>PVLD010000076.1:0-422308 GCA_004027595.1 Dinomys branickii
GGGGGTCAGTCATGGTCATGTCCCTGTGCCGTCTCTCCATCTGCTGAATAAGGCCGTGCCCTCCTCCCCCCTCCCACCCCTCTTTCCCACATGCTCACGGGGCATCTGGATTGCTTTGTGGTATATAGCCTAATTCACAGGCTTGCACGGAAGATGACTGAGATGGTCTGTGAAGTGCCACATGCTTCAAGAAGAGAGGCACTCTCCAGAAGGGACATGAAGGATCATAATTATCATGGTACCTCTGCAGAGAGGCCACGGGTACTTGGCATGGTGCCACCCCTCATCCTGAGACAGCTGTTGTCTGGCGACGTGTGTGCACGCCACCACAGGCTTCCCTGATTCCCACACTGCCTGCTCCTCTGCCCAGCTGGAAGAAGTGAGGATGCAGATTCAGGCTCATACCCACACCTCTGAGCTATCTATCAATGTTTATTCATTCAATAAATATTTATTGAGTGTCCTCCATGAGCCAGACGTGAGTCTAGACGCTGCCTGGATACAAAAGCTCAGGATGGAGGACAGACATCATTATACAGCACTAGCTATGAGGGGCAGGACCAAGCCAAGTAATATCCCATCAATCCCTTTACAGATGAAGCTGCTGCTAGTCAGTGATGAGATAGAGGGTTAGGAAGTTAGCCAGTGGCAGGACTGAGATTTGGTTCACTGTCAGCCCAGTTTTAAACACTGTGCCCTTCTCAGGATGGCGCTGTGCTTTGGGAACTTACAAAGGTGCCTAAGATCTCCACATCTACAGAGACTGAATTGCTAAACATGGATACAGAGCCACATCTGCCCTGTGGCCTCCAGAACAATATGATATGGTCTTTGTAACAAGTCACTTTCCTCCCTTCCAAGTTGGAGTCTGTTTCTTATGTCTTTTCTCAGTCTAGTCCTTGCTGGAGTTCCCAGGGGCAGGTGTGAAGAAAGATTATTCCAGATGGAAGACCCTGCTCAGACCCATTCACAGAGGTGACAGAGCTTCCGATGGGGAGGTTCTGGGCATGCACTTTGAAAGGAAAGGGATCCAGAGAAGGAAAAAGCAAAAGGCACAAGAGTAAAAAAAAAAAGAAAGAAAAAATAGACGGTGGCAAGATGGGATTGGATCATGCTTCCATTCGAAATAAAGAAGAAAAACACTGCTTTCTTGGCAGGCAAGAAGGTGGGATGCAAGCCCACTTAAATCAAGTACTGAAAATGATGACCACTAATATATTTCACTAGTATAGAAAAGGGATTGGTAGCTCCAGTGGGACATGGGAAATGCTGTTAGCAAATTGTTTTTCTGGAATGCTATCTAAAATAGGGGAAAAAAATCTGGAAACAACTTTAAGTGCCCAGAAATAGGGGAGTACTTAAATTTCTGAGATAACTACTGGGTGGGATGTTATATAGCCATCAATAACAATCATCAGGAAGATTTGTAGCAAAATGGAAAAAGACTCAGGATATGGTTGAGTGTGTATGTGTCTGGGGAGAAGACTAGAAATAAATGTAAGCTTTGACTCTGGTTTGACTCCTAAGTGGAAAGAATGACAGACAGAGATGTATGGAAGGAGAAAGACATTGGCCTCAAACACTGGAGAAAAGAAAGTCTACAGAGCAATGGTTCTAAAGCACCAACCACAAATCTCAGTGGTTATTTGACACCGCTGGCAAAATCTGTGTGTGTGTGTGTGTGTGTGTGTGTGTGTGTGTGTGTGTGTATGCACGCTGCATCTTACAGTTTTTCCTGGGATGAGAAGAGGGCTCCAATATTTCATTATTTCCCAGGTAGATCTGGGATTACATGAAGACTCCAGGGGAGAGTTCAAATAGTTGTGTCACAAAATATCTTTGGACTTGGTTGGGATCCTATAATTTACTGAAATAGCTGAAAAATATTCTTGAGTCTCATATCCATTCCCCAGAATTCTCAGAACCCAGTTGGGGAACCCATGTGATGAATGATTTACACACTAGGTCTTTGTTTTCTCTCCACTGGATTCAAAACGGAACATGACCTCTCTCTCTCTCTCTCCCTCTCTCGCTCACTCTCTCTCTCTCTCTCTCCCTCCCTCACTCTCTCTCTCTCTCTCTCTTTCTCTCTCTCTCTCTTCTCCTTTCCTTACTTTCCTCCCCTTTTCTCTCTCTCATGCAGTGGACAATATCCACTGAGTCCCCAAGGTCCAAAGGACCTCACCAGGGGACTCTTCAGTGGAGCAGAGAACCTTTTACTAGAATCACTCCAGTGACCTACAAAAATATTAACTTCCTTCCCTATGAATGATCACCAGGAGGCTCAAGCTCCATGGCTCTGGAGCCAAGTCTGAGGTACACAAGACAGAAAGATCCCATGAGACTGCTGAACCAAGATGGCTAACTGCCCAGAAGACCACATGCCCTTAAATCAAGCTGGCACGTTTCACAGCAGGGAGCAGGAAGAACAGTGTGCAATAAAGACAAGAAAAATAGCCACTTAGAAAAACAAATGTTTCACAGCTTTTGAATAATTTAAAACAATGGTACATTTGACTGGGTCATGTGCTCAAGCCAGTTCATTTGGACGTGAAACCATTCTGTATTACTGTGATCCATCTTAGCGTCCTTCCGTCAGCAGGGGCTTTCTGAGCACCTCTCCACGCCTGGCTTGTTCCTGCCCACCAAAGACTATGAAAATCATGTGCTCAGGGGAAGGAAATAGTGAATGGGAAATAAGGAGTCCAGGCTCTGGCCAGCCTGGCCTGGGTCCAAAGACCCCTCCCACTCAGCACCTTAACTGTATCCACTGAGCCTCACTTCTCTCACCTGTGAAATAGGTAGGGTTACTGATCATGCATTTGACAATTCTGGGAGCAAATGTGTGCACAGAGTCCTGAACACATCCGACATGCACACAGTAGGCACACTGTGGTGGTCATACACGGAGGAGGTAATAATTAAAGGTTTTCACAGCGCATCATCATCCCACATCCCAGGTTGCTGAGGGGAGTGAATGAGATAGTGCAGAATGGAAGAATTGTCCCCCAAACTCCTGTCAAATGTTACAGAAATATTTTTCACCATGAACACACTCCTAGCCAGGGCCTTTCCTTCTGTATGTGCAAGGATTCTCATTTCCCAAAGACTCCGTTTTCATATGGCTTTTTTCTTGTCTCCAAAGAGCATGTGAGCATTTTTCCAGGCTGTGGCCAAGCCTTACTGTGCTGAAGGGTCAATGTGTCCCTAGACAGAACAGTATTTTAACTCAACAGCATTCAGTAGTTATTAAACTATGATAAATGCTAAAGTGGGAAAGATTACACTTAGACATAAGAAGTGTCACTTGAATCACTTAAAAATATTATAATGTATGGCTAATTGCACCTTGACTATATTATCCAGTACTGTGAAAACACTTCAGACCCTTAAGTAAGATACCACTTAAATACCTATTTCAGTGTGTAATGGGTAATATTCTTGAGTGCAAAGGTTGTTAAAGACCTAATGTTTGTTGAGTATCTATTATGTGCTAGGCACCTTGTCCATATTAATTCGTTTAATCCTGGAAACAATTAATTCTCTGAGGCAATTATCATCATCCTTATTTTATTGATAAAGAAATGGAACTCAGAGATGTCAAGTAACTTCCCTAAAATAACACAGCTGAGAAATGGCAGAACTGAGATTCAAACCCAGGAAAACCGTCTCCAGAATTCACTCTCACAGATGTATAATATGACCTCTGTGTTTTCAGACTTCTTGCCTGTAAAGTGGTGACAGTAATTATACTGGGTGGTGGTGAGGATTGAGATGATTCACAAAGAGCTCATAATACTGTGCTTCAATGAATGGAAGTACTATTATATAATACAACCATTTTCTTCTAGGTTGTCATTTTATGAAACTGAAGGTGGGATTCATTTTGGGGAGAAATACACTCAAATTCCCAGCACGGGTTTAATACAGTTGAGGCAACATGCTGCATAAATCCAGGCAGGAGGAGCAGCTACATAAGTGACGTGGCCCAATGCAGAGTAAAAACGGAGCACCGTGGTTAAAACTTTCTTAAATATTCCAAGGTGGCAATAGCCAGGCATTAAACCACACACAGAGTTTTCAAGAAGAATCAGCTCAAGTGCACAAGTTGCTACCCATGAGGCTGGCGTTGAAGGTGGGAGGGGAAGATGCCTGAGCTGCTGATAGAATCTCTGGCCTTGGGCAAAGTGGTAGAAACTTTGAGTCTCTCTCTGGTTTCTCACCTATAAATGGAGACCATTTCTGCTTCATAGTTGTAGGGAGAACCAATTGGTCTCATGGAGAAAAAACTTGGATTTCTACAAAACAGTATGTGGTGTTTCCCTGCCCTCACCACATGGCATAGCCACTTGTGAGCCTGCAGAAACTGCAGACATACACTGCTCTTGCCCCTGAAATTCAGATCCAGGAGGAAAGGTCTGAGTATCTGTTTAAGTTTAAGGTCATTCTGAGGCACAGGAAGGATCAAGAATCTACGAAGCCAAAGATAGTATTTAGTAAAAGAACATTCTACTTAATTACTCAGAATTAGGAAGCTCCTGTCTTTGTTTTGAGATTACAGTCAAGGCACTGGAAACTCACCCTAGGAAACTGTTTCAATATACCACTTAGTCTATCAGCCATATGACTCTAGGACGCACAAAAGATTCCTTTATACCACTTGGCAAGGAATTTTTCCTCACTTGAAACTGTAACTTCAAGGCCAAAATTTTCACACTGGGCTCTATGCCTCCCACCTGCACCCCTCTGACTTTTGGTTGCCATGTAACCAGAAAAGACCCGCAGCAGTGAGAAGGGATATACAATGGCAGCCTTTCTTTAGAAATACTTCAAATCCAAGCAGAAAACAGACTGTATGATGATGACTTTCGGGCCACCTGGCATGTATCATTGTAACTCAGTGGTACTCTTACCTGGGTGTCTGTTTCAGAAGACCACAGAAGAGCTACATTTGACATGTCACATGCAGCATCCTCTCCTCAAAGTTGTTTGATTTTTTTAAAAAACTAGATTATGCTCTGGATGAACGGGAGTATTAATTAAGACTATAGTTTGGAGCTGCAGGATGGTGGTGCTACAGCAAAGCTGGTGTTCACATGCACCCATTCACATGTGTTAATTGGGTGGCCACAAATACAAACAGGATGCTTGGAGATGCCTGGCATGGTCAGGTGGGGCACAGTAAAGCCACATGCCAACCTCATATACTCAGGCTCAACTCAAAGTCCCTGGCTGTAATTTCCCCCTGTGTATGTCTACTGGGGCTTTGGCTATGATTACTGTGCTTCCATGGTCAATTGGAACAGCCTTCCATCCTGGTGAAGCCACGCGTTGTGTACTATACAGACCCAAGCAAGGCAGGACTGTAACGGAGATTGCTGGCTCCTTTCTCCAGCACCAGGGAGGCTTGTCACTTTATTTCTCCATCTTAGCCTTCTCAGATTGGGGGGGGTCTTCCCCTATTTTCTGGACAGTCTGTTGTAGATGCTTTGGCAGCAGATCACCCAGAGTTGCACGAGGCCTGGGAATGAAGAGAGGAACAAAGCTCTTCCAGATAACAATGCCCTACTTACTGGCATCCTACGGGGAAGCCAAGCTCTTTCCTCTTGGCACATCAGTGAGGAATGATAGGATACTATGGGACTAAGGTCAGCCTTTCCCGTGTCCAGCTTTCTAGGCGATGAAAGCAAGACCCAGAGAAGTTAAGTGTGCTGCCCAAGGGCACCCGGTGGCAAGTGCCAAGGGCAGAACGGGAAGCCATGTGCTTCTGCAGCATCCTCATTAGCCATCTTGGCTTGCTATAGCAACCACAAGTGAGGCTCACAGAGGCAACTTCTCTGGAGCAGTAGTTACCTTTTATAGTGTTTCCTTTAAATATGGTTTCTTCATCCTCATGCAGAGCCAATCTCCCTGCATTGCTCCAGTGCCTGGATTATTGCTGCCTGGTTTGGGGCTCTGAAGTCAATGTCACCAGCAAATAGTTCAAAGTCTCTCTAACTGATCGCAATGCCCTTTCCCTCCCATTCAAGGTCTCAGCCCAGCCCCTCTGGGTGAGCAGTTAAGATTGTCAGTGGCTCTGAGCCCCTTCCCTGCACCTCTCCACTCTTTTTCAAGCCTAAACATCAGTGCCACGTTCACATGTACATGTCACGCGAATTTTTCTACTCTTTCCACTTCCAACATAGCTTCTATTTCCAAGAAGTCAAAGGGCTTTTCAGAGTCCATAAAAGTCTATGTACACAATGGCATTTTTCACTCAGCAGTCTTCCCTGGGACTTTTTCATTACCTGCAGGTGATCCCGAGTTGAGAAATGACTTCTAAATCCTGCCTACTCTTGTGGCTGATTAAAGTCCAGGAGTCCCTGTAGTCTGCCTACCAGTACTTTTGTGAAGATTTTGCATAACTACTGAAAACAGTTTAAAAGATCATGTCTGTGATCTATTAAACAAGATTCATTTTCAAAGGCTGATAAAGGGCTTGAGAAGAACACATGAAACAGGAATGGCTGGGCTCTGCTTATGATATGTCAGAAGCGATAAGAATAACACGTTTACTAGTCATTACACAAGTCGTTTGTCAGGAAGCACTTGCCAGTGAACATATTTGAATTTGCCCAAATTCAAATAAAGAACGAATGAGTAAATAATTTATTCTCAGGTAATTATTTGCAAAACTCAATTTAACCTGGAATTTAGCGAAAAGGAACTCAAAGGTTTTATTCCTTGTATCATGTAATAAAAGGATTGTTTAATTAGAATGACAATTTGCTTCTCCAGGTGAAAGGAAAGGGAAACACACAAATTTGGCCACAGTTCTCTTTGGCTGCACAGACTGATCATGACCAAAATGGTTCTGAGGAAGAACAATCCTATACTTTGGATGATTCAGTGCAATAGGAGAGAAAATTTCCAGATAAGACAAAAACTCATGGGCTTAGGGGCATTTCTTCTGCAAAACCAATGTGAGACAAAAACATTAATGAAACCTGTAAAAACCTCACACCCAGCTGTAACACACACAAGCCAGTGACACCTGCATCTGAAACCTACACTCTTGCAGGCAGACACCTCCACCCACACCTCGTCCCAGCCCAAACAAATAACGGTGCCAATCCCACCCCTAATGACAAAACACGTCCCAGATGCTGTCAAATTGCTTTCACAGAGTTTAATGAGTTGAGCATCCAGAGACAGACTCCTAGTTGCCCCTAACTCCTGAGGCTTCTAACTTCTCCAGTGTGAAGAATTAGAGACCCCTGGGCCTGGGGACTTAAATTTGAGAGGCCTGGAGGTTTCTAAAATCTCAAGATCCCTTTCCTCTAATTTAAAAGAGCAACTGTCAGGCTTTTCCTCAGATTCTATTCCTGAACAATTGGGTTGCTACTTGTTCCATGGCCCCTGGGCTTAGCTACATTGTCTTTTATGAAGCATAGCTCCTCTGGATCAGGGATTTTTGCTGAGATGGATCACAAGCAGAGTCCAGCTACATTCTACCTCCACTGAGCCAGGAGCCAAGAACACACAGAAGGGAATGATCCTAGGAAGGGTGGTCCATGCTGGGCAGTATTCAATAGCCCCTTAGTACTGTCCTATCCAAGAGAGGTTCCTTTGGGGGAGACCCTCAACAGTCTTAGGGGAACAGAATGTGGAAATGACAGGGGGCCCCAGTGAACTCCTGCTAGTCAGGAAACTAAGCCCCTGCCACTTCAGCTGGACAGCTGATGGCACACAAAAGCAAAAAGGACAGGTTGTAGGAAGGAGGGAGACCCAGATGATCTGCGTTCAAAGAATAAAATGAAGCAGCACAAGATAAAATTCTCCTTCTGTGCCTCAGGCCATGCCTCTGAATACTTCTTTGGTTCAAAAATTTACAAAGAGAACTTCACAAACTCTCTACTCTGTCATTACTACAATATACGATTTCCCTATACAATATGATAGGGAACACTTTGAGTGTAGTGTAGTTGAACATTTTGAATTAACTTTTCAGACTAGCTACGGTTTTGTAAACTTTGAACTCAAATGACTTGCAATAGCTATTAAGTGATTTGTTTGGGGCTGAGAAAATAAACTCTAGCATTGCACAGGAGATTGACAGGATCTGTCAAAGCAAAGCTACACATTGCACTTGCTCTCAGGACGGAGTATGACAAGCACAGGGTAAGCTGAGACATAGCAGGTGGGCCAGGTCTTCTAGCACAAGGTGAGGCAGATCCATCAGAAACACCTCTGGCAGAAGAAACAGGAGCAGGAAAGCAGCTGTGGAGAGGACGGGGCAGGCAGCTAATGGGGCAAAATGTGAAGCATGAGAGTGACCAGCTCATTTCCTGAAGAATGACATGTTTGGAATTTTTAGTACAATCATCCTTTGGCATCTGCAAGGGAATGGTTTCAGGACTTGTGGAGAAAACCAAAATCCATGGATGTTAATCTCTTATATAAAACAGTATAGTATTTGCATATCTCCCTCTGTACAGTGGTATCTTGATTCATGAACTTAATTTGTTTTACGATTTTGCAGATGATGGCTGCAGTTGTGTTTATCACCTGATGCAGAGTTTGTGAATAGAAGCAAATTTTGTCCAACACTTTTGTTTGAGACCCAAATTATTTGCAAACAGAAGCATCGATGAACAGAGGTATTGCTGTAATTTAAATCATCTCTAGCTTACTTAACACAATGCAAATGCTATAAAATTGTTGTCTTAGTATATTGTGTAGCAGATAGCAACAAAGAAAACAGTCTGTACATGTTCAGCATGTTACAATCTTTTTTCTTCTAAATATTTTTGATCCTTAGTTGATTGAATCTAAGACTGCAGAATCCATGAATATAGTCCATGCATATGGGAGACCAAAATATGCATACAAATCACACAATATGTAAAATCATATCTTGAAAATTTTTGTATAACAATTCTCCATGCAGCCAGCTCTTAGCTTCAACAATGATCAATTAAGGGTTAGTCACAGTTCAACTATTCCTTCTCTCCTACCATACCATTTTGAAGCAAATCTCAGATACATCACTTTATCTATAACTATATTTGCATGCATCTCAAAAACACGGCACAGTGTAAAAATATAACCAGAATAATTGTCACATCTGAAAACGTTTCCCTGACATCACTATGTGTATACTCAATGTACTCATTTCCCAAGTGGTTTTTTCTGCTTTCCACCAAAGAACCCAGTGAACTGGGTTCCTATAACTTTGACTTTTAAAAAGTTTGAATTGGGATCCTGTAAGGCCCAGACACTGCAATTGGTTGATAGGTCTTTTAAGTCTTAAATCCTTCGGTTTCCCTTTGAATTTCTTTTTTCACTTTGGAACTTTTTTACTCTTGTTAAAGAAATTGGGTCACTAGTGCTTCAGGGTTTCACACAATCTGGATTTTGCTGACTGTGTTCTCATGATGCTGTTCATACATTCATTTGCCCCCTCTGTGTGGTGAACTGGTGATAGGATCCAGAGGCTGATCTTTTTACTTCTTTGGTGAGATTGTGTCTTGTGCTGGTGGCGGTGACATGTATCTTTTTCAGGACCTTAATGCCTGGTTGGATCGTCTTCTATGTCAACAGTCACTGGTGGTTACAGCTTAGCCCCATTCATTCTTTGAGTATTATAAGTCGGGCATCTTTTAATTCTGTCATTGTACTTCTCTTCTGCATATCTTTCTCTCTTTCTTCCTCATAAATGAATATTTTTATTTGGTTATCCTGAGGGTTTGTTTTTGCTGTGTTTAATTCTCTTATTTTGCATCATTACAAACTCACAGATTTAACCACATTTGGTTTGCTGCACTTTAACCCATTGACTTGTATGGCGGTTATTGTTATTTTTGGTAATCATAGTGTGTCATCTTTGACCAGTGGGCATTTCTTCAAGTTGGATCATGAGTCTTTGCTTTCTGGCATGACAAAATGTTCCAGGCTCATCTTATACATCTCTTTCTGAAAATCTGAAATTGTCCATTCTCCGGGAAGCCTTGGGTTCCTTGGGGGAAGGCAGAATTTAGAGACCACAATTCAGGTTGATCATTATTAATGGCTCATGTTTGCAGGCCTGTCAGTGAGCATGGCAAGGAATACTCTCATATTCTTTCTCTCTCATATATATTTACATAAAATATATAGGCACATATTTAAGATAAAAGGCATTATATTTTCTTATAATTTTTATTCAACTTCATTGATTTTTCAGTTTATTTCATTTTTTCAATGCTAAAAACCCTCAGTTCTTGGAGAATATAATCAAATATTTACTTGACTTATGCTAGACTTCTAATACTCCCAGGACAATAAAAATATTTGTGATATCGGTAATAAAATCATCTTACTATTTTTATAGTTCTGTTTGTTTTTCATGGTGTACATCAAGTTCTATGTTTCAGAATAATCAGAACGAGTCATTCTCTAAAGTTATATTCATCTGTTATATCCAATGTATGAGTTAGGCTCATAGATTTGATTTTGATTTTAAGGATGGCTCTTTAGAATTCACTTTTGTCTTATATATAGATATTTAAATATTTCTAACCTCAAATGTACAAAATAAAGCTGATTCAAAGAAGTCTACGCACCATGATCATTATCCTCCTCCTCATGACAGGTGATTTATGAAAGTTCTGGTTTATTCTGCGTTTGGTTTCTCTAAAAAATATACAGTCAGCAGCCTTCTTAGTTTATTTTGTACATAATTTGGGAGGTGTAGAACAACTTAACTATGTTACTGATGGATATGATTACTGAAGCTATAGTTTTAAATCCCCAAAGAATTCAGATTTAAAAAGGTCAGTACTAATTTACTGTAATTCTTTAACATTTTAGAAAAGTCTTGAAAAATTATTTTAGGTCTTGGACCATTTTCTCCCCTTGACCTTCCATCAGCCCTTTCCTTAGAAGTTTTTAGCCATGTCAGCCAGGTTTTCACCACCTACTTGTTAAACTTTAATTCATTTCATTTCCATGGAAGGAAGGAACCCCTCTGGAATCATTAATTCTTCTTTAAAAAAAAAAGCGCAACCACTTGGAACTCCTTAATGGTTGTTGCGTGAACTTTCATAGTTCACTGGAGTCAATGTAGAAGTCTTAATTCATGGTGTTATAGTGGCAGCAGTTGTGTGAGGTGATACACGCTGCAGGAAATGCTGTGCCTGGCGGTTGGGATGTTGGTGGGTGTGGTAGTTGGGAGGAGGGTGTGCCTCTCCCATGTCTGGCTGCAACAATGGGAAGCATGGTAGATGGTCCAGAGAACACACGCCCTAGCTACTCAATGACTGGTTTCTCTTCCTTGATAATTATGAAACTGGCCTGAAGGGAGTTGATTAATGGTCTAAGATATTTTATTAAGTTGCCAGTATATGGAGTATGAGGTTTTTATTAGCCCTTTGATGCCTGAACTTTGTAGAACACACTTTGTAGAGTACCCATGATTTTTTAAAGGAATATTTCCACTTCACCTCTACTTCTGATGGCTGCAACAATGTTATAAATAATCTCTCCATTTTAACTTTTTCCTATATCTAAATCTGTCTGTCATATAGTGGACAAAGCAGAGAAATTGGACTTACCAGATAGTAAGACTTACTGTAAAGTTATCATGATTAAGACAGTATGATATCCACACCAAGACAGACAACTCGGCCAATGGAACAGAACCGAGAGGCCAGTAACAGACCTTTGCACACTTAGAAGCTCACTTCTGACAGGTGAAACTAGAGATAATGTGAAAAGATAAACACACTCAATATCTTCTGAGTATTTTTCCTCTTCAGCTGGTATCCAGAGACATCATTTTATTTTATTTTAAAGAGAACAGTAAAAACAAACAAGAACAATAGCAAAATACGAACAAAATAAAGCAAGAATATTAAAACTAATACAGGGTTTCAAACCAAATGATAGGCATTAACAGTGGTTGTCATATTACATACTGTTATCTTCAACGAAGTTGCTCAGATTACCAGATGTAAGAATGGAAGATTGATCAAACCATTATAGAGAATAAGAAAAGAATAATTTAATAAAACATTAGAGATAATACAGAGTTTCTCTAGACAAGATGGTAGGAATTCACCAAAGGTTGTTATATTGCATATTGTTGTCTTCATATCAGTTGCTCAGATGACCAGATAGAAGCATGCAAAACTGGTCAAAATATATAAAAAAGCATTAACTGCCCCTTTCAGCGGCCCAGTCGCCCCAGCTGTCTATGCATCTATCTACCCATATATATTTGGCCTTGTTCTTTCTCTCTTTTTCTTCCTTCCCTTATGCCAGTTGTTTCCCCCTTGGAGAAGTTTCTTTCCTTTTCTTGTTATCTATTGTACATTTGCACTTTATTTACTCTTTCAGGTTCTTACACTAGGGAGACAATATGATATTTATACATGTGGGTCTGACTTATTTCACTTATGAGTATAGTTGCTAGTTGCATCCATTTACCTATAAAAGCCTAGTGTTTACCTTTTTTACACCCGAGTAATACTCCATTGTATAAAAATACCACATATTTTTTTATCCATTCCTCAATTGATGGGCATTTGAGTTGCTTCCAAGATTCAGCTATTACAAATTGCACTGCTATAAACATGGGTGCACATATATCGCTGTGGTATGATGTTTTTAATTCTTCTGGAAAAACACACAGAAGGGGAATGGCCAGGTTAAGTGAGACTTCGAAGCCCAGTTTTGTGAGGAATCTCCAAACTGATTTCCACAGTGGTTTCACCAATCTACACTCCCACCAGCAGTGAAGTTCCTTTCTCCCCACAGCCTCTCCAGCAGTTGTTATTGGTTGATTTCTTGATGATAGCCATTCTTTCTGAGGTGAGATGGAATCTCAGTGTTGTTTTAATTTGCATTTTTTGAATGACTAATGATGTTGAACATTTTTTCATATACTTATTTGCCATTAGTATTTCTTCATTTGAGAAGTGTGTATTCTCTCAGATGCTTTCTTGGATTGGGCCTTTGAATTTGGGGGGGGCCTGTTTATTTTTAAATTCTTTATATGTTCTAGGCAGGAGAAAATATTTCCATGGACCAGAACTCTAGGGAGGAGTCTTTTGTCTGAGGGACAGTTGACTAAAACTTTTTCCCAGTTCATGGGTTTTCTTTTCACCCTGTTGGTGACTTCTTTTGATGTGCAAAAACTTTTCAATAAGATGAGATCCCAGTTGTTGATTTTTTGAAGTATTTCCCATGCAGTTCCATTTTTGTTCATGAACTCTCTACCTACCCTATGTCTTCAACACTTCCACCTACTTTCTCTTCCAATAGACGTAGCATTTCTGTTTTAATATTTAGATCTTTAAGCCATTTTGACTTTATTTTGGTGCATGGTTATAGGCTTGGGTCTAGTTTTAGTCTTTGGCATGTGGAAAGCCAGTTTTTCTAGCACCATTTGTTAAAGAGGCCATCTTTCCTCCAGTGAACATGTTTGGCCCCTTTGTCAAAGATAAGGTGGCTGAGTGTGTTTGTAGCTTCTAATCTGTTCTATTGATCTTCAGGTCCGATTTTTTTTTTCCAATACCACGCTGATTTCATCACAGTAGCTTTGTACTATAATTTCAAGTTAGGGATTGTGATGCCTCCTGCCTTGCCTTTGCTGCCCAGGATTGCTTTTGCTATTCTAGGACTCTTCTGGTCCCAGATGAATTTTAGGAATGCTTTCTGTAGATGTGTGAAGTATACTAACGGTATTTTAATAGGGATTGCATGGAATTTGTATAACAATTTGGGGAGTACGGTCATTTTCACAATGTTGATTCTTCCTATCCATGAGCAAGGAATAACTTTCTATTTTCTGAAATCCTCTTTGATCTCTTTTCTCAGAGTACTATAATTTTCACTGCATAGATCCTTTACTACTTTTGTTAGATTGATCCCTAAATATTTCATTTTTTTAGATGCTATTATGAAAGGTATGGTTTCCCTAATTTCTCTCAGCCTATTTATTGTTTGTGTACAGGAATGCTATTGATTTTTGAGTGCTGACTTTGTATCTAGCTACACTACTGAATTTGGTTATTAAGCCTTTTGTCCATAGACATCATTTAAAATGGCTCTGTACTATTTTATTGTAGGAATACACCATAATTGTACCTTGATTTAATAACCAATCTTCTATGGTGGTGGCCCCCAATTTGTTAGGATCCAGGGCACACAGCAAGTGAGTAGCAGGCCAACAAGCAAAGCTTCATCTGCTTTACAGCTGCTCCCCATCACCCGCATTACCACCTGAGCTCCACATCCTATCAGGTCAGCAACAGCGTTAAATTCTCCTAGGAATGAGGACCCTACCTTGAACTGCACATGTGAGGGATCTAGGTTGCAAGCTTCTTAAGAGAAGTCCATACAATGTAATAATGGAAATAAAGAACACAATAAATGCAATGCACTTGAATCATCATGAAACAGTCCCTCCATCCTCTGGTCCATGGAAATACTTTCTTCTATGAAATTGGTCCCTTGTATCAAAAGGTTGGGAACCACTGTTCTATTTGAGCATTTAAGCTGCTCTTCATGTTACTATTACTACTATGAACAGTATCACAGTGGAGATGTTGCATGTAAAATGTTGAACACATTCTTATATTTCCTTTGGATTAATTCTTCAAGTAGAGAGAATAGGTCAAAAGATTTGGGCATTTTGAAATATCTTAGTCCACAATTTAAAATTCTTTCCTTGAGAAATCTTATAATCCCAATGGCAGGATATGAAAGAATTTGCATGTTTTCTCTGACAACATAGAATATCATTGCTTTAAAATCATTTTACATTGGGGGAGTGAAAGCTGGTGCATAGTTACTTTAATCTACATTTTCTGATAGTGTATGAAGCTAACCACTGATTGTTTTTCTTTTATGAAATGTTTGGTAAACTCTTTTGAAACTAAAATCCCTAAGCAACTGTTGTGTACTTGGTCTCCAAAGCTTTCAAATGCTTCTTGCTATGCACATACAGGATCCAAAATCTTTAAAGAGAATAACTGATCTGTGCCAAACTAACCCCAGGATTCTCTTCCATCTAACCCTCCTCACACAAACCCTCAGCCATAACCGAGCTGATTCTCTCTCCATTCTCCCCGTGCCTTTTCTGTGTGGGGCATTTCTCCCTCTGTGCATTCACTCCCATTGCTCATGTGCCATCATTTCTTGCTTTTCACTTAGTTTCCCATTTCCCTTTATGCTAGAACAGGTGGATAATCTTTCTTACTTCTCTCCCTGGGATAACATCACCTCTAACTTTCTGAGACACTTTCTAGAGGAATGTGCTGTGCTTTGTGCCACCTACATTTAATTTTTTTCTTATTTGGGCATGTATGTCTGTAATTCTAGAACTCTAGGAAACTCAGGCAGAAGAACTGCGAGTTTTAGCCTAGCCTGGGTAATTTAACAACTTAGCAAATTAGGGAGACCCTGTGTCACAATAGAAGAACAAAATAAAAAAGTGCTAGGGTTTTAGTTCAGCGCAAAGGCCCTGGGTTGAATCTCCACTGGCAAAAAATATACATATTTTTGTATGAGGACACATTTCCTAACATAAGTGTTAAGCCCACAGGGAGGAAGACCACACACCTCAAGCTCTTTAATGCCAGTGTCTCATCCTGTCCCCAGAACTCAGCGTGTGGATGCACCATTTATTTCCATAAGCCTGTGAAAGACCAATCTGTCAATAGTAAACTAAGAGGGATGAGAGTTTTAGACTCTACTTGCAATTGTGATTTTATTATGATGATGGTATTTACTGACTTTTTCAGATGGTTTTTGGTAATACCTGGTTTCTTAGTTGTAGAGACATACAGGTAGTAAGTACAAGTAGAAGTTATGGTGGTTGACTGAAGCGGATGAAATATCCATGACTGGGTCATTCCAGAAAGCTGTGTCTTCCTGATCATAGCAGCTCACGGCCACAATCTTAGCAGAGGCTGGGGTTGTATTGTAGGCTGGTGGCCTCTGGACAAGGGAGCAGCAGTGTGCAGAGGAAAACAGAATAAAGGTTAAGTTCCACCGCTGCTGTTCACAGGCTATAGATCATAGGCCGCCATGTCCATCTCTTCGTCTGACAGTAATTATTCCCCAGGATTATTGGGAGAATTAAGTAGGATGATGTGTAGAGAGTACGCAAAGTGCCTCCACAGAGCCAGCACTCCATATACAGAAGTTACTACTAGCATAAGCGGAAAGGAAGGGTATCCTCTTGGTCATTTCTATCCGCACAATATAAGAGTTTGGTTGAAGCAAAAATAAAGTATTCCTGGGGCATAAATATTGGGATCTTAAGTGGGGCTGAGGATAAAGCATTTATCCTATTCTGCAGGGCACTAATGGCAGTGTTGTTGAGGCGTAAATTGACATGGAAGGAAGAGAGGGTGCGTGCTTGCTCAGACTCAGGCAGCTCCCAGGGCTCAGGAGATTCTCCTGAAGCACTAGAGGTTGGGAAGCTAAAAGCACAGTACTTGTGGACACTCTTGGAAAAAACCCAACAGTGACAGCTACATGAATTGGTTCTCTAATGTGAAACTGAGATAGAAGAAGAGGAATAAATACGTAGAATAACCAGGGAAAAAAGAAAGCAAAGAATAAAGGGGACAATATGGATTTCAAAAAAGGTAGAATAGAATTTAAGGCTAAAGGTGGGAAACACAGTGAAAAGTGACATTATATTACATTACAAAGCACATTTTATGAAAAGGATATAATATTCATAAACCTGAATGCACTCACTACACAACATAATAGCTAAATACATAAAGAATAAAGCTATGAAAACATGAGTAGGTTTTAACTGAAGTAAAACAAGGTTTGGAGTTATGCACACATCTGTCAGAATTAGATGTGTCTAATAAACAAAAGAAATAAGTAAAGACGGAGGAAATTAAATATTTTTTAAAAAATTCTACAGTAGATAAATTGCTAAAGTTAATACTACCTGAGGAACGAGTGAATCCACTGAGGCAAGGAAATGAGATCATTGGTGTCAACACTGAGAAAAATAGATAAAACCATCCCTGTGCTGATATGTCTGACTACCCAGAAAACCTAAAAGACTCTAATGAAGCAATAGTAAAAAAGAAAACAATGAGATCACTTAGCAAGGGTAGTGTTGTGTAGATAAACACGGAAGAGTCAATAGCTTCACTTTCCCCTAGTAGTAAGTACCCAGAAATGAGGACAGGAAGAAAGACAATACAGGTCAGGGGAGAGAGTACAAAAAGAGTGAGGGACAAACATAACATAGAAAGGGGTTGGGCCATATACTCCTACCGGCGATATACTCCTGCAGCAGCTCTGCCATCTCCAGTGAGGTCTGAATGTCAACCTTGAATTCAGAGCCCCCTTGGCAAGCTCTTTAGTCCACGCTGTACGCAGCTGTTACGTCTTAGACACGGGGCGGCCCCTAAAAGCCTCATGTGTGTAGACAGTGGGTTCTGGGAGCACTGTGCTCATCAATGGATCCACGACTAAGGAGTGTGGTAATTGTGCCAGTAGGAGGTAGGACCTGGTCACCAGAGGCGGGTCAGTGGGGGGGCATTGTGGAAGGGTTTATTTTCTTCACTCGCCCCTCCTTTATCTCTTTTGGCCCTGGCTGTCACAATGTGACCAGGCTTCCCCTACCGCTGGGCCCTCCCGCTAGGTGGTCTCTGGCTTGGAGCTCCTGACCATGGACTCAAGCTACTGACACCGTGAACTGAAATAAACCTCTCTTTAAACTGATGGGTCGGGGATTGTGTCTCGGCAACAAGGAGAGCGGCTAAGACAATAGCATTCTTCTTCAGACCTACAGATAGATGCTGCTTCCTGCGTTTGCTCTTCCAATACTCCTTTAAAGCTTTTTATTAGTCAAGTACCTTTTACTCATTAGTAAGTCCGACACAGAATTTCCCTGTACAAATTAGTGATCTAGTTTCTGTCTCTGATTAGACCCTGACTAGTGCAGATCTATGTGCATAAAACAGTAAAACCTTATGGAAAAGACCCTCAGACAAGAACTAAACAAATAAAAAGGCATTTTCTCAGGTGGAAATTGTTATTACTGAAAAAGTGTCTGTTCTTTTAGAATGAATATATAAATTTAATGAAATTCTAATTATTACTCCAATAGTTTTTCCTTTGAAATACATAAAAATTATCTAAATTCTAATGGTAGGATAATTAAATCATAATAGCTGACACAAAACAAAATCCTCCCCAGAAAAGGAGAAAAGAAGAAAAGCATGAGAAACAAGAATTATGGTGGAGCATACGACCTGACACATATGAGTCATAACAATCAAATATAAGCAGTATTAGCAGAGAGATAGACAAAGAGACCAGTTGAACAGAATGGAAAAATCCAGGAAAAGATCGTAAGACACACTGGAACTTCATATATGACAAGCAATTTCATTGTGGAGGGCGGTTTATTTAACAAGTTGTACTAGTGCAAGTCACTAGCCACCTAGAGCGGGATTGCAAACTGACTCTGTAAAGAGCCACAGAGGAAATAGTTCAGGCTTTGGGACCTTCTTTTCCTCTGCTGCTGCTGCACCGCTCTGCCATTACAGTGCGAAAGTAGCCATAGACAATATGTACATGCACTCATAAAGCCGTGTTCCAATAAAACTTTATTTACAAACACGGGATGGCCCATGTCAATTCTTGGCCTAGAGAAAAATAAAATTAGAGCCCTTCCTCCATCTCTGACCAAATACAAAACTAAATTCCAGATGGGATAAAGACTTAATTGTTAAATATGAACCAAACTGACCTCTTAGAAGAAAAATCCAGGTGCACTAAGGTATGGTCATATCCAGAAGGGCATTAAACAAGTCTGAATACTCAGATGTAGAAAAAGAAAAGTGGACATGTTTGATTATGTAAAAATGCAAAACTTTTACATTGAAAAATATCATAAAGTATAGAAATAGGCGTTTAAGAGAAAATGTTGGCCTTACAGATAACTGACAGTTGTTAGCTACAAAGGCTCAAATTGGCAAGAAAAAGACAAGCCCATTGAAAAATGCACACAGAGTATGCTGTAGATTTCTGTTTACATGCAGTGAGAGGTTTTCAGCCAGAGGGTTAGGTGATTTATGTTTTAAAGAGACTTAGGCTACAGTGTGGAGCATGGATGTGGAGGGCAGCAGGCAATCATGGAACCAGGGAGGCTAGCTGGGATTTCTGTGGACTCCCCAAGAAAGCTTAATAACTGTTCAATAACCTCAACAACCACTAGCTGAATTCTGATGAACGTGTCTATGCCATGCCCCCTGTGGCATCTAGCCCAAGGGCTCTTGAGCTGACTTCTTGATCTTTCTTGTGACTAAGATCCTTCCCTTGAGGTTCAGCATATAGCATTATTCTTCTTCAGTTTTTGATATAAACAAACATGCTTCTCTGGTCATATCTACCTAAGAGCCTGTTCTGGCCCAGGTGCCCTAGCAGGCCTCTGAGGCCCACAGAAGAGGACAGAGCTCGCCCTTGCAGCCGCTGTAGGAGGGGAAAAGGAAGGTTGCACTGACGATCCCTGTTCCGGTGTTGAGGTCTCAAGACTTGGCTGCAAGTCACCTTCTCCCCGAAAAGCTCAAAATTTTCATGAGCTGAGTGATCAAAGTGAAGTAACAACTTGCTTCTCTTCAGCTGGGAAGTGGGTTTCAGAACTCTGTCCATGCAGGCTGTAGCAGCGGCAGCAACTGGAGTGACAGCCGCAAGGAGCATCCCTCATCTCCTCACACAAGATGTGGAAAGCCCCAGGCAAAAAGCCGTGCAGCTGCGTGGGGCCTGGAGCCTGTTAGGCAGGCTCTGTGGCTCTGTGCTGAGCCTCTTGCTTTTTCAAGTGTAAAATAAAAAAGATTCTGGACAGGAGGGATCTCTAGAGAAAAATGAAAGAACGCACATAGACACGAGCTGCTGGGGAGAGGCAGCAGAGCTGACATTTGCTGCAAAGGGAAGAGAATAACGTCACCACAGAGGGACCCGGCATCCAGCAAGCACAGCTCTGTGCGGCTTATCTTCGTGCAGGCCTCTCTGTTGCTGAAATCCCCAGCCGAGGAGGCAAAGGGAAGTGGATCAGAAGAGCCTGGAGGGTGGGGGCTGGCAGTGTTAGTTCTCCCGCAACTCCGTCCCTCACAGTGGCATCTGGGAAAGTTGAGAATGTTCTGTTTTCCAGGACAGAGCCTGGATCTGGCTTCCCCTGGCAGATGGGCCCAATGCGCCCCACTTGCTAGAGGCCTTAATGAAATAGCTGTGTCTCACACTGTCCACACCTCTGCATCCAAGGCATGTTGTAGGCATTCAGGAACTCTGAATCCCTTCAGTCGCGTTTGCGGTGTCTGAACTCCTCCCAAAGGGTGCATGCTCCACATATATACTTGGAAGAAATAAGTGAAGAATTATTTTGGAGTCTCATTCTTAATAATTCGCTTGGAAATGTAAACCCAAAGCAGAGGTGACAATTAGGTGAATTCAGCCATAGCCATGATGTGATGGTAGATCTTGAAGGCCAGGAATTGGCAAATGGCAGTCCGAGCACCATAACTAGCATGTGGCTTGTTTATGTAAATATTTACTGGAACACAGTCACACCCATTTGTTTACATATGGACTTTGGGCTGATTCCAAGGTAGACTTGAGAAGTCCTTATAGAAGTACATGACCTGCAAGAGAAGCCTAAAATATTCACTACCTGGCCCTTTACAAAAGAAATCGCCAATTCCAGTTCTAAGCAATTCTCTGGAGTTAGCAGTTCTAGGTTAAAATCAAGGATTCCATGTTGCTAAGAAGCTTCCAGTGACACTGATGCAAGTCAGCTTCTAAGCCCTTTCCCAAAACAAAGTGAAAACACAATGAACCAATTAAGACTCAACCATGTGCAAGGTGTGACATTGCCCCTCAACGTCCCATAATTTTAGTCAGCCACAATCAATGAAGCCCAGGGCCTCCTTCCTTGCCTCATGGGCCTCACTTAGTAATAACTAGCCCAGCAACATTCACCAAAGAAAGGACAAAACACTCCCACTCAGTTTGTGGGCAGCCAAAAACTAGATAGACGCCCCAGTGAATTATCTATTGCCTTTTGACCTCTGGTATCCACTCACCTCTCTTCTGATGGCAACCATTTGGAGATATAGTATTCTTTCCATTTCCTTCCTGTCATTTGGGTGGGGATGAACCAGTGAATACAGCACTGGATCCAGGCTTAAGCCAATCAGAATATTGCATCCTCTATGGGCCATCATGATTGGTTCAGAGATGGGCACATGACCTAGTAGCTTTCCATGGAACTTCTGGGATTTCTGGGGAAAATATTCTTTCTTGCCTAGGGCATCTGAAGTTAAAGAACTAGGATCTAAACTACCCTAAGTATCTCATGAGCCTGAGAAGACCTTGCATAAGCAGCAACTAGCATGAAGAAGACAGCTTCAGGTGAGGAGGAGAGGGAGGAAACCTGGTGATCTTGTACAATTCCTATAATCAGATACTATTCTCTTGACCCAGATACTACCATGTAGGTTTGTGTTATTATGAATCCAGGCATTCTTCCATTTGAGATCTCCATTTCTGTTTGCAACAGAAAAACAAATCATGCTGATGGAAAAGTTACCATGTGACTTTCCTTATTATTGTCGCTAAGCAGCTCATCCACATGCACTCCTGTTGTGTATGGAGCCTTTTCCTCAGACTCCTGAATGTCTGAGCACATTTGGCTCCTTTGCACATGGAGCAATACCAGGCAGCCACCCATCTTGGGGTGGGGCACCTGCAGTCCTGGCCACCACCAAAGCTTTCTATTGATCCTGGCAACATTAAACTCTACAACTGCGACTAATTAATATGACAACATGTATCAGTTTGGGGAAGAAAGGTCCTACTCAGGAATCTTCTCAAGACCTCAAGTCAATTGAGCAAAGAACCACGAAAGGACCTGGCAAAAGGAAGCTCATCTCAGGCAAAACTATACCAGGTAATGTTTTCTTGGCTACCATTTCATTTTCTTCTGTGTCTTCTCAACTCTAAGTTAGCCAGTATTCATTTACTCGTCTCCCTTTCCCCCTCCTGCCCTCCCCTCCCCTCCCCTCCTTTCCCTTCTTTGTTTCCACCCTCCTTCACCCTTTCTTACTTATGCCAAAACAGCTTTCATCTAGCAAACATGTTAGAAAGAGTCTTACTAGATTATCCACAGGAAACAGGTTCACCAGCTTTTGAACTAGATATGGATTTGAATCCGAGGCCCAGTATTTACTGGGCACATGAATATGAATAAGAAATAAACTCTCTGAATCCTGGTTTGCTTATTATACAGATATTTACCTTGCTGAGCTATTCCAGGGAGGTGAGAGAAAGCGTACAGTGTTATAGTGGCACCTCAGTTCAGGAACTCAATTGTCTCCATGGTTCCAGTCACAGACTGAACTAGATGAGAATTGAATCAAATTTCCCCATAAAGCCAACATTGAACCTACCCACTGAATTTGACTCACTTCTCATTCTACTTGGTTGGTGAGCACAATTGTGGAAAGAATGAAGTTCATGAACCAAGGTACCACTGCTGTTGGTAAAAGTCTTACTAAATAATAAAAAAAATATTATTACTGTTTAATTTAGTAATTAGATATTATTAAATATCATTGCTTTAGCCTCTCAGGGATATTTGCATTGTCAGAGGGATCAATTCCTTCCTTAATCCAACATTAAGAACTCTACTCATCAGAGTTTCATCAGAATGACAAACATGCTCCTAGGCTTCAGTCTTGTAGGTGGCCACTTCATAATGAGATGTCAGATTCCATAATGTGTCCAAGGGCCCTTCACAGACTTTAGGCATGACCTAGAGTTTAAGGGATACAGGCCATATGCATGGAAGCCAAAGAGGGATACCAGAGATTTGATGTGGTCATTAAGTGACACTCAGGTATCAAGAATCCAGTTCTTAAAGGCTATTGTCATCCTTGAATACTGACCGAGATAAGTTTAAGGCGAGAGGCCACACATCTCCTGCCACACGTGCTTTCTTTCTAGTAGGTCAAAGGCAGCAACATCCAGGGAGTAAGTCGCTAAGTGGTCTTCCCCCCAAAAGCTAGGAATACCCTCAGAGACCCTCTGCTGGCAATAGCACTGGAGTGAAAGGGCCCAGAGAAAGAAAAGTAGTGCTTTCATTCCAAGAGGAGTTTCTAGCATTCTTGCTTAACTGGAAATAGAGGGGACTGATGGTGGTAAGCACAACCTTGGTATGTCCATTCCATCTAAAAGCATATTATACAGTACTATGCAAGCCATGCTTCCTTGTTGTACTACTAATTGATGATCTGTACATTATTTGAGCCAGTAACAAAGGTCCTGAAGATACGAATCATTAATACTGGATGTGGTACCCAATGGATTTGTGCCAGGTGAGCAAAACCTTACTGTGTCCCATTTTGGAAACTCCACATTTTATTCTGCTTTATGAATCCCATGACTCCATAATAATACAAATTAACACTTAAAATAGAACACATAATGTCCTGCATGGGGGCACATCAGACATAAGACTTCTGACAAGAAACAAGGGGTAATGTTGAAGATTTCAGGACAGCATGTTATGTTAGAAAGTAAAAGCCATTAATTGTTTTCACTCCTCAAGTCTGAGGGAAGCATTATTAAAGGTTATATTCATAAGTTGGAGGCTCTATAATTAATTTCTATAAAACTCATGGAAAATTTTAGTCTTTCCAGTGATTTTCTCTCCTATCTTTTCCCACAAGAGTCTGAATCTGACTTTTTTCTTTCTTTTCAATTAAAAAAAGGGAATTGAACAGATGTGCCCCATGAGAGCTGGCAGTACTCTCAAGAACTGGCAATAATTTATTCAGGTCCTTATATAATAATAAAATAGATCTTTACATATAAGATGCACAGAAACGCAGCAAACACCCACAGCTCTTTGGCATGGTAGTGCTTCTCATTGGAACACACAGAAAACTTTCATATATCAGAGATCACTTACGACAGCCCTATCTTCTGTGTAAAAGGTCATCTCCCGGCAGAAGCATCGCTCGCCTAGTTAAAGGGATACTAATTTTTAAGCGCTCTGCCAAGCTGAAGACGGAGTGAATGAGTAAGAGAAGGAGATGTCAGATTTCAAATGCAGGGCATGCTCATTGCACGCTCGGATGCTGAGCTGGTAGGAGGGGGAGAAGAAACCTCTATTTAGAGATGATTGGAAGAGATCAGTGCTACACGGTGCACTTGAGAAGGAATGGGGGAGGCTGTTCTTTCTTTTCTTCAGTTGTGACAAAATGGCCGCCATGGGAAGAGGCAGCAGCAGCAAATGGCAGCAGTAGGGCATTTTGGATGCTTGAAGAGATGCATCTGTTCAGGACTGCAGTGGGGTGGTAGGAAGTTTTTAAAGTCAGGATAAAGAAATGGGATACATTTAGAAGGAAAAGACAGTTGATAAAGAAAATGGCCAGGCAACAGCACAGATTAATGACTAGAAAAGACAGGACTCTAGGAAAATATGTTGACGCCCCCAAAAGGAAGAATTTGTCATATTTTAGCCAGTTTATATAGCCATGACAATTCAAAATACTCAAAATACTTTAGCAAATGCTCAGTAACTACTTCGAAATATCCTGTTTAAAGTGACCCCATGACTTCCAGAGATAAGTGGGCAGGATTTGAAGGCACATGCAGGGTTATTCTTAAGCAAACCAGTCAGGCAGGCAAAGCAGATCTCTGCCTTCCCTCCCTTCCTCTCTGTTGGCTCCCAGGCTTCCTTCTATCCGAGTTTAGGACTTCCTTGCTGTTCCTGGTTTCATGAAGTGCCCTGTTTAAAAGCCTCTGTGACAAACAGCCAATCTGATACACTAATCTAAGTAAGTGTGTTTTCCCTCCTTCAGGACATGGTTACATGTAGTTAGCCCTGTTCCTTCACAAGGCCAATGCCCAAAGCAAAAAGAGTGAAAGCAGCAGGAATTTCAGACACTGTGTATAACTCCCCTGGGGTAGCTCTGGGGCGGGAGCCTTTACATCACCGTGACAGAGAAACGGTCTGTGCAGACCATGACCATCTCGTTTTAGAGGTTTTATCCTCTCTGTGTGCATGTGTGTGTTTCATCTCTTTCTCTCCTCACCACCCCCATACCACACTCACACAAATAGCACATCCCCCCACAAGAATATTTTATACATATGTATGCTGTACATGAGTATGACACTGCAAGGATATGCAGAACAATAATACACCCTTTATTATCTAGTCTCCACTTCCCCCAGAATCTTATAAAGCAGGCAGTGGCAAATTATGGCTCCTGGGTCAAAATGAGCCTGCAGCCCACTTTATAAATAAAGTTTTATTGGACACAGATGGGCTCATTCATTTGTATATTGCCTTTGGCCACTTTTGTATTGTAACAGATTATATGACAGTAATTATGACAGAGATCATATGGTCTATAAAGTGTAAGGTCTTTATTCTCTGGTCCTGTAAGAAAATGTTTGCTGATTCCTACTTTAAAGTGTAGCATCTTGTATCTAGAAAGTACGTTTGTTTTAACTGACAAAAGAAATTTCTCTCTTTTAAAAAGTGATTTGTAAAACTCAAATTCACAGAAATGCATACTCAGAAGACCTATTTTAGGTGATCAGTCATACTCGTAGCTTGGATTATGATCCTCTTCTAGAATGTCAGTGGATGTCTCATCTCTGTTTTGACAACTCACAATTGCTCATAGAGAAGCCTGTGCAGCTTGGTTGGAAAGTTCTTTTTTTATCTGGAGTCAAAATCTGATTTCTTACAATTTCCCCCTGTTGAGTCCCCCTCTATTTTGGGGGACAGTCAGGAAAAGAGAAAAATCCTCTTTGTAACTCTGCACCAAGGTTATGGAGAATGGAGGGGATCAACATGCCTCACCTTTGGTTGTACTTCTCTGGAGTAAAAAATCCCCAGTCCCTTAATCTACTTCTTGGGTGCCAAGCCATCAGGTCTCCTATCTCTGGTGGCCAGAGTATTCTAAGCACACTGAGTTCCAACAGTGCAGATACTGAATGTCTCCTGAAGTAGGGCGTTCACTCCCAGCCACCAGCATTCTGATTGTTCACCAGAGAAGGGCTGGATGGGGGCTTCTAAAAGGCAGAGAGTAGGGGCCAAGCACTCTTCCCAAAGCATCAAGCACAGGCCAGCACCAGTGCCCCATCAGGCCCCCACGTATCCCGGTGGATGATCACACCAGGCCTTGGAACTGGTTAGGGGAGGCCTAGCAGGGATTCCACCAGAAAGCTCATTCAGTAGAATGGTATATTTGAATTTACCACTCAACAAATCATAAAACAGGATTGTCAAGTTCATTACGGGGAAAGCTGTGCTGAAAATAATGCCTTAAGTATGTGTTATAGCTGCTGGGGATACAACTGGCATTAGTGGCTTAAGGGGCTCAGGAAATTTCCGTGAGACCACAACAAAGGAACAGCCAGTGCTTGGTGCGAATCATGGAAGATGGACCCTTTTCATTACATTGATGAAAGCAGATCTTTCTTGTTATATAAAAGCTTGCTTCTCCAGGCACCCCCACCTCCCCCCAGCACACCATATTGGAGCCACTGAGGAAGAGGTTTTAAAAAATTACTAAACACACCTCCCAAGAGGGCTCAATGAGGTTTCATTCCATGGTAAAGATCTCAAATTTAGCATGATCATTATTGCTGATATTAAAACCCCAGGAATAGCATCGTGTGCCCAGAAGCTACCTATTAAAAAAGAACAGGTAATCTGACAAATAAGAAGCTGCCATGAAAGACAGTTGAGTCAGGGCCTATAGAAATGCTTTAGGACAGAGAATTGCCCTTGATGGAACCAGACATGGAGCACAGTCCTCCAAGGGCCCTATCCACCCAGCACTACTAAAAGTTATGCAGTGACCACCCAGTGAGTAATTAAGGGTCTGCGGTAGGTAGTAACCTCAAATGGATTCTGGAGTTGAGGCCTCACTGTACCGTTTGTGCCAAAACTATATGACTTTGGTGTAAGTGCCTCATGCCTTGATTTTGCTCATCTGTGAAATGACCCACTACTAGGTCAGAACAAAATGAAATGGGATGTAGGAAACTGAGATTCCAGCACAACAGAGAGAAGGAAAGAACCCCCAGGACAATGTGAGGGGACATTCAAGGCAACAGCTGGGCTCTAGGCTGAAAGACGAACCAGTGCCAATGGGGGAAGGCCAGAAGGCTCAGAGGGACTTTCATAAGAATATGAAATTGATTAAACAAGCAACAGACATGAATATATTGAGAGGTGTTACATACAACTGAGGGACAGTTTATGGACATTTCTATGATTATGAAATAGAAAACTGAGAAGCAAAACCAGAACTATGAAAAACAGAGCTGTGCAGGAAAGATAAAGAAGTCACAGTGCATTATGGAACTCAGCGAGGCTAACTCTTGGGCTGAAGGAAACAATATCATGATAATGAGAGGATAGAAATTCCAAGTGGATTTTTGGAGGGGGATTTGAAAGAGAACCAGGCCTATTTTTCTAAAATGGGAAATCAGTAGATAGTGCTTAAAAGTGAAAATCAAGAAATAACAATAAAAGCATGATATTATAGATGTAAAAGTCTAAAGCATCATTTAAAATAATTATTTCTAGGGAGTAGAAACTGGGTAGAGGCTTTGGGGAGAGGTTGTGCCTTTTTGTAATAAGGCTGACTGGGCTACTCAAATTTAGAGACTAGGTGGATAAATAACTTTGATCCAAGTAAAATTAAATTTAAAAATTAAAATTCACCTCAAAATTTATCTCTTCACTTGATTTGACAACAAGTTTCTCTAGCTTTATTAAAATTAAGTCCGAAATTGCTTTCTCTTTTGGCTTTCCCAACCTTTTAAAAAATGAAATGTTGGAAAAGTCAGGTCAAGCTGTTTTCAGAAATGCGCCTTGAACAGAAAGGGTCACATAGTCAATGCGAGGAGCGGGGCAAGCCCTGGGACTAGTACATTTTGCACATGTGAAGTTCATGACCTCGGGCAACAAGGCTTGAGTCAGGAGCTTGTCCATCTGGGTAGTCTGCAATGTATTTCATTAAGGGTGTCACTTCTGGTTCTGTGTTTATCCAGATGGAGACATTCTCCAACACACTGCAACCCACTGGCTCAAGGATCCCACACCTTACCATTCAACCTTTGAAACTGCACAGAGCCTGCACAAAACCGCGTTAAACTTTCAAGTTCACTTTGTTGACTGCCTGTAAAAAGTACACTGGGACACAGAAAATAGAACAATGGCTATTTCTGAGGATCACTCCTGTATTTTTGGTTGAAAACATCAAACAATATCTATTATTCTTTTAATGTCTTTTCACGATCTTCCACCATATATACTTAAAAAAATTTTTTTTTTACTGCATGATTTCTCCTCCCTGTCTTCCAATTTAAGCTTAACATTTCCTTGATAAAATCCACATGTCACTTGTCCCAGTGATCTCCTCCACACTCACTGATGGAATTTCACCGTCCTCACACTGAAGCTCTGTACTCTGCCCCTTTTCCTTTCTACACCCTTTCCTTTCCTTTCTACACCCTTTGCAAGTAGGCCTAGCCATCCACATGCCATCTGCGATGTGAAACAGAGATGAACACAGACCTGAAGGATTGGGGGAGCTATTCACAACGTTAAAGTCACAAGAGATAAAATCAGTTTCTTCCGGAAGAATGTACGCATTCATAGTTATGTGAATCTTCTTCTGATACATTGTGCTGTTTCCCACCTCCAGTCCCACAGAGTGAGCTCTGGGAAATTGAGACCTGATTTCCAGAGAGAGAGTACGATGACTCCTACAGAGAAGCACATCCTCTTTCAGCTACCACAACACCTCATGAGTCAAAGAGCTACAGCAAAGGAAAGTGCTAGAAGATACCAAATTGCTAATTACGAACAAGAATTCTGTAGTAGTTTTCTAACTCCATGCCACCAACAAGACAGATGTCCTACTTAACATTTTAAAACAATAACCAGAGGCAGAACACAGACATGCATATAATGGTACAGAAATCCCTGTTAAAGCTGGCATAACATCAGATCTTTTTTTATTAACTGAGGCTTTTATGTGGTTCCAGAGCAAATTAAATTTTGTGTCCTTTACCTAACATTTCTAGAGTACTTCTATAATAAGTCAGCTACTGACCCAAGTAAACTAAGGCCCAGAAAAGTAAAGAAATTATTCATTTATCTCATGTTATCTGGTTATTCTCCCATTTAACAGGTGAGTAGACCAAGGCCCAGAAAAGTAATGAGGTTTGCTTTCAGTTTTAAGTCTAATGATTGGGGGAGCCAGGAATTGAATTCAGAGAAGATCCTAAACACCACACTGCTCTTCACCAGGGCAGGGGCTTTCCATGAAAAGTGATCCTACCAAGGGCATGGGGCACTGTCTGGGAACATCTTTTCACTGTTGCAGCTGGAGATGGACATGCTGCTGGTACCAGTAAGCAGAAGCTGGGGATGGTCCCACAGAAGAGAATCATTGGCCCCAAATGCCAGCAGGGTCAGGATGGAAAGATCCTGCTGGGCCTGTGCCCAGGTCCCACCCGTAGCATCCAGAACAGTGTTCAGCACATAGTAGGCTATTCATAGGATTAGGGCTATTACCAAGTGGATTATTTTTCTGAAATTATTGAAGCTCTTCTACTGCTACATAAAGGCTAGCAACTGGCTTTTAAAAAATGTTCATAAGTAATTATGTGACTAATATTTTTAAAAGGCCCATAGACTTGGACTTCGGTGCAGATGCTCAGGATAGGGGCCTCAACGTATAAAACTGCCCACAGACTATACAAAAGTCCCACTAATAGAAACCCTGGTTATTCACTTTAAGTGCAGAAATGCAAGACATCGACTGATTTGTTCCCTACACACCACTAGTCCCATAGGACTTTGTTAAATATGCTCTGTGTACACGTTAGGAAGAGTTACACTTTTAACAAGGCTTAGAAGAAAACAATGGTTACTAAAAAAATTCTCGGGGTGCTTTCTTCTTATTTCATAATCATCAGCCTACCTGGAATAAATAGCACAGGGCCTTAGAGGAGTAATGCCGCCACTCTGCTGAAGGTAGGAGGAAGTGGCTGAGGGGCCTCCACGTAGCGCAGGGAATCAGAAAGCTGAAAAGAAACAAGAATCCCCGTTAGCCTCCCAGCGGACCTCTTCCCACTTTCTTTGTGGTTTGCAGGCTGGATACAAGGCTTAGCTGAGGAGAGCATGGGGACCGGGTCAAGCACATGATCAGTGAAGATCGGTTCCTTTAGGAATGTTATCCAAGGTGCAAGCGCGCCATGGAAGATCAAAGGGAAGTGCAAGGCTGTGTTTTATCTTCCTAACCTCGTTTTGCAGCTTTGATGGTTTTCAAAGGGGGAACGAAATGTTTACTTGTTAAATGCTAAGAATCGTTTAATACATTCATTCATTCACTGGTTCATTTGTTTGTTCGTTCAACACATACAAGTGCTAGGGCATCCTCCCGGGTGCATGGACAGGCTCTGTGGTGATGTGGTGGTGGCCATGCGGAACGGGTTCTCACGGTGGCAGGGGAGTGGGAAAGACAGGAGCCGCTTCTCGGCCCAGACCTTAACACTGATCCTGCGGGTGGCAACAGTGTCCTTACTGGTGACGAAGCAGCGTGCCCGATGGAGCCATATCAGCCTTTTTGTGAGCAAGAATCTGGCCACTTTATTCTTTTGGCTGTCCTACTGTTAAGTCTCTTGGTCATAACTTTGTTATTTACATGGATACCTAATCCCTGATGCTCCTAATCCACGTGTGTATGGGCTTTTGGTTCCAGAGAGACAATAAATACCGAAGGCAATCAGGGGAAAGGAATGCAGAAGGAAAGTAGAAGTGCCGCTGCAAAAGCAGCGACTGCCCAGCAAACCTTCTGTCAGAGGCTTGACCTAGCAAACCTTTTGTACCCTCTGGGACAAATGCCCATCAACATTTTAGGGGTAAGGAGCAAGACTGCGCCATGGTTGGTGATGTCGGCTGGCACCAAGCATCCCCTTTCAGTGGGGCATTGGTGATGGCTTCCTAAATTTTCAGGAATTTTGTGTATTGATTATTTGACAGAGCTCTACTCTGGGCATCATGGTGGCGGCATCTATACCACAGAAATTCTTAAAGTCAGGACTTCCAAAAGTATGTAGGAGCCTCTTGGTCAGCACACCATTTGGGGGTTCAGGTTGGGCAGAGGAGGAGCGTGGGGTTCCCAGGCCTACCCGTGCACATGCACAGCGTCTTGCCCCTCCAGGAACAGACTAACAACATCTACAGTGCACACAGGCACAGTCTCACCCCTGGGAAGGCCTCTGACATGCTGACTTCATCCAGGGCAGCTCCACTGGCGCCAGCAGGAGATGACAAGTGGCACTGGTACTTAAGCAGCCCTGGGAAAGTATCAAGGGGCAGGTTGGAAATCTGAGTAGCCAGGTTTTTGAGGAATTCATTCTTAGAAAAGTAGGAAAATGTCGTGTCTCCTAACAGTAGTCACAAAAGATCTGAAAAGTTGAGGAGCTTTCCTTTGGGGCGTGGGTGGAAATGACCCAACCGATTCCTGACTCAGGGCAGGAAGGTCCAGGGAACTCCAGAACCTCAGGTGCCTTGGCGTCTCCTCACCTGTGCTCCATGCCCCTGTGATGTTGGACACAGGACCCCTCCCTGCCCTTTACAGAGGCCGCATATTTATTCTTCATGACCACTTCTCCACTCAGCGTAGGCCTTGTCTCCACCACACCTACTTCATTGACTTCAAGATGCTATTTCACAAAGGTGCAAATGGGTTGATTAGTTTATTCAGGAGTATTGACATGCTGCGGGGCACTGGAGCATGCAGCCCGGCACCGCATGCTCCAGTGCGCTGTAGTTACCTTGACGTCTCCACTAGGAATCGAGTGCTGCTTTGCCTCTGCTCTGGGGGCCTGGGAGACATGTCGTGCCAGCATCTCCCTAATTATGATTTTCAGAACATGCAGCTGTCTGGACATAACAGGGCCATCAAAAGTGCAGGGAAAGACTGGGGGGGGGGGACACAGCAGAAGGTGTAACTCATGGACTCGCTAGGCTCCAGGGTGGGGAAAAACACAGAGTCAATGTGTTACTGTCTGGGCACAGCTGGGGTTGCATGTGTTTGGGGACACAGGTCCCCAAACCCACAATAGCCTTTCAGAGTGAGGCTTTCCTTTAGAGATGTGCTATGAATCAGAAAACATTAGGTCTGCTAAGGAATCACAAAAGTCATCAAACTCGGGGCTGGGGATATAGCTCAGTGGAATACGCACTTGCCTAGCAAGCTCAGGGTCCTGAGTTCGATCCCCAGTACCGCCAAAAAAAAAAAAAAAGTCATCAAACTCAAAGCTTCAAGTTTTCAAGTGAAGAAATCAAGCCACAGAGGGGTTAAATGATTCCCATAAGGCCACACGGCTCATCAGAGTGGAGGCGATGTCTTGGATACAAGGCTTCCTTCCTACCAATTCTTATCTGCAAGGGTTTCCTTAAACAAACTGCCACGTCTGAGTTCTAACACCCCAATTCATTGTGTGTGCAAATGGGTACGTGTGTGTGTGTGTGTGTGTGTGTGTGTGTGTGTGTGTGTACTGCTGTTAGTGTATCATGGTGGCTTGCAAGGATATTTTCTCATGTGTTTTCACATCTCACATAGGACAGGAATTAAAAGGCTGGAATGGTCAACAGTCTCCTCAGGCAGGGAGATCTGTAAAGAAAACAAAGAACCAGTAGCTCAGTCTCCGAGAGGGCAGTCGGACTTCCTTCTTTCCCGAGTAGCCAGGGATACATTTTTGTTATCTCCCTGCCCGATCTTGCATACATCTACTAATAGGATTCTAGGATGATTTTTAGCAAATACAGACTGAACAGGACTCTCCTGGCTCCTCCTGAATATCAGAGCAGCAAAACCTGCAAGAAGTTTCGGTGGGAAGTTCAATAATAGGAAAAACAGACAGCTGCCAGGGTCCTCGTGAGGTGGGGAGGTTCTTCCGAGTTGGTGGCTTCTGGCTATTCTTTGTTATTGTTTTTAAAAAGGGACAACACTGCCAAGTTGGAGGTTCACCTTTGCTCCTGGGTTTAATTGCTGCAAAAGCCATTTATTACGTTGCATTCTTCCCCAGAGGGGATATTATCCTTTACAGCAACCAGGCCTCGCTATGTTTGGCTGGCTCATCTAACTGCCACTGAAATGAGTCCCATCACCTCAGGGTAATTTTGGGTCAGCTCCGGCACCAGGTCTGGCTGGCTCCAGTTCAGGAAGGCCCTCTCAAAAGGAAGAAGGGCAGAACCTGGATTTTTTCCCTCTTTCTTTTGAATTTTGCATACAACCCCCCGCCCCCACCCCCGGCCCTGTAATGAGAAAACATCCATCATCCATCTTTCCTCTGGAACATCCGCTGCCGTCGGAGCTGTGCACGGTCTGTTCATCTGCACACAGGCAGGCAGGGCTTGGGAAATTGCCTTCCCTGAGAAAAATATGTTCCTTTCCACCTTCCCAGGCGGCTCTCACAAATGAAAGTGCTTTGTCATTTTTAATGCCCAGTGTTCGTTCTTTCCCCTCTGAGTCTAGTCACAATCTAGTTGATAAAACCTCACAGGTATGTGGTTGCTTTTTAAAAAAATACCCTGAAAGCCCAGAGGACCATTGGAATCTGCCAGTGTCCCCTGGAAGGTTCTCTGGGTGTTACACAATGAAGGAATGGCTGCAAGGAGTCATTTCTGTTCCCCAGGCCTAGCATAGTGTTTGCATGGAAGGAGACAGCGGAATGGGTAGCTGTAGCGCAGATGCTCACCTTACTACAGGTCCTAGGCCCTGCCTGCCCCCCTTGTCAGCCAGCTCTGACCATCAGAAATTAATAGAGGTCAGTGTGCTTTGTAAATGAGAAAATGCACTAAAGATTCAAGCTATTATTATTTTTAAAATGTCTCCAGCCTATAATTTGTCAGAGACACCTATCACTCTGCTTAGATAACTGGGCAATTGTTCCTCCTGCCAGAGGGACTGAAGTCTGCCTTTGAGGTGTGAATCCACCTGTGGAGACTGATGCAGAGAGCCCTATGAGAACAGGGTTTCAACTCCACAGAGATCTGTGGGTGCCAAAAGGTGAACAATTTCCTCTTCCAAAAAACTTCATCAAGCCTTGACCAGGCAAGGGAGTAGGATACCCTGGTTCTAGCATCAGAAAACTGTCACCCTTAGAACACGCACATGGGGGCAATATAGCAAGGTCAGAAGATGCATGACAAGAGGGGTTTGCTGCCCAAAAGTTACTTCAAAATAGAATCCTCCCAAAGGGCGAATATTTCCCACCTATCTACCTTGACCTAAGATCAGTTTATCTTCAATTCTTGGTGATCTGCCCATCTATATTAGTTTTAAATTTTTGCCTTTTCTTGATTGTTCCATCTGTTCATGCAATAAGACTTCACTGAACCCAACTAACTCATTCTTCAAATGGATCTCTGAACACTGTTGTCATGCAAGAGAATTTTGCTCCTCAAATTGTGGGGAAAGAAATTTTTGTTGCTGTTAATATACAATTCTTCTTTCCCAGATCCTTTTGAAAGCTACCCAAAAAGATGAATTGCTGGAAAAATAAGATGTTGCTTGAATGTTGTAACACTCTCCGGTTGCTGTGAAGGTTTCTGATATAGAAGCAATTGTTTTACTCTATTCCCGTTGCTCAAATTCCAACTATGCAACTTGTTCCTTCTTACATTTATTGAGAGTTGGTAAATGCAATATTTTAATAGAAGAGACACGTCTTCATGTAAAATCTTCATGTAGGCTAAGCAGTCCATTGATAACTAAGATGAAGAACAGTATCAATATGAATTATACAACCTGTTGAGAGTAAATCAGGCAAAGCTACCCTAAGGTAGTGATAGGGAGCCTTTCAGAGAACAGAAAGAACCTCTCCTTGCAGCCACTTCTTCATTGTGTAACATCCTGGGAGACTTTCAGAGACCAAACTGCCATCCAGAACCCACTTATTTATTGCAAAGTGCCAACACTGCAATTAAATCTGAACACTGAGGTTTTGGTTTAGAAAATAAAACCAACTCATACGTTAACATCATGCATGCCATAGGACCACCAGTGTGCCTTAAGGTATGGCAGGAACTGGGAAAGGGGTAGGGCTGGCTGTAATATATATGTGTGTGTGTGTGTGTGTGTGTGTGTATAAATGAAAGTGATTCTTAACCTGTATTCCATGAGATCATAGAGACCATGAAAACCAGGCTGGACCAAAGAACAGAAAATGAGTGAAGACTGAGCAGAGCATATACACAAGAGTGTGTGTGTGCATGCATGTGTGTGCATGTGTGTGTGTGTGCATGTGTGTGTGTGTGCATGGGTGGGTACACAGTCCACCTAGTGGGCAGGCGGACTGGTGCTGAGTAAGGAAGAGCAGGAAGAAGGCTGAAGGAGCATTTTTAGAGAGGGGGCCCCGTTTATATCTCAGGCTATAATTGGTTTGTTTGCGGTGCGCGGGGGGAAGGGGCGGTGGGGAACGTGCTGGAGTGAAACAGTGAGGGCTGCGATTCCCCTGCCTGATGAGTTGGAGAGAAATTGTTAGTAACCAAGCTGGTCCCGCAGGGGTTCATTAAGTGACTGGCCCTCCACAATATCCTGTCATTTCCAACCTGGATGCGTCCACATTAGCTAGCTTTGTGGTATGCAATTTTGTGTCTGCCAGGGTGTGCGAAGGTGCGGGAGGTTTGTGTGTGTGTGTGTGTGTGTGTGTGAGTGTGCACGCTCGCCTTTTCTTAGGGATACAGTTATGTTTTCCGTGGGAATTAGAATCATGAAGGCCACATGCAATTAAAAAAAGACCAAAGGTTCTCCCTTACTGAAACACAAATTTGCTTTGACACTTAAAAAAGTACCGTGGAGTCAAACAATAGGGAAACCAAGAAAGGATCTGCACTGGGCGGTGGGAGGTAGCTGGAGAACTCAAAGGCAGCCAGGGCAAACACCTCCAAACGGGAACTTCTTAAACCGCTTCTGAAAGGGAACACTAGCAGCATTTGTCTCGACTGTGAGGCCTGTCAGTCCCTGGGAGGAGGGGGGTGCCCAGGAACTGAAGTTAAAGGAAAGAGTGAAGAAGGGATGAATGGTGAATCAGCCAGAAGAGCAGACTGCCTGAAGCGCCTTGGTGCCCGGGCCTTTGAGTCACTGGCGCTCTGGCATTAGGTCTCAGGATGCTCCTTTCCAGGCAAGGATGGAAGAAAAACTCTTGTGAGAAGTCTTTTTGGGAATCCCACAAATTCAGATCCTAGAAAGAGCACTAAGAGAAAACCAACCAATCAACCAGCCCAGAAATGCTCCCTGCCCATGTGGAGACTCTAAGGGCTCAGCCTGTCTCCAAGCATCCAGTCTCAAGGGCTGGAAAGCCAAGGCCACTGGAGAGAAGCCCTCACCCCACACCCCTCATCTACAGCTGGGGGCAAGACAAAGCCAGCTTCAGCCTTTGGGCTGAGGAAGCTCCTGCAGGTACAAATGAAGATTTGACTTCTGCCTCCATTGTGTGGTTTGTTAGGGTTTCCTGGACCAAACGGTTCAGCTGTAAGTGCTGTGAGGCATGCACGGGGCCATCCTTTCATTCTTCCCTACTTTCTAAGATGGGCATGTGCTCTGAGCATTGCCTGGTATGAATCTCAACTCAGAGTTCAAGCTGTGTATCAGAATCTTGATTATTATCAAATTATAACCAGAGGGAGCCACAGAGAGACCATTTAATCACATCACCTACCCCTTTGACAATACATGAAGAGAGGCAGAGCTAATTGCCATGATTGCTAACAGACACCGTCCATTGAGTACCTTCCATTGCATTTTAACTGTCATCACAAGGGTGTGAGAGAGCAAGGTAAGGATTTTTATTATGAGCCCCATTTTACATGGAAGGAGCCTACATCTTGGAGTCCAGGGTGTCCCACTGAGCCCAGCCTATCTGCACCCACAGCCTCACTCTTAGGATGTTAATTTCCCGCTCCTCCAAGTCCTAACCATCACCATATCCTAAGCATTTTCCAAGGGTGCGGCCCACATGAAGCCCTTTCCATACGTTACCTAGGTATCTCGTTTGCTTTTCAGGACAACAGATCCTGAAAAGGGAAGTTGACTGCCTGCCTCCCTGCACCTATGAGCTTGATCCTCCCACAGAGTCACATCATCCTCAGACCCTGTGAAATGGTCCAGGATGGCACAGAAATCATTTCTGGGCACAGACATGGCCATTACAGATGCTGTCATGGGCCCTGGGGCTGTTGTGCTTCAAGTCTGATAGGAGCCTCCGGATAACTCGGAAGGGAATCTTTCAAACCTCGTCATTACCATCGTCCGGTCAACTCTGTTGGCAGCACCGATGACCAAAGCCAGACAGGAAGTAAGCAAAGAGTTTCAGAGTAAGGTTTCTTTTGCCAACAAACAGAAGGCAAGTAGATGCTTCCTGAATTTTTTTAAACTTCAGGGGACCAGACTTGAAATGAATGCCAATATTTCTATCCAACTACTGTACTGTGTTTTTCTACAAGAAGGGTGAGGCTTAGCTATATTACTTTACATAGCTAAAAATCCTGTATGATTTTTAAAAAAAAATAAAGCAACATAAATGAAAAAGGCCAGGGTCCTCTCCAAGTAGAATCTTGTTCTAATGAGGGGATTTTAGAATTGTTTATATAGCACGTCGATTTATCTGTATAAAGCAAAGAATCTCTCCAGGTACTTTCAGTGGATTGATCTCATCAAGCTGCAGATTTATTAAAAAGAAATATAGATAGAGGGAAACAGGCCACTGTAATTACACATTAGTATATATTTTTTAAAGAAATAAAAAAACTGACTCTGAGTTTTTTAGTCATTGAAATAGGCCCTGCACATCATGTATGTGATGTAATGACAGCTTCAGACTAGGGATGCTTTTGATGCATTATTAACCATAAAAAAGACATTAAATACCAAGCTTGAATGCCATGGGGATGCATATTTCACTAGGAATTATTTTTCAATGTATGCTTAAAGTTTATTTTGGTAAACAGATGACTGGAGGCTGTCAGAGCCAGAGTAAAATTTATGTTCATTTGGAATCTTCTTGAAAGGAGAGGAAATGTCTGGAACCTGTGGAACACCCACAACAAAATGTAAATCTTGTCTTGGCTCCAGGGAAGGTTGAAGAGTGAGTGCCATGCAAACAGTTCCTCCCAGGGTCACGCTTCCCAAGGGGGATCCAGTGGGATGCCTGCAGGGGCACATGTCAGGGGAGGTGGGTGAGGGGACACACATCGCATCATCTCTAGGAGGAAATGGCCGGGCAAAAACATCTGGACTGGGAAGCTGGACTCACCATGCATCTGCTGTAAGGGTCAGCCTGGACTCAGTCCTCTACTTCAGATTCAGTGCCGTGGTGGCAGAAGAGCCATTGCCATGGTACTGGCACACTTCTACTGATCCTGGTCAGGGACATGGAACTTCCTGACCACATGGGGCCTCTGATCCTCAGTAAGCAAGGGAGGCACTGCTCTATCCATACAAAAAGCACTTCATAGGGGCTTTGCAGCCAGAAGAATTAACACAGATTTGCAATCCTGCGAGGATCAACTGGTAACTTGCTGGACTTGGACACAATTTCAGGTAATCATAGATGATATTGTCCACCTTTTGAGCCTGCTTCTGCCCTCTTACTATTTGATATTGAGGAAGTCTCATCCTCAAGACACATTTGTTTTGGCAGATTCACATAGCTTAATATCACTGCTCCAGGCTCAAACATTTGCACATACTGAGTGCAACACATTCTGTTTAACATTTGTTACATAGATACTTAACCGCATATTCAGAGACAATGGGCACACCTAAGCCATACGCATCTATAAAATGCTTTCTTGCTCATTCCTGCCTACACCTGAACAGCTGCAAGTGCCCAGCAGATGTTATTTCAGCTCTCAGGCTGGAGGGTGGTCTTTATCAGGTCAGTGATCCATGATTTGCACTAACAGGATATTAGTGGTATGAAGAATGCCTGCAAAATAGCAGAGAATAGCTTGGGAATGTATTTTCTTTTTGCAGTCTTATCTCCTTGATCTTTTGTTGAGAATGGTTTAATGTTCTCTGGTGACATTCCAGTTCCTGAATGTGCCATCAAATTAGACCATGCATTTGTGTCTCTGTTTCTTAGAGGAACAGTGAATTGGATCAGGGTTTCAGTGATGCACCCTCTGAGGTGGCTGATTCTGTAGTCACGGCCCTCAACAGAGGGTGACTTTGTCTAGCAGAGAATATTTAGAACTATTTTTGATTTTTACAATTTGGGGTGCTATGAGGATCCAGCAGGTAGAGGCCTGGGATGCTGCTAAATGTCCCCTAATGCCCAGCATAGCTTCTACCATGGAGACTGCTCTAAGCCCAAAGCCTCATTCTGAGCAGTGGCAAAGATGTCCAGGATACTACGTGCGCAGACACAGTTAGGATTATGGTGCAGCTGGGTGCCATCCAGTTTGGTTACACTTGAAAATGAAAGGGGAGTCCAAATGTTCAGTCTTTTGTCCTTTGTTACATGGCAGGTGGTATTATGATGTCCCCACTTCCAAGAGACGCACAGAGCAGTGACAGAAGACAGAGAAGCCATCCAGGAAGGTAGTGTCATGTTCACCCTGTGGTTGGAGCGATGGAGGCATAGTCTGGTTCAGTGGCCTGCCGAAGGCCTTAGCAAGGGTGGCATGGTTGAGAAAAGACCACTGACCCTCCCACCTTGAGTCTCCCATCTGTCAGTCTGGAGTAGGAACCAAGATCACACTGAGGATACAAGCTCCCTCCCTCCCTTTCTCTCCTGTATATAGAGATATAGCAAAATGCAGGTTAAGTTGCCTTTAATCTTTAATTCATACACAAGGACGTGCTTCACTGAGTGAAATAAAGAGTAAACTCCAGAGGCAGCAAGTTCTGTGGGTTTGGCCAGATCTTCCTTTTCAAAGACAGACAGCCTGGGGAATCGCAAGGATGGCTTTCCATTGCCCTCTTAGATTCTTTTTATGGCAAAATGCTTGCTTTTATCAATTCCTACCCCAACCTCTGATTCCCACAGGCTGGGGAAAGCAAACAGCAGCTGAGGGAAGCACATCTATCCTGGCTTGTGATGGACACAGGAGATGTGAACCCTTGGGGAGGCAGTGAAGGGTAGGAGTAAGAAGGGGGTTGGGGCTGGAGGTGGTTGGCAGGAGCATCTCTGGCTCCAGAGGCCTGAGGAGGTACTTTTTTTTTTTTCTGCTTGGGTAGAGGGATTTGGCCTGGAACCCCTGTGGATGGCTATTGATCCCAAGGCCCTGTAGGTATTTCTACATTAAGAGCGGATACAGAGAAAAGGAGGTTATTCTTGTATTCACTGTAAAAGTAGATGCACGGGGAAAATGGTGTTGGAGTGGAAGTGACCATATAGGCTGAATGCAAGCGGAAGAAATCAGCCAGGACAAGCCTGAGTCTGTGACGGGGACTTGAAGCCAGCAGAGTGACAGAGAACGGGGTCTGGATGCCAGTAACTGTACCCAGCGGCAGATGTAGCTGCTACCGGCTCCTCCTCGATACATCTACCCGTCGCAGTCAGCCCAGTGCAGCTCAGCCAAGAAATAAAGGTAACACGGGTCCTAGCAGCTGAAAGGACTACAGATCAAGGAATGGCAAACGTTGTCTGTGAGCTCCTGAGCCGGGAAGACTTGCTCCCTTGGGAATGAACGGAACATGACAGAGCAGAAGCTTGAAGATCTGTTTTCCAACTGGCTGAACTTGGGACTTTGCAGGCTTGGAGTCAGGGCAGCTGTGGTCTTGACTTTCTTTGGATGGCCCGGAGGGTTGGGTGTCTGGTCCAGATGCTGTGTGCTGGTGTCTGAAGAAACACTCAGCCCCGGCTCAGAAGGGAGACAGACAGGGCCTCGTGCGTCATCCTTCTGTTCCACCAGCTGCATCGAATCCCAGCCAGGACAACCAGAGTTCTCCTCCACCAGACTGGATCAAACTTTACAGATACTAACTCAGAGATTCTAACAAAGCATTGGTTCTCTTTTCATTCATTTTAACATGGTTTGTGCTGGGGAGTCCCACTGTCAATAACACTTCCTCTGCAGTTAGCGCAGGGATTCTTTCATTTGGTCAAGGCCAGTCATGGTGAAACGAAAGCGTTAATTCATCCACCAGTTCAAAGTTTCATGCAAAATGAGTCGCTTACTTGTTATAAAACTACAACTCCTGGTCTCCAGCTCCAAGCTAGGCATCACAGACAGCAAGAAACAGTGTGCTTTGCCCTTTAAACAGTAATTATTTCCTAGAGACCCCAATAATATATTCATGGAGAAGATGTGCTATGCCCAAGCAATCAAGCCTGAATGTGTCCAGAGATGAAAACAACAGTACATTTGGTCTTGGGACAACCGCGCTCTGGATAATCGGTGAGGGACCAAACCTGTCGCTCTCATTGCAAGAAGCATCTCTGCTCTGTAGCTATGGTGCACGTGGGTACTGCCCCATACCCTGCTCTTGGACCAATGTGATCGCATGGGACAATAGCTGGTGGTCAGAGGAAGGGCTCACAAAGAGAATTGGATCCTCTGATCACGCCAATTAAATCACCAAGAATGAATGACACCAGTGGTTATCACCTATGGAATACAATGGTTGTATTCTCTGAGTGTGAGCCAGCATGATCCCATCTCCTCCTCAGAATGACCCTTGGGGTAGGTATGTATTCGATGATGTAAAAAAAGAAGTGAAGTGACTTTCTCAGGTTTACAGTGACAGTGCTGGGACAGAATTCAGCAGCTACAGGCAAAATGCTGTGCCTTGGATCCCATACTGATGGAGTACATCTGGTGCCTGGATGATACGGCTTTTCTTTTCCACCCAGCACCTGATAGCCCTGAGGACTTCTGAATCCATCGTAACCACCAATTGACCAGTTTTCATGCTGGTGCGTTTCTAACAAAGGGTCAGTATACCGTAGCTAGTATGGTCTTAGGCTCTTGGACTTTGGTGGATTTGTCCTAACAGCTACTGTAGAAAGAGTGAGAATTTTAAAGATGAAGTTCCAAGACACAGCATCTGCAGAGATGTGGGGTAGTTGTGTGCTGGGGCTGACTTCAGAAATGCTGATGTGAGCTTCTGCCTGAAAGTATCGCAATTCTTGGCTGAAAATTTCACCAGTTTTCTGAGTTATTTTACCTTGGGATGTAGAGGTGTTAGCAATTTAATTTAGTAGATTGGTGCATTATTGTTCAAATTTTATCAGAAATTTGGCATTTTCCCCTTGAAATATGTACATAATTACCCAAAGTGAGTTTTTCTAGTATTGTTGAATAAAAATCTTTACCTGTGGAAATACATTTCTGAAGTTTTAATGTTAATGAATTTCATTAAATTTCATTAATGAAATTTAAATGGGAATATATGATTCTACCTACAAAAGTTCTAGTCATAATTTTCTTAGGATCACATTAAGTGAAACAAAACCACTTAAAGCAAAAATTTCATGGGTAGGACCTGACCCATAAGTATGTGTGCATGTGTGTGCGTGTGTATGCTTCCACCTACCTTATATAATGTTTTAAAATTCTAAATGAACTATCAACATATAAAACCCAAGTGATAGTATATAAAAACAGATTGGTGGCTTCTCTTCAACACAAAATGGAATATTTTGCACCAGAGCAAACACTTGAGTGAGGGTGAAGAGGGGCTGCTCCCTTTGCATGTGACACATTGTCTGCAGGTTGCCACAGTCCCTAACATTCTTACTCTTATTCTGCATCATACATTTCCAAGGTCTGCCTAGTCTTCAATCCTTTGAGCCCCTGACCTCCATCTGTACCATGGTAGGTGCCTCCAGTGTTGAAATCAGTCTGTCCTTGGGTGATAAATTCAGTTTCCATGAGGTGAAGCCTAGAGGAGAACAACCGCAGGCCTCCAAGATAGGTACAGGCAGGCAGGCAGCCTTCCAAAGACCTTGTAGTAGAAGTAAAGGCCAGAACCCTGCGTGTTCCCCAAGTGCCACATGCTCAGCTCATACTGCCCCCATTACACCACCATAGCCACTGTAAGATGTGCTCATCGGTTTCCCATGACCCCTCTTCCTTCTGCTTCCTTCCTGCCTGCTGACAGCAGACACTTCCCTCTGTTCCCCCTCCCCTCCATCAGGCACAAGCACAGCTGCTGGAGATGATGCCCTCATCCTGGTCCAAACTTAGCCTCAGGGCAAGGTCTGTAGTGCTAAGACTGGCTATGGCCTGAGAGAAGAGGCAGTGAACCCCTGAGGCTGCTATCAGTATTGGACTTTAGACACATTACAAGTTAAACAGGCATTTGTGGGCTGGCTGGAAGACAACCACCACACAGAAGCCTGTTTCTAAGAGAAAATTTAACCCAGGTTCCGTACGATGCACTTAAAATGAACTTGTGCAACATTGTAGCCCATTAATAAATCCAGCGCTTCTAAATTCTAGAAAATAATTGGGCTTTCCATTTGGAATTTAAGTTTCCTCCGGGCACAACCTGTGTCTGATTTTCTGTGTTCCTTCATGGACAGGCAACGGTACAGGTGCATTTATGGGTCATAAAGGAGAGCGGAAGTCACACACTATTTGTTGAGGGCTCACTCTGCAAGGTGATGGGGAAAGGAGAGAAAACTGCTGGCATGCAGTTTACAGTTCAGTGAGTAGGTGGGAAGAGGGTAGGAAAGAGACAAACCAGTGGGATGCTAGGTGACTACAAGTGAGATCAGAGACTGCCATGGAGATTCAAAAATTAGCAGGACTCACGATACTCTCACAGGGAAAGTTCCACATGCAAATGAAAAAGCAGGTAATATTTTAAGAAGCCCTTCCCCAAGTGCTATGAGATTCTCCAGACATTCCAGAGGTAAGGTAAGGACCTAAGTAACAACCTGGCAGAGAGGAAGTTCAGAGAGTACTGAGGAAATGGGGGGCAAGGACTGTTTTGGGGAGAGTGTGGTCCAGACATAAGGGAGTGATGGGAAATCAGGCTGCAAGCAGTGAGTCGGGACCACATTGCAGGAGGCCTTGGACAGCACACAGTAGGACAGGCCACTTAGGAATGTCGGGGGCTGGGCAAGAATGGACTAGGCTTCCAACCAGATGCGGAAAGGCCAGTTAAGGAACTGCTGCGATGTGCAAGAGGCAATGCATAGCTTTGAACGGGGGGAGGACAAGGGGAAAGCACAATGGGTTACACGTGAAAATATTTTTGGTTTATGGAAATCTCAAGAACTCTCTGGGATATTGGTATTGATAATGTTAATTTTATGTCATTTATTTATCTAACAATACTACTCTGATATGGCCCCTAACCCATGCATCCATGCATCTGTCCTTCTATCCATCCACTGAATAATATTTGCACCTGTAGGGGAATTCTTATATTAATATTTGATTTAGAAATTTTTCCCGCACAAAAGAACCTTGTCCAAAGGTCAAAGGCTGGGGAAACAATATTGTAGGATCATTTACCTAAACAAAATGCTCTGTATGTTACAATGAATGTTTTCCCAATTGTGTTGAATTTATCATTAGCATGAAAGATATTTTAAGTGGGAGTAGATTCTATAGTCTAATGTTTTATGGTGCTCTTGGTGAGCACCAAATGCCTTACTTATATTATCAAAGGCTCTGATAAGTCCTGCAGTTAAAAACAACAACAATAAACCTGTGAGAAATATTGTTACAAAGTATTATTTAACATAAAGCATAGAGCTTCAAGTACAGTTATTCCTGCTAGATCACCTCCCATCTCCAACCATTATCCCAGAAATAATGGATCATAATTCAGGATGCCACCTACACAGAAATAATTTCTATCATCAACCCCTGATTTATGCATCAGCACTTCATTAAGCACCTACAATGTGCCAGGCATTAATGATATAGCAGTACCTAAGAGAAGTATGTCAGGGCTGGGGATATAGCTCAGTAGACTAAGCGCTTGCCTAGCAAGCACAGGGTCCTGAGTTCAATCCCCAGTACTGCAAAAAAAAAAAAAAGAGAAGTATGTCTCTGTTTATAAGGAAATCAGAGTCTAAGAGCATAGAGTCTCTGCTATAATCTTTGATATGTTTGCCACTCAATCTCCCACACGGGCTTTGCTTGTGATTTTCCAAATTTATATTTACAGAAAGCAGTTTTATTACAGGAATATTTCAGAAATTTATTATTATAAAAGGATAATTGAGAGGTAAGACTCTAAACTAGTACATTTCTCTGTTAGCTAGTAGACCTGAGAATAGCCTACTTGGGAAAGGAGCTTAACACATACTATAGTATCTTAAATTAAACAAATTGGGGACAGATTTTGCTCATCTCTGGACTCCTTTTTTTCCTTTTTCATCCATCTATCCATCCATCTGTCCTCCCATCCATCCGTCCACCCATCCATCCATCCACCCATGCATTCACTTATTTTGTGGTAGTGGTGATTGAACACAGGACCTTCACACTGAGCTGAGCTACCCAGCCCATTAAATTTCTTTTTCTTGTTTTCTTTTTCTTTTTAAGATCATGTCTCACTAAGTTGCTAAATTTCAAGCTAAGCTTGAACTTGTGATCCTCCTGTCTCAGCCTCCCAGAGTGCCAGGGTTATAGGCATGTGCCAGCTCAACCAACTTGGAATTCTTTCTGATCAACTCCAGGGTGTTCTGCTGGATGCCACATTCACAGTCACTCCTGGGAGCCAACTTTTCCTTTTATCATCACAAACTGTTCTCTCTTCATCTTTTTTTGTAATGATGCCTGACATTCTAAAATTATATAGGAATATGGGCAAAATAATTGGCAATTTCTCATTGTATACTTAAAATAACAATAAGAATTGGCTCTGTATAGCAAATCAGTAGAAACAGGCTCTTATAAGGGATTAAGAGGAATTTTAGTCATTATGCCTGCATGTTTTGTGAGCTTTCTATAGAGGATAAAAGTGAAACTTCAGCTCTTAACTATCCTGTTAAAAACTATATTTTACATGCAGTGTAATTCTGCAACCATTAAGCCTTAAATGGGTATTAAGCCTGATGCAAAGTAATGAAACAGACAGGGGGAAAACACCCATGGATTCTTCAATCTGGAGCAAAACGGGCTGATTCATCTATTCCCAGGGCAGGCAGAGACAAAAGACCTCAACCCTGACGGGGCCGCCTCCTCCCAAACCTGAATGCTCCTCTGCACTGCACTTCACAGTGTGGAAAGTATTATTAATGTCGGTCTCACCAGCGCTTGTAAAAGATTCATGCACCATTTCCTCCCCTTCCCAGACTTCCCTTGTCTGTGCTGTTGCTGCCCTGTGTTTGTGACCTCACTGTTGGGCAGTTTGGTGACACGAGCTGCAGATTCTGTCACCAGCCCACTTTCTGTCACAGACTCATAGAATATTAGAGCTGGCAGGGGCTGAGCTGGGGATGTGGCCTGGGGGAGAGCACTTGCCTAGCATGTGCAAGGCCCTGGTTCCAAGCCCAGCACAGGCTTGGTGAAAGGAAGCCCTGAGGTTTGGAGAAGGATAGTGTTTTGTTCAGAGTCGTAAGGTGAACCCAGACCTGAGTCCTTATAGGCTTTTTATTTCATTTCTTCGTGTTTTTTATTTACCTCTTCCTTTCTATTTTTGAAAATATCTATGGGGTCCTTTTTAGAGAATAAGAGTTAAGGCTGGGCAAAATCCTACAACGTGAAAATATGAATTCTGAGGGGAGTCAGACCAAAGGTTGTGGGAGTTCCAATGTAGAAGGTATAAGGGGGTTTCAGAAATTGTCATGCCAGGGCTGGGTTTATAGCTCAGTGGAATAAGTGCCTGCCTGGCAAGAACAAGGTCTTGAGTTCAACCCCCAGTACCACAAAAAAAAAAAAGTCATGCCAGAGCCTAACACTGCCTTCAAGGTCTGTATTGTCAAGGGTATCAAATTTAGCAGACCAAAATTTGAAAACAAGTAGGATGTTAGCATAGTTTCAAAATATCTCTCCTATAGTATATTAATGAACCACAAAAGGAAAAGTAGTAGTTTTTTGGTGGGAAAAGACAGCAGACACCATCTTAACCAACTGACCAAGGTCAATACAACTTCTAAGACCTAATGACACCATCCACCCTAGTTAGGACATGCCCAGAACTACACACATCATTTTGTGATTTTTTTCCCCAAAATGCACAATATCAATCTACCCATGAGAAAATATCATGTGTGTACAGCGGTGGGATGTTGCATCTAGCAATGGACCAGTGCTTTCAAAGGGTCTAGGTCATTGCAAGGTAAGGGAAGAATGAGGAACTGTCACAAATTGGCACAGACTAAGGGAACAAGATGATTAAACGGAACATGTGATCCTGAAACAAAAAAGGGGTATAAGTGAAAAACCTTGTGAAATCCAAATAAAATCCATAGTTTGTTAAAAATATTGTATTCCTATTTAGTCATATTATACCCGGTAAATAAGAAAATTAATTCCTTAACTTTGATACTTATACTGTGGTTATCTAAGATATTACTTTTAGGAGAAGCTGAATAAAGAATATATGGGAATTCTTTGTACTATTTTTACAATTTTTCTGTTGTCTAAAATAGCTTCAAAATAATTTTTTTAAAGAAGAAAAAGGCCATGGAAACAAGGAGAGGAAAAAGAGTAATGGGATAAAGATGTAGCACAGCAGCCTAACCACTCCTGGAATCTTCCAAATCCTAAAGGAAGCCCTGAGGCCATGGGGATCCCGCCATTACCCTCTTGGGTTAATGTGAACTTGTATGTTATCATAGCCACAACATATATAAGTTAAATAAACAAGTCCCTGGGTGTGGAAGGAATTAAAGAAGAGTCTGCTTTCTCCTTCAGCAGCAGCTGCTGACCAGAGGAGGAGGGAGCCCCGTCAAGCATCTTTCAGACAGGCTTGGGGGAGGCAGCTATCTTAAAGGTTGCACTTCCAGAAGCATACGTACCCTAGATATCTATGAGTTCCACTGTCACAGGAAGAGGTGGAAATTGGGAGCCCAGGCAAGCATAGTGGGGAAGAGGGTTTGTCCACTGTATTTACTATGCTATGTGTACAAGTTTCTGACAATGAAACCTTCTTCATTTTTAGATGTATCCCTCCAGAGTGTGTACATGTGAGCGAAACAGACAGGTCAGAATTCCAAAGAAGACAATTTTGCCCTGCACTGTGTTATATATACAAAGCTCTGTGTACGTTAGTGATAACTTTGCAGAAGGGGTGGGAATGTGGTTTGGTTGGTATTTCCAAATGCAAAACAGGTCTCCCTTCCTCTCTGTTTGATTGTCAGTTTTCCAGCAGAATGAAAATACAAGCATTCAAGCATGTTGCCAGAAACTTGGTTGACAAAACATTTAAATTCTTTTGTATAGAAAATGATCATTTTTTCCAGTGAGCACTGTTCCTCCTTAATTCCCATGGTGATGATGGTGACATTTGGCTGTAGATCCGTGGATGTGGTAGAAAAATCCACCTCCGGATTCCAGACCCTCAAATCTCATTCAAGATTAACATGGACGTCAAACTGACGTTACCAATTTAAGAGATTTAAACACTCAGCTTTAGAGTAAACAAAATCCAGTGGCAAAGGTTTGGGCGACTTCAGTGACATTCAACAATACAACCCAGATGTTGGGGAATACAAACTTCACAAGCATAAGCCTCTCACCACATCCTTTATGAGAAACATGGCAGCAGGACAGACTGGCTAATGAAGGAAAGAACTAATAATCATTGAGTAGCTTTTATGAAGCAGATAGTGTGCCAAGTGCTTTTATACACTGTCTCACTAAACATTTGCAATGAGGCAACCATTATTTATAGATGAGGACATGAGCCTCAGAAATTTGAAGTTTGCCTAGGTAACCCCATTGGTAAGTGGCAAAGTCAGTATTTAATTTATGTGGATGTGACTTTAAAAATCTTCACTCTTTCTGAAAGTCAACATGGACTTTTGTATGTAAAACTCCTGCGCTGAAAATCTTCCAATTTCTCACATTGGCACTAGTTTAGCTACGGGCTTAGCCTTTAATAGGGTGAAGGGATGTCCATGCTACTGTCCACTCTAGTGCTCTGCCACACAGAGCTAAAACTTTGTTCCCAAGGCTGGGAAATGGGCATGACCAAATTTCCAATGCAAGGAGTGAGGTTAGCTGACAGAGGAAGGGACTTGGTTTCCTCTGTCTCCCCCATGTGCCAGCATTAACTATATGTGATGTGACTTCGTCATTCACAAGTCTACCTATACTTCTGTTCTTATGAGGATGGGGCTTTTTGTACCTACTGATATTCTATGCTCAGGGCTTAAGATCTGTTGGCCAGATGCATGAATGACTGAGAAAGAACAGGCCAATGTTTCGTATACTTGAATTTTTTCAAATTTTTATGACATTCTATGAAAATGCTGTGAATGTTACATCTCATTCACTAAAAAATCACTGTCTGAAGGAGGATTCTGAGAGGTCCACATTAGATAGTATTTAATGCTCTTATTTTAGTCATTCTCAACCAGGGTGATTTTGCCCACCCCTGACCCCCATCCCTGGCAGAGGGGACGTTTGGCAATGTCTGGAGACATATTAGTTGTTACCAATGGGGTGGGAAGTGTTCCTGGCATCAAACAGGAGGATTCTGGGAATGTGCTGGGCATTCTGTGTTACCCGGGCCAGTTCCCTCCATGACAAAGAATGTCAGTTGATAGTGCCAGGCCTTAGAAGCCCTGTTTTGTTTGATTTAGTAGTATGTGCTTGGAGGCAATCAAACTGTGGCTTATTTTGCTTTTCTCCTACATTAATTCAGATATTTGGCTAACCAGCCTGGCTTGCATTGCCTCAATTTGTCTGAATTAGTGAGGAATGTTAGAATTTTCCTGGGGATATATTTCTGGGAAGGCCAGGGAAACTCTGGTGGTCTTCACACTTTTGCTCAGTGGCAATGCCTCTGCATTCATTGACTAGCCACTGGTTTTCTCCAACTCAAATTACATAATGAATCCAGCACATAAATTATTTACCCAGATTTAATTCCAGCAATTGTTATCTTTGTATTTCTTCCTTTGCCAGCTAATCTGGCTCGCTGCATTGGAATTTTGGTCATGCCCATTCTCCCGCTGTACTGAATTATCTCTATAACGTAGTATAAACAGAACAAGCTTGTGTGCGATATGCTTAACTGTTAATTTACCTAATTAAACTAATTCAATTAAATCATTTACATCTTTTTGGTAACATGCCAGTTGATACTACAGCAGAAGCGGGATGTGTTAGAAGATGATTGTTCAGCAAATGAATGGAAAAAAAATAATGGAACACAAAATGAGAGAACAATCCAAATCTCTTGACTTGAAAATTAAATGATACTGAAAAAAAAAAAAACGCTGCTTTCACAGGGTACTGTGATTAGCTATTTTTCTTAGATCAATTTGCTCTAGAAATTGGTATTTTAACATAGTAATCGTAATTTATTGTGTGAGAGATATTTTAAATACTATTTATATGTTCGCACATTTGGTATGTTTAAATAATGTGTGTTCGTTCCCACATTAGGTTACGATTAGCGAAATCTTTTGCAGTGATAGCAAGGCACGAACTGAACAGATTCCTTTGAACGAACCTGCAAAATAATTTTGCTAAATTACACAAATACCTTCAGGATACATACATATTTCATTTACAGTCATCATCTAAACATCTCTGTCATAGTGATAAATGCACAAAAGTAAATGCAAAAACATTTTATGCCAATAAATTCAACAGCAAAATTCCAAGGAACTCTAGGCAGGAAAGCCTGCATAAACTGTCATCATTGTAGATCTGCCATAGATTCTACACTTTGGCTGGTAATAGAGTTGTCACCTGTGGTGGCACTTGCAGATGCCCTAGGCTTGACAGACAATGAACCATCACTCCTGGCTTTGGCCTAGGTGGGGAATGGCATTGCCTGGCAGGACCTGGTCTTCTCTTTAGAAGCATGTGCACCTGGGCTAAAATCTAAGTCAATATCCTACCTGGACTGGTCCAGTTCCAGAGAGCATCAGAAAAGCCACAAATGACACCAACCTAAACTCCTTCAACTGGGGCAATCTGCCGAAGCCTCCAGTGAAGTTCCTTGGATTCGAGAGTGAATGAGAGAGAGACAGTGAGAACCCTGCCTTCCTGGAGTTGCCTCACTAGGGGAAACATTCACTCCACTTTGCTTCAGAGTTAACCAGGGAATGTAATTTGTCTTTGGGATGCTCCACATATCTCTACATCAATTTTAAACATCATTTTTTCTCATTGAGGAAGCTCGAGATAATTCACGGTAATAAAACAGAATGTTACAAGATTGTTTTTCCATTTTGGAGGCCAACTGCAGATATTTTGACATATGGATGGGACAAATTTGAGTTCACAAGTAGCAAAGTCTCATATCATATATCTGATATGGATTTTCTTCTGATCATTCATGTTAAACTTCTCTTCCAGTGATATCAGTTCCCCAAAGGCAGAGGCCAGCCTGTCCATCCCTTTTACCATGCAGGCACAATGACTGACACATGCAATGCAACACATGACTTATTTCACAGTTAAAGAAGAGTAGAGATTTGCCTCCAAATCCAAGTCATCTGTCTGCCCAACACAACTTTCCCTGTTGACTTCTCAATGGGTCAGTGGTGTCATGACCTCAGTCTAGATCTGAACTTACTGCCCAAAGCACTCCCATGATTTCTCTCTAAGATACAGTGGTCTGTCCCCTCGTGCTCTCTGTCTTCCTTCTTCTTGGTCACTGCAGTCCTACTCCTGACTTCCTCAGCCTTCTTGGTGGCTCCCAATCTCCCTAATAAATACTATGGCTTCAAAGGAAAATGGAAAAGTTGATATTCCCTTTAGTTTGCCAGAGCTTCCATAACAAACCAACAGGGTGTTAGGTGTCTTAAACCAAAGAAATTTATTTCCTCACATTCTGGGAGATAGAGGTCCAAGATCAAGATATGGGCAGGGTTGGTTTCTCTTAAAGCCCCTCTCTTCGTATTTTAGTTGGATGCCTGCTTGGTCCTCCCACTGAGTGTCTATGCCTTAATCTTCTTTCCTCCTAAGATCATCTGTCAGACTGATTAAGTCTTACCAAGATAGTCTCATTTTAATGTAATTACTGTGCTGAAGGATCATCTCCAAATACATTGCCATTCTAAAATACTATGGGTTAGAGCTTCTAAATAGAAAATGGAGTGGGGAGACACAACTCAACTCATAATATTCCCCTTTATTATTCAAGGGATGGGTAGGAAAAATAATTCAGAATTCCTGCAACTTTCCTGGACTAGGTAGCCACCATTGTATAGCTCAAAGAATAACATTTTCTTTTCTTCTGAGAGTGTTGAAACCCTGGCAGTGGCTGACAATATCAGCTGTCTCCCCAGGCCCCAGCCTCCCCTCTTTCTTTCTAGTGTCCCTCAGTTTCCGTCCTTCTCTGCATACTGCTATTCTGGCATGGACTGTCTTGTGATCTCATGCACTTGGCAGTGATTGGTTTAGATCTGGTCATGTGACCCAAAGGGAAGAAGGGCTTCTGGGAAAAGATTTGCTAGAAATGGATGTTTCATTTTTACCTCTGGATAATGCAGGTCTCAGTGTAACACCTGGAATCTGTTCACACTGTACCCTGGAGGACAATGAAGGGAGGGCAAGCCAGCACATCAAAGACAGCAGTGCTCTAGAGAGATGAAAAAAGTCCAGGTTCTTAATCTCAATGAGCCGCTGAACCTACCTAAGAGCCTATCCTGTTACTGTTAGGTGGGATAAATGTTCTCTTATATTTAAGCCAGTTTGCAACAGACTTTGACAACTTTCTCCACAAAGCATCCTAACCCATAGGACTTACTTATCACTCACCAGTCACACTTAGTGGCTCAGTTGCTTCATTGGTAAAGTGAAGGTAGTAACACCTTCCTGGTAGCATTATTGTAGAACTCAAGTGATACTAGTCATGTCCAGTGCTCACTGCACTTCCCTGCACCAAGCTGGGGCTCTGTGAGTGAGCCGTTACCAGCCTCCGCTCTTCTGGGGGCTTGCTGGTACCTTGGCCCTTGCTCTACTGGAACCTTTTGCGTGTGTTCGTAAGTAGAGTAGCCCAGTGGTTCAAGCTGCTGATATTTTTGTTCACAGAATTATAAAGAAGCTCACTAAGGTAGTTTGCAATTTCAAGAATCTCTGCAACACAGATCATTTATAAAGTAAGGACTAGTGTGAACTATGGACCTAAACATCAACCATCTCTTTTCTTTAGGAAAACAGCCGAGGGTATTCCATGGAAATCTCCCTTTCCGGAAACTGTTCACCAGAATGAACTCCTCACTGGGCACATCTGTAATGTGGTCTCATCTGGGGCTACAGGCCGCCAGGAGGCGTGTGTCTAGCCCTACAGTGCTTTGTTTCTGTCACCCGCTTTCTCCTCCCTCTCCTGTCTTACACCACAGAGCCTAATATAATCACTCTAATTACCTCAGTAAAGCACTCCACTACTAATTCTCAACAACTACTTACTGGACAATTGATGGGCTTTGCAATTGCAACAGAGGTTGGGGAGGGACTGGCGATAGGAAAATGAACAGAGAGAAACCGGGAAGGGATCTTCTTGGGAACTGAGGCATGGGGGGCCTGCACGTTGGTATTACACTCTGCCCAGATCCTGACTTAGGATGCACGCCGATACTGGGGCCACTGGGGGGCGCCCGGATGGCCCAGCTTGGACAAAAACCTTTGTATATAAATATAGATGCGCCTTACACAGCTAACAATTTACTAAAAGTTTAATAGGCTCCAGGCACAATGTCCCACATTTTATGAACTCATTTAATCATCACTCTTCTAAAGGCATGAAGTCCATTTTATGGATAAAGGCACTGAGGATCCCAGAGGTAACTTGCCCAAGGCCTAATTGCTAGCGAATAGAAAGGCCAAAACCAAAACTATGGCCCACGATTTTATGTCCATGTTGAAAGGGTCTGATGGATATCCCACGTCCCAGATATGCTGGTGGGCCTGGAGGAATGGCAGATCGCCCTGCTAGATCCCTCCTGTGTATGATCAACAAAAGAAGCTCTAGAGTAGAAGATATAATCACCACTTTACAACCCTGGATGAACAGACCTCTTGGCTCATTTCACCTATCTGAAAAAGTAGCACATTATTGTCTTTCTCTTGAGAGCATTACAAAAATCAGATTAGGAAAATCTAAAGTACTTCAAATAGCATTGAACATTTTCTATACCAGTAGGCATACAGGAGGTGCTCAATAAATGAGAAATCAAAGTAGGACAGAAATTATTTCCTTCCCTAAAAAAAATTGGGCTTCATTCTTCCCACTGTGATCCTCTCTTTACACTTTTCTTCCTTTTGTTTCTCATCCCCCTTGTTCACTACAGCCAGCCTCTAGCAGACACATGCTCTCGTGCATGGCTAGCGGCACCTCAGTGAGCACCAACTGATTAGTCCCAGTTGGCATGTGCAGGGCTGCTCACAGTCTCGAGAAGCCTGGTTGTGGTGGACAGAACTTGCTGGTGACAAATGGAATCTCTGCCTCTGACCTAGTGGGGACAATCAATCACCAGAGGTGTCCTTTCTTCATATGTATGGTGAGACACACCCTGACCTTCCCTGAGAGGCTGGGAGGCCAAAGCTTTGGGAGGGCTTGTTTGTTTGCTTGTTTTCTTGTTTGTTTGCAAGAAATAGACAAGGAACAGGGGCATGGGTACACTGGGGCAAGACTCAAGGAGATAAACGAAACGGCCCCCGAACTAAGAGGGAGAAAGGAAGATGATGAATGTTCTGGCCGACAGTGGCTGTCCTCTCCGGCCTTTGGAAATCATATGCATGGAGATCAGCAAAGAATTTGGGCCAGAGTTATAAAAACCATTCTCACAGTGAAAGAGTTTGAACACAAATCTATAGCCAGAAACGCCCGAGCACATCTTCACAGGATGTGTGTGTATGTGTGTGTGCATATATGAGCAAGAGCCACTGTGTGCGCCTCTATCAGCAAGGAAATGTGTGTATGTGGGATGTCTGCAGGGAAAAAATATGTGGCTGTGCTGCATGAACTGCATCAAAATCAATGCACAATTCAGAGGTGTTCGGTATTATCTCTTTTTATCACAAAACATAATTGTAGGGAAAGAGGTCGCAGAGCACTCAGAAGACACACCTTGAACATTCTCTCCAAATCCTCAGAAAGCACCAGAGTCCCCTGCAGTTGAAACTTCAGAGAACCCCAAGCCAGTGCCCTTCCCTCTCCCAGTTCTGCCCACATGCATAAAGATGTCAGCGTGTTGATTATTCAGATTAGACTTTTAGTGTAATTTACAGGGTCCAGCCATTGTGCCTGGGTGTTGGCTTGTCCTCGCTGCCCTGACGATGCCATTTTTAAAATGTCAGCTCAGCTATGATTCATGGCTGATGCTAGTGACATCGCTGCTGACCTGAAAGAGTTAGGCAGCAATGTTTAATTAAAGATAAAACAGAGAGAAAGAGAGAGGGAGAGGGAGAGAGAGAAGAAGCCTATGGAGATTTGAGGGCAAAACTCTAAAAGGACCAAATTCATCTCTGGAAAGATCCATATCTCAAGCAAGGCAGAGGCACACAGAGTTCAAAGTGTCATCACTTATGCGTGGGGATACGTGCTCACCTGTCATTGGTGAGGGGCCGGGTCACCCTGAACGAGTGAGATGGGTTCTTGGATTCCACTCAGCATTATTCCAATGACCCCTGTTCCCTCCCTCTGCCAGGATGCCCCCTGAGGGGCAGCTGTCACTCTCTGGCTTCTGTTCTTGCAGAGCAGTGGGTTGGGCCTGCCCATCCTTAGCCCACTGGCCAAGGAACCCTTGGGCACCAGCCACCTGTGCCTACATGAATGGCCTTGTTGGGGAAGCTTCATTGGCCAGTCTCTCTTCCAGAAATGGAAGCACAGAATTCTCATTAATGGGGAGGTCACCGTGGGCTGAGGTTTAAGAGCCAGTCTTTGTCCAGGCCTGCGGGAGTCAGGCTATTGTCTTTTAGGTTCCTCTTTCCCAGTGACCCCAGGGTCAGGGGCACACATGCTGGCCTTGAACTCTCCGTCTGTCTCTCTCACCATATTAATTACTATTCCCTTTGGTCAAGCTAAGAAAACAGCTTCGGCTGCTGCATTAGTGCTAATTAAGAAGAGTGAGCTCGCCATTCTGGCAGCCTCCATCGGTCCCCGTGACGTTCAGGACAGGACGGAGGCCCTGGCAATCTTATTATGGCAGAAGAAAACACCTCCTTCCCGATGGGGTGGATGGTGTGATGCCCTCCCTCCAGCCCCCAGCAGTGAGTTCATCTCTTCCATTATGAATGCATCTGCCCTCCACAGCCAGTGACCGGCGAGAGTGTGGGTCAGCCACACGCTCAGGCAGGGGAGTAGCTGCGTTTCCTTAAGCCAGGGGAGTTAGCAGAGCGAATGCAGGGTCGTGTCCACCTCTCACTCCATCTGTTGCCTTCTCCCCCCTCACTACCATAAACAAATGACTAGAGCGAGAGAGAGACAGGATAAATGTGGATCATTCCATGTCATTATCCTGTACACCTATCACGTTTTCCATTTAATCCCATATGGCTGTTATTGGCTCATGACTAGAAATGCTTTGAGTTCCAGGAGGACTCTAGGCTCTTCTGCAAAGATCTGAAGACACTTAGCAATTACCCAAGCTGTCTTTTACTTCATGCCCTCTCACCACCCTCTCCCTATCACAGGTCCTGTGAACTGGTGCGATGGCCTGGGCAACAATACCAGTCCCCATCTGCTCCCATCTACTCTTCTGACAGTCTCGTGGATAGGTCACTTGTCTGGTTTCTGAATCACTCAGCTGATCCCGCCATCTGCAGAGGAAAATGTTCAGTGTTGCTCACTGGCCGCTGTAGCCTACTCAGGGCCTTCCTTCCTTTTTCATCTTTTGCCATCATCAGATGTTGTACCCAGCACCTCCTCTCATCACTCCAGAGACAGCGAGTGCAGGCACTGGGTGACTTGGGAGGAGACAGCAAGTGCCAGAAGGAAGTGCTAGGGCAGCGAGGCCGGTGGGAGAGCCCGCCTCCTCCCTGGCCACCCAGACATGCCTGCTACCCACCTCCTGTCCAATTGGAGATAAAGAGATTAGATTTAAAAGAAAAGAATTTAACTTTTAAAAATGTGAAATTGCCATATTTTAAATATTTATAATCAATTAAAACTAGAAGGCCAAGAAATCCCAGGGCAGTCCATGGGGCCCTGGTGGGGAACTCTGCTCGCTTCTCTAGTTGTCTACAGCGCGCTGCTTGGGAGCATCCAGCAGCCTCACCCCTCCATGCCTGCCTTGTGCAATCCACAAGAATCTCCCATCCACCATGAGCCAAGCCCACCGCCACCCTGCCATGCACAGCCATGGCTCAGTATCACCAGGTCTATCAGGATGCCCAGCGCAGTGTGAATTTCAATTGATAACAAACGCTTTCCATGTAAGCATGTCCTAAATATTGTGAGAAACATACACTAAGAAGTATTCCTTGTTTATCTGAAACTTCATTGGGTATTAAATTATTTTATCCACTAAATGTGGCAAACTTACCCTGGTGACATTATAACTACCCTGCCTTCTTTTGGGCACAATAGAAGATGCTGAGGAAATAATGGGAAACACAGTGGATTTTAGGGAAAAAATTCCCCCTTGAACACACAGCAGGCAGAACTGGGAGTTTCTTTCCTGTCTTCTAATATCATTTTGGCTCAAGACTTCTAATAGAAACAAAAACAAGTAGAGCTGTGTTTGTGCCCTGGCTCTACAGACTACCGCTGCACTGCTCAGCTTGTAGGGTGTCACTGTCCCCATCTTTAAAATGAGATAATAGTGCATTAGTTGCAGGTTGTGGTGAACATGTGAGATGATCTTCAAATATTCGATCTGCCTCCCGGAAGTGGGTGGTTAACGTACTGAGTCAGGTGACCCATGACATCATCCCTTCCTTCTCATTTCTACGTCTCCCTATTCCATGAAGTTGCTCAGAGGAAAGTTGGAGCTTAATTATCTTTGTATTTCCAGTACTGTCTTGGTTAATTTTCTCTCATTGCTGGGACAAGATACCTGATGCCCAAAATGAAGGAAGGCAAGGTTTATTTAGCTCACAGTTTGTGGAGGTTTCAGTCCATACTTGATTGGTTCTGAGGCAGAGCAGCACATGGCAGAGGGCACATGTTCACGGTACAGGAACAGCAAAGCAAAAAGCACAAAGGCAGCGGGGAGAGCAAGCCTCTTTCCTCCCCTTACACTGTATGCAAACTCCCCACCCCAGGGCAGGTGTAGCACTCACATCCATAACTCCAACACTGGACCATGAATCAATCATAACTCTACAAGCCTGCCCCATGGCTGCAAGAGGCTTTGGGGGACATCCAGACATAAACTGTTACAAGTACCCACCAGATGGTTGGCACACAGTGGGAACTCACTGGGCCAGGCCAGTGGGTCCCCATTGTGCCTGCCGTAGTATGTGAAAAGACAAGGATATTGACTGTCTCTACACATACAAAGTGAAATGAACATTTGAAGCAAGTTTCCCAGGAAAAAGTCCAAACACCTAGTGGCAGAGAAATGTGGGTTTCTTTGTAGTCTAAATTATGCAATTCATGTATTAATACCAAGTGAATACTAAGAGAAAATTCACCTCACTTTTGCTTTTTGGACATTGAAATATCTTGTTTCTAGGAGTAGCCTTAAAAATAAAGCATCTTATTTTGATGCAAGTCTGCCTTTTTTTCAGTACTGGGAATTGAACCCAGGGCATTCACACTGAGCTATAGACTTTAATTTTTATTTACTTTGAGAAGAGTGTCACTAAGTTACTCAGTTGCCCAGGCTGGGCTCAAATTTAAAATCCCCCTGCTTCTGCCTCTCAGATTGCTTGGATCACAGGTGTCTACCACCATGTTTGTCTAAGTCTGGTTGTTAAAAAAAGTTTCCTGTTTATAAAAAGTAATACATGTATATCCAAAAAATGTTTTATTATCTACAGATCTGATTCCTATTGTTGGACATCTAGTTAATTCTGGTGTGTTTTTAAAGAATAATAATGTGACGAGCATATTTTCTAACCTACAGTTCCATGATGTATTTCCTTGGGAGAGAAAATCCTAGAAGTTTGGCCAAAGGGATGCACTTTAATTATGATAAAAAAAGCCCTTCAGCTCTGAGAATCCATATAACCAAGGAAGGATCAGCTGATGGCCTTGAATTAAGCTGAGATCTACTAATTGTGTCAACAGAGCGGAGTTCCAGGTGGGAAAAAGCAAGTAGACCTTGAGACTCCAGTTTCATCTCCAGGACTCTCCTTATTTGGCAAAGGGCAGGATGGAGTTCGAGTTTCATGAAAGCAGATTTCTTTATACCAAGCCCTGAGCTAACGATGGGCTGCCTTGAGCACCTGTAAAGTTCATCTTTAAAATAAAAATGCATTCCCACTTAGATTTGAGTGAAGAGCACTATCTAAGTGCAAGGACATAGAGTTTGGTTGTCTATAACCTGAGAGCCCTTTCTTGAAAAAAATTGGGTACTAAGGGTAGCAAATGTACCGCCTCCATGGCATTACTCTATGCCCTGCCTTACACGGGGCCCTATTAGCTGACTGGCAGTAGCACACTACTGCATACTCTATCGACTGGATATGGAAACAGGTAACAGAAGTAAAATGATTGGAACTAGACTCTTTTACCAAGGAACAGGGGACCCACAGCCCAAATCACTATCTTCTCCTCTGAAATGACCCTGGAGAGTCCTCAAAAATGGTCACAGATCCAGGTGATCTGTTTCCATCCTTTCAAATCCTAGCATTTCAGATTCTTTCCCCGTTAGTCACAACGTAAGAGGCCATTCCACACACATCACAGCTCTCATTTGCCCATTGGTTCCCTCTGTGCCATGTGATTCCTGTGCCCTGAGTTCAGGTTTAAACAAACAGTCAAGAGGTGGGGGCCTCTGTATGCCTTCACAGAGAGACCAGCTACAGCAAGCCAGCAGCAAAGCTGTGCTTAAGACTAAACTTGTATTGGATGAAATCATGCTCCCAGGTAGCTTTTCACTTCGGGCTATGAGAGGCTTTGGAAAGACATAGGTTATATTGTGGTCACATCCAAAGCTTCCTGCTATCTGGCCTGACATAGACATGGACAAAAATCGTCTGATTTAAAATGCAAGGGCTGAGGGCATAGCTCAGTGGTCGGGCAAGGGTCCAGCAGCTACGAGGCTCTGGGTTCCTTCTGCAGCACCACCACTAAAATAAATAGATAAATAAAATAAATACCTGTTGTACCAGTACTATTGATATTGAGAATGATCACTTCTCTTGTGCCCAGTGAGATGGGGTCCTGCACACACAACCTCAAGCCAAGCCACAGGATATGGCAGCTCTGCCACTGTCCTCAGAGCCCTGCTGCACCCCTGGTTTCTCTCCTGGCTCGAAGGAAAGAGCAGGCAGGGCCTTTCACTCAGCCCAACATCCTCTGTGGAGCACAACCCATAGGCAGGTCAGGGCCCGCTGCCGTGGAGTTGCCACTGGGTATTTCTATCATTCCAGATAGCAGCCTGTCCCCTGCAAAGAGAGATTTCAAACCCCACAAGTTCAGCCCCCTATCCCCTTGTTCTCCCAGCCTTACAAAAATAGAAAGAACACATGTTCCCATTAGTCACTTGCTTGAGGGTTGCTGTGGGGTATATGCAAGCAGCCTGTACATTGGAGCCAAATTTGAATATCATTTGCATCTTCCAGGTAGACAACGGATAGTGCATCAAAAACACACACATGCCCCCCCTTCTCTCCCCCTCAGCAAGGCAGTGAGTGAGGCAGACCAGATGACATTTCCTGGGAACAAGGCCTCTCATTTGTATGTTTTCAAATCCACTTGATAAGGCCCCTCCTGGCGGCGGAGGCCCACCCCAGCTGGAGAGGCACTCTGAGAGGCTTTTAATTAAACTTCTGCTTGCCAAGAGTGGTTTGCATATGCACAGGAGAGACATGCTCCTGGGGGAGCCATCAAGACAGCCACTGCCTTTGCCTCTGTGTGTCCTTAACTCTCCACTATGGGAAGAAGCGTAGCCTGTGCTGGCAACCCCTTGGAAGGGCCCGGGGATGAGCCACACAGCGGGACAGGCTTCCTTTCCCTGCTGGGGGAGCCCTGGCCTGATGGCCACCTGTGTCACCTCCCCACCCCCACCCCCCGAGCAGTGACCCTAGTAAAAGCAGGAGGGGACAAAGTGGCATCAACCAAGGCCTTCTAACCTATATAACCAAGGTTATACCGTAGCCCAGCCAGAATAAGGAAACCTGGAAAAGCCTTCAGACCCTACAGGTGGCTTCATTATTGACCAGCCCATCCCATCTGGGAGGGGACCAGCCCTCAGAGCAGGAGGTGTCCTCCGTGGCTCTGACCTGCCTTGACCCGACCTTTGTAACTCTATCAGGATGCATGGTTAGTAGTTATCAACTGTCAATAAACTCCCCAAACATACACTTTAATTCAGAATATGGGAAGGCCCATCTATTTACTCATCGATCTTGGACTTGCCAGTCGGCAAAATGCAGAGTCCCTTGTCTTCTTATCATAATATTGAGAATATGTGCTGCAGGAAATTGAATGATCTACACCTCTGGTCCCTGACTCCTGGGGACCCTTAGTAAACACAGGACAATTGATTGAGATAAAAGGTGAACAGAAGGCCTGTGGTGTTGCTTTAAGGAAACCAAGACCCACAAGCCATAGGCCAGAGAACCAATTAGTGCATCTCATAAAATTTACCCACCAAAATCCTGTGGAAGTGAGTCATGGCTATCCTGCCCCAGTTATCTGGGTAATGTGAAGACAGTCTGCATCTGTTCGAATCATTCAGGCAAAAACAAACTTTAGAGACTGCACAATCTATTTTAGTAGGTATTTGTAATCACCAGATTCTCCTTCCCACCCCTTTCTACCTGACCTTGTGCTAGGCTAATGTGTCTGTGGTTTTATAAAGCTTTATTTTCTTTCCTTCCTGCTTTCCTTTCTTTTTTCTTTTCCTTTTCTTTTGCAGAGAACAGTACTGTGTTTTTCAGAAGTGGGAAAGTGATATACCTGGGCTTGAGCTCACGATGTAGGGGAGGCATCTGGAAGTGCTGGGTTGGCTTCTGCTTCCCAGTTACTGGGACAGTGGTGGGGGTCAGCAGGGTCAGAGACTTCCCCAGGCCCTCCAGATGGGCTGCCTGACTGAGGCAACAATTCCAATTGGCAAAACAAGCAGTCTGCCAGACATTTTCTACTAAACTGCCAGCATAGCTATTCAAACTGTAAGTTGCACACAAGTGTTGCATCCCCCTTAGAGTTATGGGGTGGATTATATGGGTGAATTCCTCTGAAATGCTCAGAGTAGTGCCTGGCACAGATCTCAATACATATTAACTCTTATTAGTGATAAAATTTCAATGATATTATGATCATATATTATACTGGCTGACTACATGGCACAACCACCAACTTCCTAACACACACAGGTGGAATCTATATCATCCCAGGTCACACACAAGCATAGACTCTGGCACAAAGGAGATAGAACTGTTTTTTGGACTCAGTACTCTTGGTATTTGTCACCAGATTATTCTTTATTATGGGGCTGTCCTATATGGAGACACCTGTGCCCTCAACCCATTAGATACCCACTAGATGGTACCACGTATAATTTCTGTATAAATGAGAGAATCATTATAAGTATCTTCACAAAGTCTATGTTTGCTTGTTTTTAGAGGATAAAATAGTCCAAGAGGGAAATATTAAGCAAGCACTTCTCCCTCCACAGTTGTGACAATCCGTTCATTGTTAAATGTCCCCTGAAGAACAAAGTGCCCTGGGCAGGAACCACTGAGATACAACTGTAGCCACGGGTCATATTTCCCAGGCACTTACCCTCCTGACCTGTCTCAGAGTTTTGGCCTCTGTTCAACTTGTCACCATCGCTGGGTTGGGTCACACAGATGCTCGCAAACCAGTCGCTCCAGTTCTGTAGGAATTTGCAATTTGCTTTTTAGTCCTGCTCAACAGGAACGGAGGTAGCTGGAGCCTGGCCCACTCTTATGGACCCCGAGGGCACCTGCGTGGCACTGACATCTAAACCAGAGGGTAGTTAGCTGCTGTTGCCGCCCAGTGAGAGGGAGTCCATCCATGCCCCAAAGCAGTAGATGATGGTGACACAAACTGCTGCTCCCAGGGCTAACATGGCTCCGTGTGCTGCACAGTTTGCTGCCATCAGCTCAGCAGGACTGTCTCTTGCCCCACTGCCCTGTGTTCTCTGGGACCTTGGCTACAGCAAAGTCAGGTAACGTCCTGGAAAAAACATGCATGGCTTGCTCCCTGTGGTGGACCAGCCCGAAAACAATGTAATTGTTTATCTGGAGGTGGCACAGAGCTTTGTTAAGTCTCTGGATTCATATCCAAGGAGGAGGGTACCCCAAAGGATACATCCGGGTGACCTTGACTCTCTTGAGTTCCAGATTGATCTTTTTTCCCTCCATGGATGGCTTCCAATTGATTCACGGGTCTCACTTCTTTAGACAGCAGCTTCCTCAGTCTTTTGGCCAAAAGGGCTTTTGGGGGCACGTGGACCTGCCAGTCATTCTCCCATGCCCGCCAGGAATTTTGCTGCATAAAAATCACTCAACTTCTTGCAAATAGCAGAAACTTGATTTTGGAGCAATATATTACTCTGCAGATTAAAAAAAGAACCTAGGGCCTTGGGAGATGAACTGACTGGTTCAAGGTCACAGATCTAACAAGTAACAAAGGCAAGAATAGGGTGCTCCACCCCCTTTCCAGTGGCTGTCTTTAAATTGAAACCTACAGAAAGTGTTAGCAAAATCAACAACTGAGCTTCAGGGAAGGTGTTTACAACAACAAGGCCCTTTTACCCAGCATTGTGATGAGGGGTCCTCATTTATGAATGTGGGATGAAATGGAAGCTTGTCTCTTCAACCACCAAAGCATTTTTTAAAATTAATTAACTTTACTGGTACATTTAGGGAATACCTAATGATCACATTCATTATAGGGAATTCATACCTGTACATTTGAAAATATTTCAACACATTATTTCTAAAATATATTAAAATAAGAATCTACCAAAGATGCCTTTGTAATTGTATCAGTGTATATTTTGTGTTGTATCTTTTTTTCCTGTAGAATTTCCCCCCATGACTTTTGAGGTTTTTATTTTGTTTCAAATAATCAAAATGACGATATATGATTTCTGTATAAATGAGTCATGATTGGTATTTTCAGTAAGTCTCTGGTTACCAGTTTTTTGAGGATAAAATGGGCCAAGTGGTAAATATTAATCAGAAGAGAATCAGAGCTCACAATTCCCTAAGTGTTTCTCATTCACAGTTTCCCCCCAAGCATTAATGTCTTAATTAATGTTAATTTTTCAGTGTATTTGTAGAATGAAGTAGCCCTTGAAAATTCTTCTGTAGTCTTTTTCAAAATTACACCACTTTCTTGAACCAATGAGCATCAAATAAACCTGAAATAAGAGCACTATTCTCACCCAAGGCAATGTTTGACTTCTTATTCGGGTTTGTGTTCTTGAGTTGGCTATCTAATCGAGGTGGATTTGAAGGACAAGTGCTTCTGGGATTACCCTACAGCCAAGAAATGACAGACATGGGTCCATCCATTTTATGTTCGGAGCAGGAGAATGTCAAATGTATATTTGCCAAATTCGGTTCAGTATTTTTATGTTTGGTACTGGACTTGAACTCAGGACCTCAGGCTTGTCAGGCAAGCACTGTGCCACTGAGCTATATCCCCAATCCCTATTGGCCTAATTCTGTGGTTCTAGTTTACCACTCTCTCCCGTGCCTGAAATTCTTAAATCCAGACAATTGCAGTTCATCAAGAAAGTATGTAAGGCTTGATGACATTATCACAGAGTCAGACCAACAAGAACTAGGGCAAAACAAAAGCGGGCTCTTCGCTGGGAAAGATGTTTCCCTGAAGAAGCATGGATGTGAACCACATGGCCCCTGGGATATGTTGATCAATCACACGAAGCTCATAATGGCTCAAATAGTCTGACCCATTTGAACCAAAGCAACACAAACTGTGAAAGAATGAGGATATGAGATAAATTACCTGCTGTATACAACTAGATTTAAAAAATCATCACCTAGATGTATTTTAAATTCTAATAGATTTGTTAGCAGGAAAACCCAATAATTATCAGATAGAAATCACATTGTTCATCCATGTGTGATCTCTGAGCTGTATAACATTCAAGAGTTAAAAAAAAATTCCTGGGTTTTGAAAATAGGAAAAATAACAATCTAATTTTGTGAATAAGTCTTAATTCTCTTTACTAAATTTGTACAGAATTTTCAGAATCTCAAACTCTTTCCAAATTTCCAGTTTTCTCTTGGGAAGGTGACAGTGAAACGTATGGGCATTTCTCCGCCAAGTGCGGCTCAAATCTCCCTCCAGGCAGTCTCCCCATGTGCCGAAGTGTGATTGTGCTTTCCGCTGGAGAGGCAGTCAGAGGCACAAAGGAAGTGGTAGCCCAGCATCAGAGACAAAGACGACAGAGGTTCAGAGCAGAGCAGCCAGTGGCTTGGATTTGCTGAGGACGGTGCAAAGCAAGGAGCGATGGAATATTTGGAAGGAATGGCTGGGGATTCACATCCAAAAGCAGATCTGCCTCAAATCCTCACAGGATGCAGCATCTGGGTGTTTTGCCCTCCTCTCAAATTCAAAGAAAATTGATAGAATCCAGCTTTCTCTTTCCTGGAAAACTCTCTGAGGGTCTAGCATCAGCAATAGGGGCGGGGTGAAGAATCCCTGCGCTTCGCCACTCTCTAGAAAGGTAGTCAGTCAGCGAAGGGTGCTGCTCACAGAGCTCCTTCAGCCAATACACCATTCGATGATTAAACACCGTTTGGGATATCAAAAAGCTACCGGGAGATGAATTCGTGGCCCTGCTTCTCATCTCATTTTGCTAGCTTTGCGCCCTCGGTGGTATTGCAACTAACCTTCATCTTTTGCTGGGGACTATTTAGAAATCATGGGGATAGCATCCTTAGAGTCAGATTATGTGGACTTCGCTCATGCCAGAGTGCAGCTCTCTGAAAATGCCTGTGTACGCGCAGGAGAGACCACTGTACCACTTCCGGATGCTACTCATTATTTCAGTCCCTGTGTGATGTACAGAAATCAACCTGCAATTATACAATTAGGCTGAATGGACACTTTCTCCAACAGTGTTTATTTTTGTCACTGGTCACGTTGCTTACTAGAAAAGGAAGGCTGTTAGTCTATATGGTTCATCCTTCCTTCCCCCTTTCCAGGCATTTTGCTGATCTGCTTTGATTTCTTTTTAGCAGCCTGCTGATTCTTCCCTTTAAGACTGTTCCTCAGAGTGTGAGGGGCTCAGAGGTGTGAAGATTGCTGAAATTGGACTTATGCAGCGTATTTATCTTTAAAAGCTGAGGCCTGCGGAAAGAGGACCCTGGCAGCTGACTTGGAGGGCCAGGAAGGGAGAGGAGACACAAGGAGGAAACTTCAGGAAGACTCTGACTTGTGGGCAGGGACCTAGGAGGAGGCGGAGGTGGGGGATGACGGAGAGTTAAGAGTGTTGGTGTTATTCGTAAGTGCGCAGCCTCTTAGTGAGGGGGCACTGGTGGGAGTGACCCACAATTCAAGGAATAATCGCGGTGTGTTTACTGAATTGCCAAACTGCCTGGCAGCAGCCCATCTGATCATCCAATGAGTTTCCCAGAAGCGCAAATCAGAAAGTCAATAAGACACCACCAGTTTCCAAATTCGATCTCATTGCACATAAACTGAAAGTCTCTACAATCAATAACGTGTTACTGAATCACAATCAGAATGCAGGGTAGCAACACCTGGACAAACAAGTGCATCCAAGAGATGTTTGAGTCGATGAGTGAACTCTAAAAATTGTAAATGAGATGAAGTCATGAATTTGGGAGTGGGAGAGGGAGAATGAAGAAAGGGCAAAGGTATTGCTAATTTGCTTTTTCAGCGATGTGTCTGCTCAGCATTGATGAACCATTCCTGGTTCTCCACAACCACCGTGCAAAATCTCCAGCAGCTGAATTTATACCAATTTCCTCAACTCCATTTCTGACTGACTGAGAGTTGAATTTCTAAGTTGGGCAAAGCTACTGCTGACGCAAAGTTCTGTCTGCCCCTACGCACCTTAGCAGTGGCTCCAAGGAGATCCATGAAGCTAATTCCAATTCACTAACCACTATTTCGGAAGTAGATGAACATTTTCGAGACCTAAGGGAACCATTAATGTCAGTTTTTTCACATGAAATTGAAAACATTCATCAGTTTCTCAAAATCTGTTTGCTGTACAAATTGCAGCATCTCCTACGTGCATAAATATCACTGTTCTTCTCCCATCACCTCCCCCCCCCTTATGGCTCTCAAATTAGTAGATTAAAAGATCACAAGTGCCAGATTTTAGCAAATAGATTCATCTTTAGTCACAAACAGATTCCCGTGAAAATGAACACAAAGTTATGAGAGGAGCAAGACGGGCACGTGGCATGTAGCTCTGCTGTCTGATTTCAGTCAGGTGAGCCCTGATTTCTTTTAAGCACTGGCCACACATTCATTTTCCACATTTATATGGGGGATCTTACGTACCTAGAGTGCCATTTAGACAATTACTAATTTACTAAATGGTACCCCAGTGCCCTGAAAGAGTTAATTCTCTTCCAAGAGATAAGCAATTTATTTTCTACTTAGCAGCAGCATAAGGCCCACTGCTTACAAATGACTATAAGTCCCTTAGAGAGATGGAGAAAGAGATGCTATATAAATACATGGTATAATAATGATAATTATCATGATATAATGTCAACCCATGGTATTATTTTTATACATATCCTTTCTTAACCCCTTTCTCTAAAAGACCAGATAAACATCCTGAGCACATGGTCACTTTTGCATTTATCTTGGGAATACTGTATACCAATGTGTGCTGTATTATGGTAAAAAAAAAAAAGTCTATTTAACTGATCAATCAACGGGTGTCCTCCAAACCTTATAACTAAACAGAAAATACAGCCTAACTCCTACCTCTCTAGAGCTATCCATTTAGTTGAGGTAACGAGCAAACACCTGGCCAGAGTTAACGATGCAGGCTAAAAGAAAGCTCATGAAAATCCAAGTCAGGCAAAGGAGAAATTAGCCACACCATAAAGCAGCTTCCACGGGCCATGGCCCACTGGGAGGCTATGACCATGCGCACCTTCACCTTGGTTCAAATCCCAGCCCGGCATTTACTAGCTGTATTATTTTTATTAAATCACTCAACTTCTCTGAGTCTCAGTGTCTTCAAAAGCCACTGACTTGAGAGGTTAGGATTAAGCTAAGCTATGTCTGCAAAAATACTTTGGAATTGGCAATGTGCCACAAAATAAAAATCTCCCTAAAATGTACACTTTAAAATAAAGACATCAATGATAGGGAGCAATGTTTTGTGTGCACAGAAATTTTCAACACTCAGAGCCTTGGCCTTCACTCCCAAGAAGAATCCAGGTCTGATTCTCATGGAGGGAGGTCTGGATAAGACAGGGAGGGACGACTGTACTGAGGGAAGACACACCTCAAGGAGACTGGAGAAGGGAGGTTGTGGAGGAGGGACTTCAAAGACGGCTTCGAAGAAAAGATAAGTTTGTGAGCTGAGACAGGTCCCTGAAAGAGACACCCTGCAAGAGAAAGCATGGGGAAATGAGAGAACACCAGAGGAAAAGACACATGTTTGTTTGCCAAGGTCGCTGTGTCAGAGTATCACAGACTTGGGGCTTAAGTCACAGGGATTTACTGTATCACAGTCTAGAGGCTGAAAGTCAGAGAGCAAGGTGTGAGTGGGTGGTTTCTTCTGAGGCCCCTCTCCTTTGTGTATCTGCATATGTCTGTACCCAAATGTCTTCTTTTTATAAAGACACCCATCATGTTAGATTAGGACCCACTTTAATAACCTCATTTCGATTTAAGAACTTTATTGGACTCTTATGTCTGGATACAAGTCACATTCTGCCATACCAGCGATTAGAGTTGCCACACAGGAATTCTGGGGAAACACAAGTTAATCTATAACAACACGTACATTTCCAGAGGAATCTGGAGCTTTGCCTAACGTGACACCACAACATGAAGAAGGGAAGGGATCAATCTGCAAGCATACAGTCTAGTCCAAATGTTTAGTGATGTGCTTGCAAAGATTTGAGATGAAAGAAATGGTTTGCTAAAGGGAAGTTACAGAGATGTGCTTCAGTGTGTACATTTTCCTAAACAAATAGACAATCCACTCTCAGGGAATAATCAGGGCTTTTGAACTCTTGCTTGGATCACTCATGTAAACTTTTCATCAAGGATGGTAGTTTCTTCTCTGTAAGACTCCACAAACGGGTGCTCCACAAGGTTACTTAGAGACCTGCTCTGATGATGTATCACTCTGCCTAATAAGAAGTTATTGGTCGTATCTGCCTAAAATTTTCTGCTGAAGGAACCCAAGTTCAGCATTTCAAGAGCCTATGATTTTGTTGTATTTACTCTCTTTCACGTGCCCCATTATTCCATCTTTGAGTCTGTTTTACTCTCTAGCTCTTTTTCTCTTTTCTTTCTTTATGAATATGGAGAATAATTATCCACAGAAGTTCTCCACTCTATATTTGGGAAGTTGTGTCACTTGTGACTTTCTCTTATTTTAGTCAGATAAATATAACACACTCTACAACCACCATCACAACCTGACACCAAATTTAGCTTCTCCTCATCGAAGTATGAGACAAAACACTCAGGAATTTTTAAATAATCATTTCTAGTGTGGATAATTTTGTCAAGTATCATGAGGAGAACAAGCTGGTAACACTTATCACATGGTTCATCCCTCGGGTGGGACTTAGAGGTACACTTACCCATTAAAATATAATTTTCTTTATATACACCTTATATGCAAGATAGCTGATTGGATTCCCTTGACTTTGTTGGATTAAATAATAATTTTTCCCACCTTAATCGTTCAGCTTGGAGGGTTTTTTTTTTCTTTTTTTTAGTTTTTCCTTTCAGAGTTAAGAGTTAATGTAACTCGCCCCTTTTAAAACACCGGTCCAGATAGTTCACACAAAGGAACGAGATGGACTCGTGGGACTCCATTCAAATATATGGCATACATTGCAGTCAAAAGTTATGCCCTTTCTAAAACTCAGCCCAGCATGATACCTTCACAAAAGAGGGTTATTTGACAGTAGGGTTTTAAGTGAGTGGATTTCTGCAGTGGCCTCCATAGGAAGTGCGTGATCCTTTGGTGCATCCCACATAGGAACTGGTGGGGACACAATCAAGTGACACCGTGAACATTCTCAATGGCAGGTCTGTACAGCACCCATATAGCATACATAGTATATACTTACTATGACTGTGACCTATACCTATGCATCCTTTTATAACAATCCTTTCAAACATTTAGATAGTTGGCCCTCCCTACCCATGGGTTCAGGATCTGCAAATTCAATGACTAGCGATTCAGAATTTTAAAAAGAATATTTTACTACACAGGTTCAACCTTTTTGCTTGTCATCATTCTTTAAATAATAAAGCAGAAAGCTATTTGCATGGTGTTATATTGTGGTAAGTATTATAGCCAGAAGAGAAGACAAAAGGAGAGATGTGCAGGTTATATGCAAATAGCTCTGCCACTTTATATAAGGGACTGGAGTATTTGCAGATTTCATACCTGCAGGTATCTCGGAACCAATCTCTTATAAAGACAACTGCTTAATGAATGTAATTTGTGTGTATTCATTAAATTCTCTCTATGTGTGTGTGTGTGTATATTTCTCTGTATTGTGTCATGTATAACACATATGCTAAAATAACTATCCCTTATTAACTAAAATTCTCTCTTGCTTTTCCTAAGGCCTCACAAGATATTTCCTAATTTTTATATAGGTATATTCATTAAGCTTGAACAGTTAACTATACCAACTAGAAGGGATCAATGGCCAAGGACTGTGTTTGCTATCAAGTGAGAGATCACTCAAATGGAATCATCTGAGAATCCCTGAGAAGATACTCCTTGTTCCCAGTCTCATTCTTTTCCAATGCCCAGGTACCTGGAATTCACAATCATGTGGTATACCCTGGCCATCTTCCCTTAGATCTTACTATTTCATAGCACAGTAGCCCAGATTACGATTTCTGGAACCTATGCCTCATGGAGACCATCTGAGACTGATACCCTGCCTGTGCGTGTGACAGGCAGCTTGTGAGGGGGTTAATACATCAGGGAGCAGGTGTCCACCAAGGAATTACAGTCTTCAGTGTGCAGATGCACCTGCTCCTTTTCCTCTTACATGGAACAGCTGAAGCACACATTCTATACTCTTTCCTAAGTTTTGTCGATGAAATCAAGTCCAAGTTGCCCATGGTGGCAATTGTTTGATGAAGTTCTCTGTATTAGCACCCGTCTCTTTCCTACTTTCTTCCATATGCTTCTTCCTCTGCCTCCTCATATTTTTGTCTTTGCTTCCTCACTGTTGCAGTTCCTGAGATCAACACACAAATAAATGACTTTCACTTGCACCCCTGTCTCAGAATCTGTTTCTGTAGGAAGCAAAATGAAGAGGCATAATAATTCGTTTGCTATAATATCAATAATGCCAATGAAATGTCAAATGTTACATTGGAGGGGATGTTAGTGGGATGGATCTGGACCACAGACTCTCTTTGCTCTGATATCTTTTCTTTTTTTGTACTGGGAATTGAACTCAGGACCTTGCACTTACCAGGCAGGTGCTTGTGCCACTGAGCTATATCCCCAGCCCTCCAATGTCTTTTAAAAGGAACAAGAAGAAGTAAAAAAGTCAAGAAAATGCTCCTCAGCAATGGTCAAAGATCATGGCAAAACCTCAGACCATAAACTTCAAAACTATTGCCAGGAAAGATGGAAAAATGATTTTGATATGCTGCAGTTTTAATTTTTACTCTATCCCGAACCTTAGAGTAGATTGAAAAGCATAAATAAAATATTTAGAATTTTCCTGAAATACCGTACCGCTTAGAGAGAAGCAAACTGAAGGAGCGTCTAGGAATGTTGAGTTGGATGTGGGTCTCGGTTTTGAATCTTGAAGTTCCCTCATGTGTTGAAGGCTTGGTGCCTGGCACATGGGGCTCCTAGGAGGTGTTATAGGTGGACCTAGAATATCCCCCCAAAAGCCCATGTTAGTTTGATCGCAAAGGCTCTAACTTCCTCAGTGGAGTGATCCACCAAAGGAGTTATAGCTCAATGAACCTTTTGGGTGGTGGGAACGAATTGGATGAGGCAGGTCACAAGGGATGTGGTTCTGGGGGGTATAGCTTACCTCTGGCCCCTTCGCTCTGGTTCTTTTTCTCTCTGCCTTCTCTTTCATTCATGCCTACTTCTGTGATATTCTTTCACATCAAGGCCCAATGTAATATACCCAGCAGGCCATGGCCTGAAATCTCTGAGGCCATGACCCAAGATAAGATTTTACTCCTTTAAATCGTTACTCTCAAGGATTTGTCCCAATAATAGAAAGTCAGCCTAATATGGGAGAGACTGAAACTTACAGGAGGTGGGGCCCAAGGGGAGGAGTTCAATCATGGGGGACATGGCCCTGAAGGACATGTTAGGGTCTTGACTCTTTCTCTGTGTGTATTTCTTGGCCATCACAAAGTAAACAGCCTTCTCTACTCCATGGCCCCCACCATGTTACTCGTCCTCACCACAGCCCTAAGGCAACAGAGTGAAACAGTTATGCACTAAAACTCTGGAACTATAAGCCACAATAAAGGTTTCCTCCTTTAGATTGGTTTTCTTAGGTATTTTGTCACAATCAGAGAAATCTGACTAAAACCCCAGTGAGCAAAGTGATTTTAAGAATAGAAGCCATCTACCTAGCACTATAGGACCTCAGATTTTTATTAGAGGCAGGAAAACTGTCTGGGTTCAGTTGTCTGGAGGGAAGGCTCCATGACAATAAGTTTTATCTCCAACTAGGTGGGTTGAACTCTGATGGAGGACACTTAACACATTTCCAAAAGAGGGAGCAACATCTCTGGTTCTCTGAGACATAATTTATTATCACAGCATTCCTTCTTCCAAAGCTCTCAGAATATATCCCACAGATAGGACACATGAGGCTGTCAGTATGAGAAAAGATATGTCTCCAGTGAAGCAGAAAGTTGGCAAGACTTTTTCCAGTGTCTGTGTGCACCAAGATCTTTGTCTAGAGCTCCACATATTAAGCAAAAACTAGACAAGTACATAAGTACCGACATGAAAGGAATTCCATGTTCACCAAGGACAAATGATCCTCTTGGACTACACCTTTTGCTGTAAAAAATTTTTTCATATGCCAGATGAAATAGTGAAAATACATTAAATGTATTGAGGAACTGATATGGTATTAAAGTGTTGATCAAAACAAAGAAATTACCAGCATTCTGAAAAAGAAACAAACAAACAATTTGTACTCATAGCCATTAGCCAGTGAGGATATCTGCCAAGTTAGCAAATTTGGCTTTTGGTTTTGACAGGCTTGCGGTATGTGAGAAATACAGATGTCAACACCAAGAGTCCATCGAGGGTGATGAATATGCAAAAGTCTTCCCTACATTAAATCTGGATCCCAAGAGACTGCTGCTTAAGGATTAGAAAGAAAAAGAACGTAAAAATAGAATGTGGCATATAAGAGAGAGATGAAGTAGCTTTTTTAAAAAAAGAAAATCAGATTTATTTTTGAGCATTTCATATAATAGAATAGCTTAATACAACACAAATTCACTGCAATAGTCACTAAATGGAAAGCTATTAAAATAACATAATCACACCAAAAAGACTGTGAAGCTTAGGACAGAAACCAAGGATCAAAACATCATTATAGAACTAATGAATGAGTTAGCACAGGTAACATAGTAACAGATAACAGAATAATAAAATTCAAAATAGAATTACTAGCATAGTGAAAAAGCTTGAGTGAATCTTAGTGAATTAAAGGAAAACAAACAATAAAGAAGGTAATAGAAAAAGAAAAAAATAATCAATGTCCCTGGAACATAGAATTCAACAGATGGGATACATAAGAATGTGCTTTAAAAGAGGAAAAATATACATGTACACACACATCACACATCACACACACACCCCTAATGGCACAGCATATTATAAGAAAAGCTAATATAAATACTCTGATAGGAAGCATGTGAGTTTAAAGGGTAAAGAAAACATTCCTTAATCAAGGAGAAAATTCAAATTATCTATAAAGAGAAAATTTGGATGAGGTACCATCCTCACCACCATTTATAATTCTATAGGCAAAAAAGCAATATTTGTAAGATTCTAAAGAAAAAAGTATGCTGCATAGAATACAGCATCCAGTGACAACAGCAAGAAATTATAATATAAAATATGGCACCTCTGAACCCATTTAACAATTAAACAACCTATTATATGATGTGACTAAAGAATATTTCTTAGTGCCCAAAGACAATAAGCGAAGTCCACAAAGTTTGAAGAAGTGTGATTTCACCTATTTTATACCTAGCTAAAATATTCTTTTATGTATTCATTTATTTTGATTGCCTTTTATTTCATTTTTAATTCTGCACTTTGGGTATAAAAGCAATAGGGGTTCTAAGATATGCAAAAAATTAAAAATATAGCTGGTTACAAACCTTCTGAAAGGTCACTTACAGCAAAATGGTGATCATTACACTCTAGAAAGAGTACAGATGGAGGCTGGGTATCAGGAACCAAAATATATCAAAGAGGAATAAGTTCTAATGTCCTATGGCACAGTAATATGACTACATTTCACAAAAATGTATTATATATTTCATAAAGCATGAGAAGAGAGGCATTCAAAGATTCCCAAAACAAAGAAATAACTCTTCAAGAAGAGGGAGAAGCTAATTATCCAAATCTGATAATTACACATTGTATAATGTGCTGAGTGGTCACATTCAGAAAAATTATACTTGAAGATACAATTCAACCAACTATATAAAAATAAAAAATATGGGGGTAACCCACTTGGGCCCCCTTCTGTCCCTCTCCTGGACAGAAGCTTGCATTCCCTCAAAAAATATATTCTGTTCTTTAAAAAATAAAAAAACCTGAAAAACTAGAGAATATTGATCTAAAATATAACTAACTACTGAATTATATTTAATAGTAACAACATAAAAATATGACTAAACATTGTTTATAGTTTCAAAACAAGACCAGCAATGTTTCAAATAACAAGGAAGTAAAGTAATTACCAAGAAATATTAGGAAACAGGTGAGGGAAAACAGGCAGCTGTGTCTGAATTTTCTCATCTTTTAAGCAGCAGGTTGGCCCACACTGTTCAATGCAGAAACATGCAATTAAACAAAAATAGACTCAGGCCACGTTTTTCCCTTATTCTTTTTTTTTTGAAGGGAAGATACTTTAAGGAATTATAACCTGATGGAAAAATATTATTTACTGAGGATCAAAAGTTCTATTTCTTCTTTATAATCTTCCTCTAAACTCTAATCCAATAAAGTCTAGTACCGTTCAGTTTGATATTTCCAATCTCTGGCATCCATACAAACTCTCTTTCTAAAATTTAACTGAAAAGTTAAAAATTGCACACGTTCCAGGTATACTATGTGATGACTTGCTCTGTGTATATATTGTGCATTGATTCACTCCAGTGAATCAACATATTCATCACCACTGAGAGTTACCATCTGTGTGTGTATATGTGGGTGTGTTCAAAGACATTTAAAATCTGTCCTCTTATCTGATTTCAAATTAATAACACAGTATTAGTTGCCGTCGTCACCATAATCTCTTTTTAAAATCTGCCTTTTTGATTCTCAGGTTTTCGGTTTCTATCTGTTGCTTAGTCTCTCTTTTCTTCTAAACAATACATGATAAATAAATGTTTGGGAAAATGTTCATCAGTTCCTAGAGGACTATTTTGGGGAAGTAAAACTTCTACTAAAATTTTCTTTTTCTCTTTGTACTCTCCCATTTTTAAGTATCCATGAACATGTGTAATTTGTACCAAAATGAAGCCATCATTCTATTTAAAATAGGCTCCTAATACTTGGTTATGAATGTGTTTCTGATTTTCAACAGGATATGAAAGGAAAGGCTAGAAGATCCTGAGAGCCCAGACTGAGAACCGGGGCAGAAAAAGGGGGAAATATGATCGTAGAAGCACCCGATTCATCTTTATTTTTCATAACACCGCCTAAGGGTTCAAACCAAAAGAGTCAAAATTAAACTTTACTTCATTTTTAAAAATATATTTTCTTAAGGAGATCTAGCCTCTTAGAAAGCAAATGATCTTTTTTTCCCCTAATAGTGCCAAATCTCTCTTACTCCCAGATATTTAAATCCTCAAGATTTTCTGAGCATGTCCAAGGAGGCCTCCCAATGCCTGCCCACATTTGCAGATTAACAGCTTCTGCCATTAGCAAATTGGAAATTCCTTCTCTCATCCTTCTTAAAGCAGGAGTTTTTTTCTCTTAACAGTACTATGATTCCCATTTCTGCCTTTTCCTTATTCATGTAGTCTCTAAAATATTTTATTTTTCTTGGCTGGCTCAGTCTTGTGCTGAGTTTCATGAGTATTAAGTGAAATAGCTTATCTGTGGAACTCTGCTTTCACTAATGAGAAGACTGAGTCTTAATGCAGAAGGCAGACAAAAATATACGCATCATCCTCCGTGTTCCACTTAGTCCTAATATTCTCATGGAGTCACAGAGTAGACACCTAGAGCAATGATGTCCATGTGGAAGAGATGAGACCAGGACGGAGTGCAGAGTTTTGTGCTAAAAACAATAGGCACCAGAACTGGTAGGGATCCCCCAGGACGTGATCCACATTTTCAGCCTTTAGTGAGAATATACCAGACCGAGTAAGTGGAAGGAGGCAGGTCGGATCCATGCGTACTGCTTTGAACAGAAGGCAGTGAGGAAGCAAGAACCCCGAGTCTGCGATTACTTTAGACTACTTGAGACTTGAGTTTGGGTGTATTTTAGTAGCGCCAAATAATGGAAAGGTTTTTCCTTCCTATTATTTTGCAAATCTGTAGCTTCTCCTGTATCCAGGACCAAATGGCATCTGGTCACTGCATTAAATATCCCGTTAATACAGAGCAGCCTCTCTATTTCTCATGGCAAAGTGAATTCACAGAGGCATTCTTGTTCAAGGTGCCATCAGTATTTTTGCTGTTAATGAACAATTAACATAGCTGGCAGGATGAACCGTCCACACTGTGGATGTTTTCAGCGTTTTCTGAATTTTATTGTACAAATTATACTCTTTCGATAAGATTTTTGACTCCCTTAAGTGTTTCTCTGCTGCCTAAGAAGTGACGCCAGAGGGGAGATCCATTGGATTTGGGCCATAAAAGCATTCATTTTTAAGCCTGTAACTTTACAACAGACCTAAATCCAGGAGAAAAATCACAATAATAACAAACACATATGCATGTTGATCACTTTTCAGGAGAGAATTATTCCGTATGACAAGCCCAACCTTTCATTGTAAGAACTAAACTCTCTGCTTGAAACATATCAAAGCTTTCACTGAAGCTGCCATGGGGCGAGTAGACTTATATACAATTCAGAATCATTTAAAGAGATGGGGGCTGCATACTGCATTTAACTTTCAAAACATAGTGAGTAGAATGAGCTCAGCACCACACAAAGAACTCCTGGTTTGTGGAACAAACACGTGGGAATCAGGGTTAGAGTGAGAGGTAGAGAAAGGAGACTGAAGATTACAAAATTCAGTCACATTTCAAAATTTTCTGCTACAATAATTCATTTTATGTAGAATTAATGTGACTGATTGAACGTTTGTGCTGTAATTTACTTATAATTAACATTTTATGGTGAACAGATTTTACCATCTTCTTCATGCTGTGAACTCTAAGCCACAGGTCAAAAATAGAGATGAAACAGATAAGCACAAAATACTCTTACTGAAATATTAATGAGATTTTAATTTACTGCTTTAAAATATATCTTTCATCAACATCTGTATATAAAAATCAGTACTTTATTTTAATTTTTTAATCACATTAAAAATAAAATGAACTCTTCTAGCTGGCAGAAATGACTCAAAAATCTAATGCACGCAGGCAAATTCTAGGTAGTTAAAACATTTTTCCAATGTGCTTATGTGCCAGAGATATTGTCTCATGAAGCCAAGAAGCTCTTCTCAATTAACCAGGGCATTTTGACAAGGAATAATTTCTTCAAAACACTAAACCTAGAAAAACAATTCCTGCTTTCAAACTAAGCCCTGGGGGAAGAACAAAAGCTGGGTGGTACTTCACTTATTAGATTTTTACATCTTAAAGGAGAGGCTGAAGTTTTAAGACACAGCCTCAAGATTTCCAGGAGGGTTAAGGTTTGGGCAGAGGGAACTTTCATTCAGTACTCAAATTGTCACATACTGGTACCTTTCCACCAATGGCCACCATTTTTATTAATGTACTGGACACAGTCCCTGCTTATGCATTCTTCAATTTTTCCCCAGAAGGGGTCATTTTGGGCCACTTTGTTGCATGTTTAACTATATCTTTCCTTTTGACTGGATTGCCCATGATTGTGTGTGTGTGTGTGTGTGTGTGTGTGTGTGTGAGAGAGAGAGAGAGAGATGACAGAATGTAAACTCCTAGAAGATAGTACCACATTTGTATTATCACTGGATACTTGTAATTGGTAAAATAAAGGTTTGTTGATCCAATGATTAATTTAGAGGATTGGTTTCTGAACTTCTGGATACATGGTTGCTTATTTCCCAAAAGGCTGAAATCAGTTGCTTCTGTTATCTGTTCCCCCAAAGAGAGGTGGAGTACATTGTTCTATCCCCTCAATTCTGACCTAGGCTGTGAATGACTGATTGTATGTTGTGGAAGCCCCTCTGAGCCAGGGCTTTAAGAGGACTGGGAGGTATTTCTCCCTTGGGACAACTGCTCTGGAGGATATAAAGTGCCACCTAAGAAGTCTGACTGCTCTAGGACTTTTCTACTATTGAGTCACTCAAGCCAATCACATGAAGAGTTGCCCTAGCAGATGGAAGAACACTGGCCACCCTTGGTGACTCTAGCCATGCAGCTGCAGTGCCAGACATGCACCTGAAGCAGCCATCTTGGATACATTGGATACTCCAACTCAGAGTCCATGAAGAAATCTCCAGATTCAATTGCTCGGTCCAGGTGTCCTCACCCTTTGAGCCAGTAAGTCCTAGATATTATGGAGCAAAGATAGGATACCCCACTGAGTCTCAACCAGATTTTTGACCTGGAAAACCTCGGAGCCTAACATCGTGGTCATGATCCCATCCTGAGGTATCCCTACTATTGCACTTCGGGGTGATTTGCAAGGCAACCACAGAGAATTGGAACATTCTGTGAGGCTGCAAAAGTGCTGGGCCTTTGCCTGTACCTCAAGTGCCAATTACAATCATAACTTGGTACGCAGCTGCTTTGAAACTCATCAGATTTGGCACTTGACATATTTTGACATGAAATTTTATCTCAGGACTTATCACCTGTTTGGCGCTCGACACAGAAGCTAGAAGTCCTTGGTGTTGATCTCCTTATGACTCACTACTTCTTCCAGCCAAAACAATTTGTTTGGTGCTCCTTGTTTTTGGTACTCCTCGGTCCTCCCGCAACCAGTTAACAGTGAGTTTCTAAGGTACATCTGTACTTTTCCTTCTAGAAAGAAAATCCAGACAGAATTGAGTTCACCAAGAAACTCTTTCCCAGATGATATGAATTTGGTAGGTGCTTTCACCATCAGCAGACTAGTGACTAATTTGCAGGAATCTTGAACCAATGACAGTTTTGAGGGAATAAACATCTCATGAGTGTTTTCTTCATGAAATTCCACTGAATTTTCTAACACAGTAATGGAACTATTAGATTCACCAAATTGAGCAGTTTTTCCAGAAATTTTACTCACAGAGTCAAAAATGAGCCTCTGTGTTCTCATTCTTACAGCGAGATTTCTCAAAAGAATTTTTACATTTGTCTCAATCTCTTCTCCTTCTTTTCATTCTTCAACCCACTTTAAACTTGCCCAATGACTTTTTCCTTTTCCAGTTAGAAAGTCACCCCAACAGATCCAACTGGACCAAACTGAACTGAGCTGAACTGAACTGAACCAAACAGAACCAAACCAAACCAAACCATGAATATGGCAAAAGGACGAGACTAGAAACACAAAAGAAAATACAAACCTTGTTCATATAATTTATATCTTATCACTTTACTGACAAATCTTCTATACTGTTATTCAAATATTTAAGACATTTTCATGATTTATAAAATGCTGAGAACTAGGTTATTAGATTATTAGGCAGTACAAACAACAACCACAGAACAATGACATCAAAAACTACCCTAGGTAACTAACCTGGTCCTTCTGTAAGATCAGATCACGTAAGAATTAAAATTCTTCATGCCAAGAAAGCTAATTAGTTTTAAAACAATTTAAAACTGGAAGTTGTCATTACAAATTCTGTTAGAAGCATTTTTTGCTTGCTTTATTTTTACCCCTCTGACACTGCTTTGTATCCATCACAGATAGGGTAAGCTCATACAATTAGACCATGCGCCTCGCCTGGAACCATGACCCACACGGGCCTAGTTTTCATGCCGCCTACTTGCTTTTGGCGCAAAGGTGAACACACTGAGTCCATGAAAGTAGAATACTCTGATCTGTGAGGTCTGATAGCTTCCCAAGAGACCTGCATCATCTTCATGGTATGGGGAAAAAGAAGAAGCTTTGTTGGGAGAGTAGAAAATATAATTCACCTAATTCATCAGTGCATCGCAGGAGCATGCAAATGCAAGGATGGAAAATGAAGAGCCAGGGCAACATGCAACAGAACGTACATGATGGTTCTACATTCTTCCCACATGCCTTTTCTCTTGCCCACATAACTCAAGGCCATTTCATAGCAGTAAAGGTGCATCTAGGATGATACCTAGACAGACCTAGGATATCCATGAAAAAGGCAGCAAAACCCCAGTTCAATAAAGTTATTTCATTCCCTTTATTTTCTAACCACCTCCAACCCATTTCAAAGGACTTATTAGAATTTCAAATGAAAAGCTGACTACTTTGAGCATTGTAAATCAGCTACAAACAGCTTTTAAAACTGTGTCAGGAGAAAATACACTTGTAATTTTCTTCCTTTTTAAAAACATATTGCTCTTATTTTTCCCCCACTCAAAGGTTTGTTTGTTAAGAAGCAGGTAGCAATTTGTTTTTACAGAGGGGATTGGTTTGATGTGGGGAGGGGTGGGGGGTGGCAATTGATGAAGTCCTCTGCTCAGCTTGGTGGGGGCTCCCAGCATCACATGCATTTGTGGCACACACCCTACCCCCTGCTGATGGGTGTTCCTTGATGAACAACATTGTGTTAGGTTTTGTTCTTTAGATTTCCTAGCATCTGATAGAGCAGTGACCTTTTTTTTTTTTTGTGGTACTGGGGATCGAACTCAGGACCCTGCGCTTGCTAGGCAAGTGCTTATTCCACTGAGCTATATCCCCAGCCCTCCTAGCATCTAATATAAAATTTCACTTACATGGAAAAAAATTGTTTCTCAGACTTTTCCAGTCCTGGAACTGGAACAGGACTATTTACTGTCCTTGAACAGGCCCCAGTAAGAGCAGGGCACTTGGAGGGACCCTCCCTCTAATGTGGACAGGGGGTGGAAGTGTTCTTCCCCAGACTAAGGAATCTTTTTGCCTTATTTGCTAGGATGCCCCATTATCTTCCACAGGTTCATTTCCCTGAGACCCTGACAGGGTCATGAGACAGGGATGTTTTATACTTGTACCTGTTTTCCTTTCTCAAGTGGCTGGAGAGGAAAGAGAAGAAAGAGCTTGCTCAATGTGTCGAATTATAAAGTATCTGGAGACTGATATTAATTTCTAAATGGGAGCCATTCCTGCCCCCTTTCTTATCTTTTGTAGCATAGGAAGACGTGTGTGGTTACAGATCACCTTCTATATCATACAAAGCAAAAAGATAAAGACAAACAAAGGTATTGCAGGGGCTACATCCTCCAGAAGACAGCCACAACAATGGGATGTTCTCAGCAAATGCTACTTGCTCTGTACAGAACACTTAACTGCTGAAGACAGCCAAGAGACAGAAAAATATGTTCCAGTGGAGAAAACCTTAGCCAGCTTGGTAGAAAACAGGTGCTACTCAAAAATCACAGGCTGCCTTCTCTTTTATTTTGGTTCTAATGAGCAGTTGCTCCCATGTCAAAATGAAAATTACAACCTCAAAATTAATAAATAGCCGCTCCAAGGCCTGAAGAATGGGATCCAGATGTTGTTCTACCTTCTCTCTGGATGGAAAGATTTAATCAAGATGTATTCAACAATTTATTTATTTAACAAAGAATTACTAAGCATCAACTATTGAAAACCATATGCATATACTTTCAGTACTGGTAAATCTCTCTCTACCTCCCCTTCAAATGTGATTACATTCTAGATGAAACACTTGAATGGCTACTCAGAGGTCTTCTCCAGCACTCCTCTTTGGTGGAGTGCAAAGGAAGACCCTAAGCTCTGGGGTAAGAAAGACTTAGAGGTAATCGTCAAGCAGAAGAAAAGTCTGTGATTACTTTAGGTTAGGAATGGGGAGGGAACAACCATATACAGAGGGTGGCTGAACCCTGGGTTTCAGAGTAGATCCACCCTTTTGCCCTTCCTGTACCTTTTCCCCCTAACCCATATAGTTCTCTCCCCATGTGGGATAATTTTTATTGAGTAAACTGACAGTCTACTTCCATGGGGCAACATCCTCCTTGAAAGCAGCCTGATGGACCAAGAGGTAATGATGAGTCCCCACTAGAAGTGAAAATTTTGGGCCCCAGGTATGGCAACAAGGTCCCATTTTTCATTTCACAAGAAGTCTCCGGCTTTGCTCACACTGCGCAAGCTGGAAAGTCTCCTTTCCAAGACAGTCTGTATTACCAGCAGAATGACCTTGGTGTGGCTGCTACAGTACACTTTGGTGTACTGTACAGTACAAAACCAGAGGCCTCCCAATGATGCCTCAGTGTAAGAATGCAAGGAATGCTCTCACCGCACAGTCCAGCTCAGAGCACACACGTGAATCAGATTTCTGCGCCCTTCCACCCTAGCTCTGTGAAGAACGTGACATTAGCTAGCTCAGCAAGGAGGTATTCACACGCATCGTCTCACGTGTTCTGCAGCCACTCAGTGTGTGCTGGCCTCTCAGAACGGCGGCCAGACCATTTGGATCTACACCATCCCATGCTCTTATCCACCACAGATACTGTCCTACTCCTCTTTTGACAACTGAAAAGCCTGTCCTTATGGAAATCACTCTCCTGCTTTTCCAGTCAGCCTTTTAGACACACATTTGCAGGCACTTTGTGGTCCCTGCTGCCTAAGACACCAGAGTAGAATTCTCACATTTGAGCGCTGCATGTCCCTGCTGTCCCTGATGACCCTCTTGTTTGTTTTTTATCTGATGCTCCTGAGCTTTCCCTGCATGGTCCAAGTCACCTCTTTCTGCCCCTCACCCCTCATTTGTATCTCATTTTCTTATGCTTTTGTATGACATCTTTCCTGCTTGGTAAAAATACTTAAAAGATTTCCAATGGCCTATTCTGTAAACTATTTCCCTGCTTTAAACAAGAAACTGATACAGCTGAAACATGCCAGTCAAACTTCATATACGTAGCCACCGAAACCCAGCACAAGGCCAGGGCAGCTGAATATCCCCATGTACAGTGAGTTGACTGAGTCTCCCAAGAGGCTCAGTTGCCTGACTACCTGAGCTAATCAAACTCGTTCTTCAGCTTCGGGACACCTGCCTTCTTTCACACCTTTTTGCCCTGTTGCTGGGTATGAATAATATGACAAAAGGTGAGAGAACAGACATATTTGAGACATACTGAGTATATTCATTTCTACCAACAAGACCCAGCAATATCAGAAAATGTACATTTTTAAATATGGAAAAAGTTTGTGCCATCACTGGATGCATGGAGCTTCTTTCTCAAAACAATTAAACTTTTCATTCTAAGATAATTGTTGATTTGTGCACAGTGGAAGAAAGGTCCTATGTACTCGCTCCTGAATTTCTGCCAGTGATAACAGTTCCAACATGACACTACAGTATTCCAACCAGGACACCAGCATTGGTGTAGTCGGGATACAGCACAACCCTAGCATCAGCAAAAGCTATCTGACTGTCACTTACCCCACTGCTACTCTAGTACTACCAACCTGTCCCTCAATGCTATAATTTTACCAACTCAAGAATGTGTTATAAATGGAATCATATGCTACATAACCTTTCAGGATTTGTTTTTTCACTGGATATAATTTCCTGGTGGTGATTCATCCAACTGCTGCATATGTAAGTATAATAGTCGGCTCTTTTTCATTGCTGAGTAGTATTTCGTGTGACGGAGGTACAGCGGTTGATTTAACCATTTTACCCACGGAGGACATCTGGATTGTTTCCAGCATGAGGCTATCACAAATAAAACTGATATAAGTTTGTATGTATAGTTTTTTGTATCAGTGTAAATTTTCACTTTTCCTGGCATAAATGTCCAGGCATCTGCTCACTGGTTTGTATAGAGATGACCCCCAACTTATAATGGGTCAATCCAGGATTTTTTCAACTTTTATAATGGTGTGAAAGCAATACATAGTTGGTAGAAACCATACTTTGAATTTCAATGTTATCTTAGCTAATAATATGATACCCTATGTTTTTATGATCTGGGAAGTGACATCACTTTATGGCGCTTAGTCAGTCACACAATCACAAGGGCAAATAACTAATATTCTAGTGTACTGTGTTGCTCAGCTATAATGTTTAGTCAGATAGGTGTATTAAAAGGTATTTTAAACTTATGGTACATTCAATTCAGGATGAGATTAATGAGATGTGACTTCATTGTAAGTTGAAGAGAATCTGTAGTCACATGCTCTCTTTTTAAAGACACTCCTGGAGTGCCTTCTGTAGTAGCTGTATCATTTTACATTCCCGCTAGCAGTGTATGAATGCCTTGTTTTCTTTGTATTCTTGCCAGCACTATTGTTCATTTTATCTATTCTAATAAGAATAATATCTATTCTAATTATATCTGATCATGAATTTAATTTACATTGCCCCAGAAGCTAATGATGTAGAATAATTTTCCATATGTTTATTTGACATTGGCATACCATTTTTGGTCTTTTCATGCCCATTTTCTAATTGGATCATTTGTTTGTTTTTAAACTGTTGAGTTTTGAGAGTTCTTTATGTAGTTCATATACTAGTCCTTTACAACTATTTTCTTTCAGCCTGCAGCTTGTCTTTTTGTCCTTCTATGAAGGCTTTTTGGCTGCATGATTTTTAATTTTTTGAAGTCTAATTTATCAAGTTTTCTTTTTATAAATCATGTTTTGGTGACAAGTCTAAGAAATCTTAGGGACCTTGAAGACTTTCTCCTACTTTTTTTTTCTGAAAGTTTTAGAGTTTTATGTCTTACATTTAACTTTATTATGCACTCGAAGTTCCTTTTTGTATACAGTGTGAACTTGGGTTGAATTTTATTTTTGTATGCCTGTGGCTGTTCCATCATACCAGCGACATTTGGTGAAAGGCTATCTTTCCTCCGCTGAATTGCTTTTATACCTTTGTCAAAAATCATTTGGAAATATTTATGTGCATATATTTCTGGGCTCTCTATTCTTCCTCATTGATCTGTGTGACAATACCACACAGTGTTGATTACTGTAGCTAAATAATAAATCTTTAGATCAGGTAGATTGATTTCCTCCCACTCTATTCTTCTCTTTAAAAATTGTTGTAGCTATTCTAGTTCCTTTCTCTTTCTGTATAACTTCTTGAATAATTTTGACTACATGACAGAAAACCTTGCTGGGATTTTGATAGAAATTATGTTAAGCCTAATACCCATTTGAGATGAACTGGTGTCTTTACTATACGTACTCTTCCAAACCATTAACATGATTTCTCTATATTTATTTAGATCTTCACTGTTTTCTTTCACCAAATTTTGCAGTTTTCAGTAAACAAGTCCTGAGTATATTTTGATATATTTATATTTCTATTTTTAGATATTATAATTTATACTACATTTTAAATTTCAGTTTTCGTGTGTTCATTGCCAATGTATAAATATCTAGTTAATTTTTCTATGTTTTTCTTGTGTCTTGTGACTTGGCTGAACCCACTCATTTACTCCAGAGGGTTTTATTACTATTATTTTTGAAGATTCCTGGGCATTTTCTGTGTTCACAACCATGTCTTCTGCAGATAAGGATACATTTCATTTCTTCCTTTCCAATCTGTTTGCTTCCCTTCCTTCTTTCCTTCCTTCCTTCCTTGCTTCCTTCCTTTGCCTTAATGCATGAACTAAAGTCTTTGGGACTATGTAGAATTAGAAGGAGGAGTAGAATCCTGCTTTATTCCTGATTTAAGGAAGAAAAACTTTAGTCTTTCATCATTAAGTATAATGTTAGCTGTAGGTTTCTGTAGGTGTGCTTTATAAAGCTGAAAATTTCCTCCTTATTTCTATTTCTCTGAGACTTTTTATCGTGAATGGGTATTGAATTTTGTCAAAAGGTTTTTCCTGCATCAATTGATAATGTGACCCTTCTCCAGACTGTTAATATGGTGAATTATGTTGATTGAGTTTTTAATATTTAACCAGCCTTAGAGTTAAAAAAAACCCCTCTAGTCATAGTATAGGATTCATATTTATATACTTTTTCTAATATTTTGTTAAGGATCATTGCATCTGGTTTTGGTATCATGATAATATTTTCTCCCTGAAGTGGATTAGGATGCATCTCTTTTTTGGGTAAAATTGAAATTGTGCAGAATTTGTATTAATTCTTTTGACATTTAGTAGAAGTCTCTAGTAAAAACTATTGGGCCACTAGGTTCTCTGCGATTCTCTAACATCCCTTCCAAGTCTTACTTCCCCAGCTCCTCTCAAGATTGCACAAATTCTGATGCTTATAATAAATTGCTTCTTTCAGAATACAGTAGCGCCCCTTATCCATGGGGTGTATGTTCCAGGACTCCCAGTGGATACCTAAACTGCACATATTACTGAACCCCATACATATTTTTCCCTATACATATATACCTATGATGAAGTTTAATTTATAAATTAGACATAATAAACCTTTAGCTAATAGCTAATAATAAAGTAAGACAAAGAGATAATGATATGCTATGATAAAACTGACAGCATCACTACTTTTGAATGATGGTGCATTATGTTGATTGAGTTATAAAGTAAAATAGGGTTGCTTTTACACAAACACTGTGGCGCTGCAGCAGATGATCTGATGACCTAAATGGCCTCACAGTGATTCCTGGGTGGGTGATATATACCGTGGGGATACTCTGAACAAAGGAAGGATTCACATCCCCAATAGGATGAAGCAGGATGGTATAAGATTCCATCATGCTACTCAGAACACAAGAAAATTTAAAAGGCATAAACTATTTATTTCATTTAAAATTTTTGAACTATGACTGTCCATAGGTGACTAAAAGTGAAGAAAGGTAAATGTGGGAAAAGGGGGCTTATAATATTTACATCATCTGCTTCCCTGACTGTACCCTGCCTGATAGCTTAAATCATTTGCTACTGAACTGGATGGAATAGTAAATAACTATTGAGAATCTAAAATATCCAAACCCTTTCCACTTGGTTAGTTCATGTAAGCATCCCACATGGATGATTATACTTTCAATCCAATTGTACAAAAAATGAGACTGAAGTAGAGAGAGAGGTTAAGTAAGCTGGGACTGGCCACACAGAACAGACCAAAAACAAGACAGAACTCTAACTGATCCACACAGCCTAGCTCTGCGAAAGCTTCCTCATATCATCCAGGGCCTCCTTCTGAAGAACAGAATATGTGATGCTGATGGACAGGAAATATATCATTGACGTTGAGTCTTCCCCATCACTGAGGCATAACTGATGTCTTTCTCTCTGTGTCTACTCTTCCCCCATACTGGGGATTGAACCTAGGGCCTTCTTACAGAGCTATATCTCCAGCACTTTTTAGCTTGTTTTTGTTTTTGTTTTTTGTTTTGACAAGGTCTTGCTGATTTGCTAACTTTCCAAAGTGGGCTAAAACTTGCACCTTCCTACCTCTGCCTCCCAGAGATCTGGGATCATTTGCTTTCTTATGATATCTACACGCCACTTGCCTCTTTTCCTTTTCTCTGCTTTTTCTTCTTTTCTCAGTCTGTGGAGGACTTTTCCACATCTGAATCCAACCTTACCTCCCTTTGCTTTTATAACCTCTGCAAAGTAAATAAGACCAAGGGAGCATTTCTTTCCAGATTCATCAGCCTCCATGCAAGGACAGCACAAGCCTAAGGACAAGGGGGAGCCTGGGCTGGGGCTCTCCATGGGCCTGGAACTATGTGGATGGTGTGACCTTCACAGGCAGCCAGTGCAGGTGTGGTGCGCTAAGAGCCACAGCCCTGCAACCCAAAGGAAACAGACAGGTGCTCTGAGCTGCCAGCTCTACTGTTCTGGCTCATTTTTTTGCTTACTTTAGGGATTGTCAGCCTATGTACGTATGCATGCGTGTATGTATGTATGTATGTATGTATGTATCTGTCTGTCTATCCACCCATCTGTCTACCATGACTTAAGAATGCATATTTTGCATGCAGAAACAAACATTTAGGGGTCATGGACCAGATTCATGCCATTCGGTATGTTGCAGTTTGTGTGTGTAATTTTTCTGTAAGTGCCTCTGCTTAGTAAAATCCATCAAATATCACTGGGAATTAGTACTGATTTTTTAAAACAGTACTGAGGAATTAAGAGGGAGAAGAGAGAGAGAGAGAGAGAGAGAGAGAGAGAGAGAGAGAGAGAGAGAGAGAGAGGGAGGAAGTTCAAAGGCAGAGAGAACGAAATGGACCAGATTATACAAAATTAAAAAGCAAACACGAGCAGACAATTTGTGCTGAGTGATTGCGAGCAATTACAGTCCAGCTTTTCTGGAGGGAAGAGGGGGGAAGGGGGCATTCAGCTTAAAAGGAGACTTTATTCATTCCTGATCAGCTTCTCCTACCATTCTCTCTTTTATTCTTGGATATCAATTTTAAAAAAAAGTCAGCTTTCAGATGTTCCACGTTCACCCCTGTGAACCACCCCTGGGCAGACAGTGAGAATTTAAGCTTCCAATCACTTCTTTCTGTAGCCCTGAAAACCAATTTGTTCATAAAGAATAAAATAAAGAGGGGGGGAGAGGGGAAAACACAACGAGAGCATGTGTTTCTTTTAGAGGAGAGCTTCCATTTTACTGTAATTGTCTAAAGATGGGCTGCTTTGATCTGAAGAATTATTATTGTACCTCAGATGCCGGCTGCCAATGTCACAGCTGTGCTGGGGCTCGGCCACACCAAGGGGCTTGGGGTCCAGCTTAGTCTCAGACCCGCCTCGAGCTCCCACCCCCCTTATCTTTCCTTTGTTAGAATGGAAAAGTTGGTTTTCATGATGTCTCCCCAGCCAAAAGGCTACTGCTTGGATGATTTTGTTCAGGTTCTTTGGAAGATGGGAACCCAGCAGGGCATCGCGGGGAACCTGCCAAGGCAGGGCACAAATGGTTGGTTGGAGTGAGTCAGGCTGGATTTGAACACACTGGAGGCTGGCAGGGTTGCTGGGTCAGGGGACTTACAGATCCAATCAGCAGCCCGTGGCCATTTGCGCTCCTTCCGCCCAGGCTGGGCAGAACAGAAACACAGACAATATGCCGCACGTTTCTCTAATGTCCGTGACCTAGTGGCTATTTTTCTTGGCTGGCCTTTGGTACACCAAGGGGTGGCTCAGGATGCAGAACGAAGCCCCTGGCTTTCAGCAGAACAGATACATGCTGCATTTAGGGTCTGAGGGTTGAGCATAGTCTTCAGGACCTGTATTTTCCCCCCATGGCTGAAGGAGAGAGCAGCTGCCTTCTTCTCTAACATTGCTCCCTGGACAGGCTCCCAGCAGGGCCTGTCACCCTGTGCCTCAGAAGCCACCTTGCCTTCTCCTGCAAGTGCCCTGAGGCTCGCACCTTCACTGGAGACAGGAACCCCAGGCGTCCTCCTCATCTGTTCCTCTGTGCATTGGTGCCGACAGTGTCATCTTGCTTGGCATTCAAGGCCCTAGCGACATGCGGCCCATGTACCTTAGCCTGGCTACCACCCTGCTCAGTCCTGACCCTCACCACTATTCCAGAAATCGACAGCACATTCTCACCCCGAGCCTTTGCTTGTGCCTTTCCGATGGCCTGGAAAACAACTTAGCTCTCTTCTTCCCTTCCGGAGTCCTTTTTCTCTTTTGGTTCTGCTTCTCACCAAAGTACAGAGGAGACAGGAAAAAAACAAAAAGAACTACTCCCAATGGATGGGCAGGGAGTCTCCAGAGCGAGCTACCTGCATGCTGACGACACTCTAGGAGGTCCTGGTGAGAAGGAGCGGGACAAGCACCGCTCTCATCCGAGCCCCTGACCTCTAAGCCAGGGCTTCTGCCACGGGAGGAATGAATGGAGCACTTTGGAAGAAAGTATAGTAAACACCAAGGTGCATGTGCGTCCTTTGGACCTGAAGCTCCCCACTGCAGAGCATTGCCAACAAAAACAAGCAAAACCTCAGAAACATAAAAATATCAAGCACTAGACCCGGGTCCCCACAAAAACCTGACCATCCCTGATACAATAAAAAAAAAATTATCCAGAAGAGTTTCCTTATCTGTGCAAGCTTGGGCCACTTGCTTAACTTCTGTATGCCTTCCTTTCCTCACCCACAAAAGGGAAAAAGTTAGAGTAGCTGCCTACAGGGGTCACTGGGGGACCAAATGAGGTGATGCTGCTGAAGGCTTAGATGATCCCTGGCACGGTGTTAGTTCTCAGTCAGAGATAGCTTCGCTTAAACTAGCACCCGAGGCCCCAGCCTTATTCCTGGAGATACAGAGCCGATTTGAACGACAACCTCACTCTCTCTTCAGCTGGGGTCTCACTGTGCAGTTTCAAGAGCGAGGGAAGGAAGAAGTTCAGGAGACTGAGGTTTGGGCAAGGTCTAAGTTAAAGTCATAGAGAGGTCTCTATGTCAAAACCAAACCGAATTCTAAAGAGGTCTTAGAGCAAAACATCAGCTGTGAAACTGGGTGTGGTGGCACACATCTGGATCCAGCACTCTGAAAGCAGGAAGATCAAACGTTAAAGACCACACCCTTGGCAACTTAGCAAAGACCTGTATCAAAATGAAAAAGGGCTGGGGATGGAGCTCACTATAAAAAGCCCTGGGTTCAATCCTTACACCACAGTAAAAATAAGAACAAAACATCCCCAAACACAGGAGGTTTGGGCAAACAGGAGGTGAGCTCATTTCCTTGGGGACGCACGTAGGACCTGACACACATGGGATGCCTGCTCGGAGGCCCTAGGGGTGGGGCAAGAGGAGGCAGGGCCCCCGCAGAGCTCTGTGTTGGAAGAGCTCACTGAAGAGAAGGGTGGAGCAGGTGACCTTCCATATAAAGATCTGGCTGGAGGGGAATGAAGGATCTTTGTACCTCGAGAAGTCACAGGATTTGGCAGGAGTCAGGCAAGGCATGGGTGAAGCCCAAGGGAACCTGGAGAGCAACCTTAGAGCAACTGGAAGAGCAGGGAGTGAAGCAGTAAGGTGTCTCTGAAAGAAGAGCCCATCTGTCTTATTTCGGTTGCAACTTCCATAAAGTGTCCAATAAGTTCAGGTGTCAGGATGGACAAGAGAAGCCACAGGCAGCTCTGAGTCACAGTTTGGAGTCATGGACTTTCTGCTCCTCCTACTTGCAGGGAAATGGGCTTCAAGAAATGGGCTTCATTTTTACAACAAGACGTTGTAAACATGAAAAAAAATTAGGTAGCAAGGCATCATTTAGGGTGAGGTGTACTGATGGGTATAACTTACTTTTAAATATTTAAAAAATGAAAACCAGGATAGGTAAGTAGAGGATGCCTAGATGGACAGATTATTTATGATAAATCAAGTGTATCCATCCCATGGCTAAGGGTGAGGGTAGGTAGTGAATGTTTTAGTTTTTACTATGAAGTTTTTTCAATTTTTCTGAATGTATGAACATTTTTGTAATAAAAATAGGGAATACAATAGACTGGATCCAAGGCAGTCGACTCCCATCCTCATAGTGCCCAAGACATATTTTCCCCCAAACACAGCTGGCAGAATGGCAAAAAGGTAGATTTTTCTCTTGCCTTTCACTTCCTTAGTGCAGTGTGCAAGACTGACTTCCCAGGGCTGGACAACCTGCTAACAATGTTGCTTATAAAGATTGAAAGTATGAACCCATCCTATGGAATCCATGTCTTATCTCATAGTTCCTAAAGACTGAGACAAGTCTTTAATGTCTAAAGAAATGAACCTTCCAAAATGGAATTTTGGACAGTGGAGAAGAAGCTTTAGGGGGTAAGCAGGTGGGACTAGATTTCATTGCAAGGGTCAGACAGCCCCGAACAACTTTTTCTTAAAGATGAATGCTCATTTCATGCTCACATAAGTCAAATCCAAACAGAAGTGGTTCAAGACTCCGTATCCTCAACTTCTCAAGAATTCTGGTACATTCCAGGAATGGTTCCCATCTTCATGGTCCAAGATGGGAAAACAGAGAAGATGGGAAAACAGAGAGAAAGAGACATGACAGCAAGCCCAGCAGTTTCTTATGGAGGGTTTCTGAGAACTGACTGGTATACATCCTTAGCTGCAAATTTGCATCTAGCCGCAAGTGAGATCGAGAGATACAGACCTTACTCTGAGCAGCAATGCACCCCACAGAGAAAATACTGTGTCACTATGACAGAAGAGAAAAAAAAAAAAAAAGATCTAAAGGACAACTATAAATTTCCCTCAGAGTAGGGAGAATATCTCTCTAGAATGCTTAGATCACAAATCCAGGTTCCCACTCACTCTGTGTTTCTTTAGGGTCAGCTCTGCACTTACCAACTGAACCCAGGTCTTTTTTCTGGCCTGATTGCATAGTGAGCTATGTGGTGAGTGTTTTGGAATGTAACTGGCATCACTGTACTAGAGCTAGGCCTGGGGAAATCCCCCAAACACAGAGGATCGCTGAGTGCCTTATCTTGGAGGCTACTGTCAGGCACATTAGGGTGCAGAGCAAGGCTCTCCAGCCCCCTCATCACTCAGCCCCTCTACCTCAGCCAGAGAAACAAAACCTTGAAAAAGGCAGAGACTGTCTGAAAATCAAGGGGTCCTGACAAAGTGTCTTGGTTACTTTTTTCTCATTGCTGAGACAAAATACCCAACACCCAAAATGAAGGAAGGAAAGGTTTATTTAGCTTACAGTTTGTGAAGGTTTCGGTCCATATGTGGCTGGTTCTGAGGCAGAGTGGCACATGGCAGAGGGCAAACGTTCATGGCAGCAGAGCACAGCAAAAACAACCAGCTGAAAAGGGAGGAATGGCTGCAAGCACCCTCTTTTTCTCCCTTACCTTATAAACAGCCTACCCCTACCCAGGGGCGTGTAGCTCTCACACAAGGTTCATGCCCTCCTCTTCCACAGGCTCAGGATGTGTACAAAGTAAGCACCCTGGCTTCCTGCTGAATCACTCAGCCAAACCTCTAGACTCCCCAAGTTGACAAAATGTATCAACCATAACATTCCACCCCTTGCCAACTTGGCAATCAGACACATTTCCTTAAACCAGTTTCTAGAAACAAAGACATGCTTATATTAGAACCATAACACCAGGTGATCCTACCCGGTGGGGAGAGAAAGCCACCCAAGTGAGGAGTAGACTGCCATGAAGCATCAGTAGAACACTGCTGGTGGCCCCAAGAAGGGCCACTGAAGGACCTTTGAGTGGCTGAGGCCTCTCCAATGATGGGCAAAAGTGTGGTTGTGGGCTGGAGGGTCCCTAGAGGGAGGCGTCCAGGTTGGTTTTGAACATCAGTGTGCACTCTGTGGCTTCAGAGCTCGGGGATTTTGTCAACAGGCTGATGCCTAGTTTTGATCTCCAAGGTTCTGCCTGAACCAGTCTTGGCTGAAGCCTGGGCCTTGGGGTTTTTCAAAGCCCCAACATGACTCCAGGATTCAGCCAAGTTGGAGAGTCGCTGCTCCAGAGCCATGGTCCTTCACCCATCACCTTGGGAGGCAGGGTGGAGCCTAAGACTGCTCATCTTGACAGTTTCCCAGGTGATGCCAAAGCTGCCCAGTTCTGGAGCACCTTTTTAGCATTCCTCCTACACACACACTTGTGCTGTAGCCATGGAGGTGTTAACACCCTGCCTACTTCGGCAGGGCTGGATTCTCCCTGTAGCAATATCCTCCCTGACAGGATTCTAGATCCACTCCTTGCCAGGTGGCCAGTATCTGCCCTCATGTGTAGCATGTTGTCCAGTGTGCTGATGATCTAGAAGGATCTTTGCGGCACACCATTGAGAGCACACTGCCAGTGTTTACCCAGCTCTTGTTAATGCTTAGTGCTAATGAGTAAGTAATGACTAATAGTAATAATGACATCAAGAAAACAGTGATAGCCCTACATGGCACAATCTCTTCTGTTACCCCTCTCCCCAAATTACAGTTCTAAATGAGCTTCCTGTTGTGACAGGTGTAACCTCACACACATGCACTTAATAAGACAGTTCTATGGAGTGAAATTCCACTTTCAACAGATACATTTTCAGTGTGGCACACAGGAAATTAAATGTGAAAGTATCATTAACATGGAAGTTGTGAGTTTAATTCCCTACACGGGGTGCTGACAAACTGAGATTGTTTATCTATTTCTCATCATGGCTACATGTTTCCGACAGGATCCGGTGCATTTCCTAGAGTTTGAAGCCTTTGGCTTCCATCTTTGGATAAACATTTAGTTTTTGGCTTCCATCCTGAAAGACCCAGATTCTCGACCATCAAAGAAGATAATGTGCGCACATGATCAAGAGGAAAAAGAGTGTCCAGTGGCCTTTGTGATGGCTAAGGAGGGAACTGTTTTTAATGGTAGTTTCCTTAAATATTTTTTTCTGAGAGGAAGTAATGTAACACTTAACCACTAATGACACCTATTAATGGATTCATTAAAGAAAAGCTGGTAACAAGGCATGTTACCATTGTCAATAATTAACAATGCCGCGCAGACGTCTTGATTGCTCTAGCTGTGTATCTGGTGCAGCTTGAGCTTTTGGAGCTGTTTTTACAAAATGGAAACAGAACACAGACACTCCCCTCTGGGGACGGACTGATTTTGTCCATTGTGCTACCTGCAAATCTGAAGTAAAGGTAAAAAGATGGGCTGAGGTAAGCTTTTCGCGCCCGATATTTGTTAATGTAGGGAAGAGACACTTCTACCTTGTGAGTCTCTGTCTTTCTAAGTCTGCTTTGTCCCCAGGTCTGCTCTTCTCTGCAGGTTCAACTGACTCAGTAATCATAGGGAAATGGGAGTTGAGGTGACCCTGGATGGTCGGGTTACTCTTGGGGATGCAGTCAGTGCGAGCTCTAAGAGAAGAATTTGTACTAGCGCTCCCCCTTAGTAGGACCTCACATAAGGGAAACTAAACCATCTATGTTCCCTTTCAAGGAGAAGTGGAGGGTGCTGCTGCTGCCTGCGTTTGCAGTGGGTTTTAGCTTAGCAAAGATCCTGACTTGTTCAGAGACATCTGAAAGGACCTAGCATTTTAAACATGAAAGCCAGCCTGCTCCACAGCCCGAAGCCACCTACTCACCTTCTGTTTCTGAGGATGGGATGCTTGCTCAGTCCAGTGCTCCGAGCACTCCAAAACATCCTTGTGCTTCTCTATACACCTGTTTTTGAGGCTGGCTCTATAACCATGTGATTCTTCCCAGTAGTCTTTTGATTTTGACTTAAAGACATACTGAATCTTTGAGCCCCAAAGGGCTTAAATCAACTTCTAACCTAATTTCCTTATTTTACAGATGAGAAAACTCCCGTAGACGATTACCAAAGGTCCCACAGTCAACTGGAACATGAGCCCAGGCTTTCCAACTCTTATTTTTTAGATCTCGGAATACAAATGAAAGACATATCTAGAAACCAAAGACAGAGCTCTTGCGTTATCATGCTTACTGTGGCACACTGTGAAGTCACTCCTGCTGGAACTAGAAACTCAGTTGCCCGCGTTGTGGATTTTGATGGAGCCACAAAGCTCTCGATCTGTTGCCAAAAGCTCCATCGCACTGGAAAGGCATGTTTCCTACTTCTGATACCAATGAGAGAAACAGCGTTGGACAGATCAGATCTCCCTGAGGCAGAAGGGCACTATTTGGTTTGCCCTCTAGACCCAGCGTCCACCTTGCATCCTTCACTCCTCATGCAGTGTCCCAGGAGTCTGATCCTCACAGAATAACTCAGATTCACCTTCCCCCGGCTGCCATTCGGGTTTGACCACTGGGAAGGCCCCAAGGGGAAAAAGTCAGGGTATCTGGCTGCTCTAGTTCCTTCGCTGCTTCATCACAGTCTTGGCAATACCTGTGCCCCTCCACTCGTGGCCACAGCTCCTGGCGGATCACCCTTTCCCGCCGCCAGCGGTCTCAGGGCTCAGGAACATGGCTCCCCCTCTTGCTCCTTCCATCTCCTAGGAGTGCCATCTCTCCTGTCAGCCCCTCTCACCCTTTCACCTCAGTAAAAAGTGCCATTACTAAACTCTCTTCATTCACTGAGCTCAGTGAGTGTGGCGGCAGGACGCTGACTGGTATAGGGGCTACTGGGAGGACGGTAGCAGATGACGATCGAAGTCAGCTGGTTTGTGTGCAGTCACTCCCATTTGAATTGGGGAAGGGCAAAAATAAGGTTTGAGATATATGAGAACCAGCAGATGGCAAGATCTACCTGACGGGCAAGAGTGCCCTGGCTTACCGTGGCCCCTCCCATTCAGGTTACATGAATCCCCAGGAAAACTGCAGGGTGCCACTTCCGGTGCCGCTCATTGATCTGCTTCATAGATTTATTCCGTAGATCCCTGCTGCCTCCTCTCTAGATCAGCCGTGAGGTTCTGTTCTCTTGCGCGCCTGCTAAAAATAATCTGTCGCTACCTGCAAAATCCAAACTCTACCATCTCACAGTAAGCTGTCTTAAATGCTAAAACAAACACAAATTGAACTGGTTCTCCCATCTGTTTCTTTAACAAATGGGAGCTTAAGCCCATAGGGAAACTGCATGGGTCAGGGAAACATCAAATGAACACTTCTGAATAAAAACAAATGTTTCTGAAGATTGCAAGATATTTCAAACAGAGCACTCCATTGGCCAGGCCTGCTACCCTCCAACGCCTGCACAAGATCTCGATGACAGCATTATTTGCTTGAACTGGATTTGTTTCTCTGTGCAGAAACAACACACAAGGAACCTGGAATAGAAAACAGCTACTGGGTCCTATAAGGCTTTCCAGGACACTGATTGAGACGAGACAGGAATGAAACATGAGTTGAAAAGCACACGGAGGGAGCAAAGGGAAGAATTCTTTGGGACCTGTATTATGGCTCTTCTTTTGCTGTTAAAAACATCAGAAGTAAAGACCAGTAGCTTGAATTCTGATGTAGAATCCTGCCAGGTGGAGGAGAAACGTGAGGAGGGGTGGGGTAGGGGGAACAGCTGTGGCGGTAGCAAGGAAGGAGCATTGATTTAACTGAACACAAGCCGCACCTTGTCCTGAGGCCACCTATAAACAGATGCGCTTTGTAGGCGCCCCCAGGTCTCCTATCTGCTTTCATTGGCCATCTCTATAATTAGACCATACTTTGGGTTTTGTCACATTCCATTCTGCACATCACAAGGCCCTGTTTTAGCAAAGGCCTTGCGCATAGTAAACACTCAGCAAATGCTTTTTGGTCGAGTCAGTGAACTATGGAGGGATGAGTGAGGGGTGAATCAGTAAATGAAAGAATCATCAATGGATCGTTAGCTGATAAATTAATTCTCTGTAGTTGATAAATTGCTTCAGAAAGGAACATGCTTGGGGCAGAATTCCCATCAGAGGGACCCTATATTAAGAGGTCGCTGGGTCAGTTTCTGGCTTTTGTAAGTGTTTCTTGGGGCTTCCCATAAAAGAATGATAGGGTAAGTGTGTTCAAAACAAGGGGTGATGTTGTGAGTGTTGTGAGGGGCATTAATGACAGCGTCTGCCCACTGTTCTCCCCGTGCTTCCCCTGTTCTCTGACTCTTCAGCCCATTTCCTTCTCTTCTTACAGAATATTTTCTCCCTTCTTACTTCTATTATTCAGGAGGCCAGATTATTTAATAACTAAAGGGTAACATGTTTTAGAATTACAGGGGGTGCAAGGAATAATGAAAACTGTATCATTTCAAATGTTAACTTATCCACCAGAACCTTACCATATTGGGCCCTTACAATTTTATTTAAAACTCAGTTTCAGAAATAAAATTCTCTCCACTAAATACATATAGCATATGGTAAAAAAATACAGTGAAAGTTTAAATTTAAAAAACACACTGTAGTAAAAAGTAAACTGTCGTGAATGCCCTTCAAACCCTGTCCTTTGATTGGAACACTCTGTGGTGGATTAACTAATGGTCAACTTGTAGCACCTAGCTGAATTGATCAGTGTGGTGCTGGGTGTGGGAGGCCCGCCTGAGGACCGTGGCCAACAGAATAGAAGGAGAACCAGAGGGAAAGATGGTGCGCTGTAGATTCTCTTGGACAGGCTTTACATGCTGATTTTTCTAATATAAACTCAGCTGTTCTCATCATCGGAGGAACTTGGGTCCTCGCTGTCACTGAGGGCGGCTGCGGGTCTCTTCAGGGGAGCGCTGGTCCTTCCCTGCAGCGTTGCTTCCTGGCTCCAGTGCAGATCCCTCAGCCCGCTGGCCTAGACCCTTCACCCCGCTGGTGCAGACCTTCTAGCTTCCACCACTGGCCTTTTGGCCTTCTCCTGTTTACAAGCTTGATACAGACTCGCGTGTGACACTGTCATGGCCTCTAGACCTCCAGTTGGACTCAGGGGGGTCACTGCCATGGCCTCTAGGTCTTCAGCTGCACCGCGGAGGACATTGCCATTGGATCCAGGCCTTCAACTGGGTTTTTTGAGCCTCTAGTGTGTGGACAGATCTTTTGTACTCTTCTGCATTTGACTTTTGGGATGAATGTTATAAAAAAATCCCATAAATTATGTGTCCTGTATTAAATCTATTCCCTTGCAAGCTCATCCCATCATTCTTTCTACTTCCTGAAGCAGTTCTGGAAACGCTTTTTCACAAGGGTCTTTGGTTGGGCTGCTATGGCTGCTTTGATGTCCTGGGTCAGTTTGAAATGTTTACCGTTCACGCCTGTTTGATTTTGGAGAACAGCTAGCAGTCACACAACCCCATTACTGGTGAGTAATGACACACTGTAAGGTTTTTATTTGAGAGAAATTGCTGGAAGCTTTTGATCAACAAGGGGTGATCGTAAAGTATATGAATGTTTAAATTCAGACACTTTATTACAGTAAAAGGAACACTGTCCTTTATCCCTCTCAAAATACCCCAGATCCTCCTTGATTCGAACATAGTTATCTCATGATTCATGGTAATGTGTCTTTTACTGTAATAAATGTTTTAAATGTGAAAATTAAACAAGTCTTTTGGTCACACTTTATATATCTGTGTCCCTTAAAACAAAGTTTTACTTTGTTAAATCTCTTACTTGAATATAAAATAATACCACTAGAATAATGCTGGTCCTTTTTATATATTCATGTATTTTTGTCACATCTATTTCTAATATTATGTTATAGTATTTTCCTAAATAATGTGTTTTTAATGAGGATTTATTTTTAATCTTGTTTCATAAAATTGCACATGCTCTTTACAAAATAGTGTTTCAAAACTTTTTGAAGTTACAGAAAAGTACTAAATTTTTAATTTTCTTGTTAACACATTTAAAACTGTTATCATATAGTAAGTGGAATCTTACTATAGATAATATTTTTAATTGACAAAATACTTTCTCCAGAGTTACTGAGGATGTCTTACAAATTCAAAGCAAATTCTACTACAGTATATCCCAATTGTTCTTTTTCTGTGTTAATATATGTAAATACTTGAGCCCAAATTTTTTTCAAACAGTGTCTTTTTTTAATACCTCCAAAATACTTATCTTTGGAAATTGTTTTTGGGTGGAGAAATTCTTCAAGTGAGTTGTCACCAAATTATGATTCCAGTCCCTACTGGCAAGAATATATAACTTTATCTAAGTAAAAGTGGGAACACCAACCACAAGATTGCTTCCAGTGATCAAGATATTTCAAAGAGCAATGGTAATTTTAAACATAAAACCCTGCAACGTATTTGAGCTCTCAACAGTTAATTTGTTTAGTTTCTTTCCCCCTCCGTTGTAGGGATAAATTTCATTGTTCTCCTGTTTACCAGCTTTACTTTCAACAATTTTAAGGGGCTAACTACTTTTAAGTTCCTTGCATACTATTCTTTGGAGATTTTGATTAAAGATATCCAACTGATGCTGAATAAAATCCAGCCAAAATTTGCAAATCTGTTTACAAAAGAAGTTCAATACCATAGCAGGACATGTAGGGTCATTTACAAAGCAACTCTTCAAAGATGAAAAAGCTTTTAAAACCCCACTGATGGCAAGCAGAAGAGAGAAAAGTGAATAATGTCACAGTATTTTCTATTCAACTTCAGTTTGATCTCAAAATTTTGAGGTTGAACAACTCTAACAGGGTGTAAAAAATCTGTAAATTTATACCACTACAACTTGTATTTTAATTGATCTAACATTGCATGTAATTGAAGGAACTTATGAATTATGCAAACACTGAAACAAACTCCAAACCTATCTTTGCCCCTTAATTTTCTTAATTTTGTAACAACATTGCTTTTACTATGCAGCTGTGCTTTGAAAATGTATTATCACCGCAAAAACCAATATATTTATCTTCAATGTTATGTTAAAATTTTATTTTAAAAATGAATTTTATACTAATAAAACTGTAACATCAGACATTTTTGCCTTTGGAATTAACTTCCAAAAAACTTTATTTTGATATCCTAACTGTGAGATAAGAATTCAAACCAGCTATTGGAATTATCTGACTTGATTTTTTGCAAAATCTCCAGAAGCACAGATAAATTGGATATTCTTTGAGTTGTTTGCATTTTTTCTTCTGTCTAAAATACAAACACTTGAACGGCAAACACTTTCTATTTTACATGTGCATAAAAAATTGGTGGCAAAAAATGAGTGAAATTTAGAAATTAACAAGAAACTCTGGACACAAATTACAAAATATTTTTCACTCCTACTTTTTTTTTCTGTTTTGTGGTACCAGGGATTAAACTCAACACCTTGCACTTGCCAGGCAGGTGTTTATCCCACTGAGCTACATCTCCAGGCCCTAAAGAGTACTTTTCAGAGGGATCTGTAAGCTTACCTTTTGTTGCATTCATACAAGTTCATAAACTAGAGGAGAGTCTTTACAGTAATAACTGCTTTTTTTTCCTTTTACGTCTCTTTTTCTTCTGATTGCTGGGGATAGGACACGGGGCTTCTTGCATACCAAACACCCACTTTACCACTGAGCTACAACCCTAGACCTGGGTTCTTAAAATTTGATGCTGATGTTTTGTTGACCAATTTTGCCTTCAGTTTTTTCATGTGGCCTTGTGCCACAGTGAATGCTTAGGGGTGGTAAATATTTTGCAGCAGTCACGAGTTCACTGACTTCAGTAAGAAAGGGAATTTCAGCGATTATTTACTAAACATCGCTTTTGGTTTTGGGATCTCCTTGCCGCCAAGAGGTTTCATTTTGAAATAAAAAGGTTAGTAAATGATAGGATGAATAGTCATGGATTTAAATTCACATGAAATGACAAGGATACTATCTAAAGAGATTCAGATCGTCTTCTTCTGTGTTCTATGGCAGGGCGCGTAGCGCAGCTTCCACCCCAGAATTTCCACAGTTTCCTTGGAGTCTGTGAACAGGTGTCTCAAAGGTAGGCTGCATCCTGTGGGCCACACACTGGCCGCTGCGCAGGCAGAGGGTAAGGGCAGCGACAGTCTTCTCTCTGGGGAAGATTTTAAAGGCCCTAGGGCCCACGCCTGAGATTGCTGCGCATGCTCAGCAAGCCCTTTTCAGGCTGCCCTTGGCACGGGTGTGTCTGCCTCCTTCCAGAACAGCATGGCAAGGAGATGATGGATCAGGCTTGGGAGACTGCATGAGGACTTTTCCCTGAACTCTTATCTCACGCCCACCTACGTGAGACCTCGGCACGAGCTGGCAGAACCAAATGGGGGTCTACCCACCCTTGTGGCGAACTGCAATGCAACCCTAAATACTGGCACTTTGTTGAGAGTAACAATAAAAGTAGAATCCCACAAAAATGCGAACTAAGCTGGTGCGTATGCCCAGGCAAAACACACGCGCCAGGGACCCGTGCACTGGGGCATGTTGGCTCCCTGTGTGTGTGGAGCCTTGGGTTTCACTTTCATTGCAGAAAACGTCTATATTTTCTTACTCATTTCTAAGTGTTTTCCGGTGTAGCTATGCCTTAGGACCCCTAGTTCTCCCACAAAGCTGCTAAGTCGGGTACATATGTGATGTAGAGTGTGGGTGGAAGATGAATGTGAATCTCATCACACTCCTGATCACAGACGGTACCCCGGCTGAAATGCTACTCCCTCGCTTGTGAAACGCTGAGCTCGGATCTGCTGGGTGCTTGTCCCACTTCCATTCTTTCCTCCTTACTAATGAGATGAACTTGGAGACAGAAGCCACCTGCTAGGGATGCTGGTTCAGAAAAATAAAGAAATTCTGCGTTGTTGATGCCTGGGGAGCTGCCAGAACGATTAACTTCAGACTCAGTAGCTGACTGCAACTTTTGACTTTCTTGAACGCTCCATGGTGATGTTCCTGCCTTCCTCTCCAGGCTCTGCCTCCACTCTGTTCCTGGACCCCAAATCCCACGCGTGACCTCAGAACTCATCACTCGTCTCCCCTGTGTGCGCAGTTCCCTTGGCCTGAGATACCTTTCCCAGTCCTGATGCTCAGGCTTCCCGACCCGTGTGCCAGAAATGAGCTTAGCCATCACCTCCTCCTAGGAACCTTGCCAGGCGACCCCAGGGCATCTCATGCTCCCTCATTCCACAGCAGCACCTGTCACCTTGCCTGCCTCCTCCAACCGGGAGGCCCCGGGGCAGGGAGCCCTGTGTTGGCCGTCATTTTGTTACCCAGGACTGCCACACTTGCCACACCACAGGACAAAGGACGTAGACGAGTGCATGAATGAGCGAGTGTTGAAGCTCACTCAGAAGTGGGAAGGTCCTCCAGAGCCTTGGTGAGGACACCTAGCTGGACTCTGAAGGTAGAGGGCACAAAATGGCAGGGACACATTCTCTACCAATAGGGTCAGGTCCATTAGGCTATTATTCTTCCTCCGGGACCTGGGTGAGGTAACCCCAGTTTATAGCTGGGCAAGTGGAGGCCAAGGGAGGTTAAAAGCCCCAGGTCAGCCCCGGATGGGTGATGGACCTGTGATTGGCAACCACAGCAGCCCAGAGGCACCTGATCTGTGTTCTGCTTGACTCCTGCTACCTTCAAGCTCTTCTCCTTTCTAACTTTTTTTTTTCCTTTCTTTTATTTAGTAGAAAGCACCCCCCACCCCTGCAAATCCTCTCTCCAGATTAACTCATCTTGGCTTCAAATATCTAAAGCAGCTATATTTTTTTTCCTTCAGCATTTGAAATGTTTTTAAGGGTTTATTTCAAACACCCTTTTCTTTGAACTGATTGTTCAGAACTTTCATTCCACTTTGTCAGTGTTTTTTGTAGTCGGCTCTGATTTCTAAAAGGTTTTTATTTCTCCTCTATTAGCAGCCACCACCTGCTTACTGTTTGGATGGCTTTTGCTTTCATCTACTGACGGGGGTAAGAGGGACCTTGGGTAGTAAACCTTGTCTCTACTTTTCCCCCTAACCTCCCCTACTTTTAACTTCCCTGCCACTGCTGGGATGGGGGGCCAGATGGAAAATTCCCAGGGACTGGTAAGTCTGTGGGAGTCACCTGCCTTTCTGCCCAGGTGTGCGCATGCAGCGGCAGGCAGAGGAGGGTGGCCATGTGCCCTGAGTGTTCGAGATGCCATCGCTGCCCTTGAGCCTGGCCAGACATCCTGCTTCACCGTGGCAGGGCTCTGTGCCTTTTAAGTGATTTCACTGGCTGGGAATGAAAAAGTGTCTCTCCAGTCTTAGATTGACCCATAAGCTCCACCAGGGCATTAGTAGCCATTACTAGGTCCCTGCCTTGATGGGCATTTGTTGTCCCATTTCGGGCTAGTCTGCCCACACTGCCCCTTACGGGATCAGCCTTACATATAAATATATAAATATTTTACTAGCTCATCCTGCCCTCAGGACATCAAGTTTAATGAACTAAACATCCTCCATTAATCATCCAGCAGAATGTTATTTACTTTAAGGGAGAGAGTAAGTGGCCAGCCCCAAGGACAAGCCAAGGACTGCTTACAGCTACTCCCTATGCTATGTCTTTGCAAACTCTTCAGAGCAAAGTCCCAAACCCCACACCGAGGCCTCGCTCCCCTGTGCTTCCTTCTCCTCCGGCCAAATTACACATGCCAACTTTCCACCGATCTCTCGTTTTTTGGTGAAACAAAGTGCACTCCCCTCTGCCACATCTGGCAGTCTAGAAATGCATGGCCATGGATATTTCAGCCCAGAGAGGCAGAAAAGGGTCTTAAGCCCTTTGCCCATAAAGACCCCATAGCCAATCAATGGAGTTCACTGCTAGGAACATTTGAATGACTTGAGAAAGTGGAACTGAAGTGGGGACAGTACCAGAGGCCCTTTGACATCAGTGACTATGCTTTGTAAATAATATCTATCACCCAGCTCACAACCCCGAGAGCACCACTCAGCACAAGTGCGTACAGAGGAGAAAGGAAGGGCACGGAGGGGGAACAGAGGTTGGTGTTGGTGGGCAGGAGGTGGGCCAGGGTGTACACAACCGTGTCCCTGCAAAGCAGGGCTTTTCTGACTGTGGCACCCAGACTCCTCCTTCTGTAGCCACAGACAAAAGGCATGGAAGCTGGTATCATGTTTGCGTCTCGTCAGAAATAGTGACATCCCAAGCATCCCGACCCCGCTGAAACCTAAGGGGGCTGGGGGAAGCTGGCGTCTCAGCGCAGAAAATGATACAGCATATGAGGTTCTGAAATGCCTTCTGCCCTTTGTCTCCTTTCTCTGCAAGGCTGACCCTGGCCTCGCCCACTCCCCACTGGAAGTGCCCTGCCCCTCCCCCACCAGTCCAGGCTTTCCAGAGCATCTTGCATTTGGTCAGAGGTCTCAGGAAGCCTCTCCCAGGCTGTGCAGGGCTTTAGCCCAACACTAATTAGTAATGCAATCCCGCAAAGAGTGAAGCCGCCTGCCACCTCCCCTCACTCATAGTGATTTATGTTCAATTTGTACAAATGGAGAAAATGAGATTTCAAATTTCAATGCCATTTCTGCAATGAGGTGATTAAAAGAGAGAGAGGTATCGCCTTCCACTGTATAGAATATTGATCCCAGTGCTATTTTCCTTTGCAATAACCATTAGCTCAGTATTATTTGCAAACCTCTAATGTGAACCTGGAGATGTAATTTACATTTGTGCCTCACTTATTTGCTTTAACAAAACAACACAAAAGCTTTGGGTCTTTCAATCTATCCATATTGTCAATAAAATTAGCAGCTTGAAGGGAAAAAATTATATTCAAAACCATAACTTCCCATTAACTACTGCAAGACACAACTCATTGTTGCAAAAGAGAGAGCTTCATGGTTAAACCCCTTCTTACTGCGTTCTTCTCCCCCTCCACTGCTCCCTCCTCCATGGGGCCGAGAGGCCATGAGGAAACGTAAAACTGAGGCATCCTGCTTCTTCTGAGTGGGCACTTGTACGGAGCTGCAGGCTGGCCTTGCACAGCTAAGGTAGGACCCCCGGAAGGGTGCCCCCCCCGAGTGCTAAGTGGCAGCACACGGCTGGTACAGAGGTCCAGGTAGAGTGGCCAGGACAAATGCACACTCAGACAGGTAGTGACTCCCTAAGATCCTTTCCCAGTAGAGGGGGAAGCAGGGCAGGGGCTGGAGCCGGTGGAGAAAAGACTAGGAGGAGGAGGAGGAGGAGGAGGAGCAGGAGGAGGAGGAGCAGGAGGAGGGAGGGAATCAAGAAATGAAAGCACAGGGCTGTGTTCGGGCTATTCAACCGGCAGTTCGTCAGCCTCCGACTTAACAAATAGGCCACGCAGCTCTGCCTTCTCGTTTCTTGTCTCTGCAAATCCGTCAGCTGCCTACCACTGACTACCAGACCCTGGAAGATGAGAGCAAGAAAGGGGGGGGGCAAGCTAATGACCCATAATTGCCGTGATAGTGGGAGAGGGGCCAGGCAGCTGTTTTACATTCCTGGTATGTATAGTATGCAAATATCGACAAAGGCTCGACACAGTTTCGCTATTGTGGATCCAGAGGGTAACCAAATTAGCCTTTGGCAGCCATGGTAATTGGGAGGTGCTGTTCCCATTAGGAGTCCTGCAAATTATGAAGAAAAATGGACCGAGGGCTTTGTCACAAATAATAATGCCAAGAAGAAAAGAGCAGGCGGCTGTCTTTTCTTTTCTCCCCCTGCTATTCCCCACCCTTTGCCTTTATTTTTTTTTTAATTTCTGCATTGTGTTGTTAATACCTCTCCATTTAGTAATAAGAAAACAGTCTGAAATCTCCCGCTAGACGGTGCACAAACTTGATTTCAAGAATGTTCAGTGTCCAGGGGGTCTAGAATATGGTTGTCAACTTTGCAGGGGGGTCCGAGGAGAGGAGCTTCTATTCTGTGCCGCGGCCTGGGTGGGCGGGCAGGTAGGAAAGGTGCGGCTGGGCCGGGAGCCACACCACGGCCCCAAGCCCTGGGTTAGGAGAGAAGCTTTGCAATTGCATCTGGAGGCTCCTGCTCTTTCCAAGGGCCCTCCTTTCCTTATTCTACTGATCTCCCTGGCCACAGCTCTGGAGGAGTCTAAAATTCTAGGTGGCTGTAATCATTCACCAGCTCAGATACCAGCTTGAAAACCTCTGATCATGGCACAGCAGTCCTCCCCTCCTGTAGGAAAGATTTGGAGACTTCCGCTCACTGCATTCCCTTGAGATGGCCTAATTCTGTGCCCTAGGGAACGAGGTGCCTGCTGACCAGCTGGGCCACTGGAATATCAGATGGCGCTGGAATGAGCTCAGCCCTTTGTGTGGCATGGGTGAGCAAAGGGGAGTGGTCGGTCAGGGCCATGTTTACCCCAAAGGAGAGCCATGGCATCACAGGGGGATGACTGCTGTGTAACTGTGTTCTCGAAGCCACTATATTTATTGCACAGAAGAGGAGAGATAGTTTTGATAGTTTCAAAAGCAGTCTCTCCTTTAGAGCAATCAACTTCCAATTTCTCTTGTTTTATCATCTGTTTGTTCTGTGGGAGGACTATCTTCAATGAAAAAGGCCTCTCTGGAAATACAATGTCTTTCATTTATGTTCCTCCAGTTGCAAAGGAACATCTCACGCATCACTTTGCACTTTACTTTTACTCCACATTTCATAAAAATGCACAATGTTAGAACGCAGAAAGAGAGAGGAAGCTTTTACTTGAGTAACTGGAAAGATACAGCCATAGACCCATCTTTAAAACCAGACAGCATTTCCCAGGAGGAACATAAGAAATGGAATTTTCATAAGGTTTGAAGGGTCCTCAGAGACATAGCTACAAAGGGTTCCCCCCACTTTGTCCTCCAAAGGGTAAAGAAAGAACAAATGATTGGTTGCATGCATTTGGAAAATTAACAAAAACATTGGGGAAGATGAAAAATAGATCAGGTCATAGCAAAGTCAAATGGAGGGTCACAAAAATGAGTAAGAAGGAATGATGGATGAACAGCTTGCACACTGTCACGGTGCATGGGATTGACGGGCGTCCTCGGGATGGAGTGAGTGAGGACATGGCCAACCAAGGTATTGGTTCCTTTCCCTTTTGTAATGTCCAGGCCCTGCTTCAGTACGGGGGACTGTCTTGTCCCCATGCCTGCCAGTTTGAAAAGAAGAGTACTCACCCATTAGGATAAGGCAGGCATCAGGTCTCTGGAGGAAAGCTAGGAGGAGAGCGTGGGGGTATGAGGGCGTGGGAGAACAAACTGTGGACTCTCGTTTACAGAGACTTCTTTTTCAGAGAAAACAATTTGTTGATGAAATCCCCTTCTGCTTTGTGATTGTGTCTAGGTCTTTGTTCTAGTTCTGCCTCTGAAGATGACCAAGACCTGCTGTATCCAGGTCCTGGTTACCTCTCCAACCTCATTTCTCTCTTCCTTCATCAGGTGTCCAACAACTGTCTTTCAGTGTCTCGAGCCCAACATGCTCCCTCTCATCGCTTGCCTCTGCCCACTAGGATGGCCCCCTTCCACACCCCTCAGGACTCTGCCTAATACTGTTTCCTCTTAGCAGCCTTCTAGCCTTCTTTGCTCTCCCAAGTCCAGGGAACTGGTTCCTTAGTGCTCTCCAAGTGCCCAGAATCAGAACTTCTCACAAACTCCCCTGATCGCTTTTCCAAGCTGTGTACGCCATAAGGGCAGGGACCACCTCTCTAGTTCACCATGCGTCTCTGGTAGCTACCATAGTGCCTGATACAGGATGATAGCTGAGCCACAAGCGTGTGCTCAACAAATGACATCTGATTATCTCAAGGCTTAATTGTCTACAGTGTGACTGAACGATGCTTCAGCAATGCTGCTTTTGCTCTGGAAAATTTGACTTGCCGGTAAAGCTAGCCTATCAACTCCATAACCCAGCGAATCCCCAGTATCACAATAGAGCAGTGTGCATTTCCGATAAGTACCACGTTTACTGGATAGTGCTTGCTTGTGTTATGGATTTTGTGATGCAGTTTTCATTCTACCCCAGAATGTTCTTCATTTCCTGCTGTATCTAGGGTCTCTCCTCCCTGCTTTTTCTCCTCACAAATGGCATTTGCTTTTATTTTGAAATGTTTCAGAGAATACATACTTCAGTGTGCTGTGGTGCACACTCGAAGATCTCAGGCTTTACCCATAACTCAGAACAAGACCACTTCAACTCTTGCAAGGAATTCACAGTTAAACACAGAGGCAAATTCTTTCCACCATAACCTCCATTCAATTCAAGTTACTGAGTATTTATATCTTAGTATATACATTTTAGGGCATAAAACCTGCTTGGAAAAATAAGGCTTATAAAATAACATCAATAGCAAAATGAAATGATGGGAAATGGTACTAGAGATTGGAGTTTGGTAGAAGAATAGCATTCCTTGAGCTGAAATAGCTTGCTATTTAGAAATAGCAAGGGTCTGACCTTGAGGAAATGGGAAGAGACTGCAAACAGAAACACGGGCTAGAGAGGAGGCTTTTTAAGTGGAGACTTATTAAAAGGAAAGGAAAGGAACCCTATGGGTGACAGCCTTAGATATCAAAGAAAGAATTTAGTCAGTGGTGGACAGTTTGGGAGTGGCACAGTAGAACACAGTCACCCAGCTGTCTTCCAGGTGAATCTCGGGGGTGGGAGGCTTTTATTAATGCCTTTGCTTCACCAACCCATGGATCAGACCTCTTTGTAACCACATGATTGCTTGGTCCCCTCCCACATTAACTCTGAGTTCAGGCCATGACTTGCTTTGGCTAATGGAGCTTAAACAAAAGTATTGTGAACAAAAATGTAAAAAGTGCTCATTCATTGGTTTTTGTCTCCTCTGGCTGCCGGCTGGGAATCCTTCAGCACCAGGAGAGCAAAGCCCTGGCTTTGGGTGGTGAGAACCATCCTCCTCAGATGAGGTCTGCCTGTCTCCACTGATTCCCCCAAGGTCTGGACCTCTAAGTCAGCCCAGGCAGCAGTGGGTGGAGCAGAAATGCACTGTCCCAACCAAGTCCAACTTGCATGGTTCACCTGAATAAGAAGCCAATATGTCATTTTTGTTTTCAGCTTCCAACCTGGGGAGCAACGTATAAACTAGCAATGAGGAATCACTCCGAGGTCCCCACGGGAAGAGCCTAGGATAATTTGAAGGAAAGCTAAAAGCATGGGGCTATCCTTTAGGGGTGTCCATTTCAAGCTGTGACAGTATCACAGCAGGAAGAAGGCAGCAGCCATGAGGGAGGTGAAGGAAGGAGAGGTGGCCTACTCTGACGGTGAGAAGCGTGATGTGGGTGAGCACTGGCTGCAGTGGGGGTGAGGGAAGGCCAGAGGAGTCAGAGAACAGCAGTCCTCACAGCAGGAGGATCTCATGGACAGGCAGCAGACTGGAGCGAGGCCAGCTCACATTGGAGGAACCCCAGGGATACAGAGGAGTTGCTGAGATGGACACAGAGGGACTCACAGGCAAACCTGGCTGCTTCTGAGAATCCTGTGTGTACAGATAGCATTGAGGGTGGGTGGTATTTTAACTCTACTAGGAAAAGTTGTACTAAGTTTTCCCCATTCCGTGTAGTTGACTATGATTTAAGGATACATCATTTGCTAGAGAACAAACCTTGATGATAGAATATATAAAATCCACAAAAGTTGCCCACTGGCCTAGACATCAATTCTGTTTTTATTTTCACCTCTTCATCAACACTGACATTGATGTTCAATACATACGCAGTCATTAAAATGCCAAAACAATGAGGTAACTATGAGCATTTGTTCTAGAATCCAATATGAACTTAACTATTCACTAGCTGGTGACCCTGAGCAACTCAGTTTCTTCATCTATAAAATGGAAATATCAAGACCTCCTATCTCATACGGCAGTTGCGGAGATTAAATAACCTTGTACAAAATGTTTAGCACAGTATCCAGTATATGGCAAGCTCAATATTACTATCATTATGTTCAATACTTATTCAGTCTTCCACATTTCCTAATTTTCTGAATAATTCATTGGAATTATCAAGGAAGATTTCACATTTGAATGCCTTCTCTGGTATCTAAAATATATTTGTTAGGGAAAATGGGCCTCAGGATCCTGGCATTTAAATCAGAGAGTAAGAGAAGACGGTTCTGTCTTTTCCTTATGTTTGGGACTCTGATGAAAATCTATATGCACATTCAACTGTATCTGATCTTTATTTCTATCCCATCTGGCTAGCTAGTTCTCATTAAGATATGATTTAAGAACTGAAAGTTCATTAAAAAGATCATTTCATGACAAAGTGAGATGAGCAACATAGAAATGATTCCATATCTTCTCTAGATCATCCCATTTAGGGCTTTTTTCCAATTGAATCCAGCATAATTTATAAAAGTATGAAGATTTGCCTTTCAAAAGTCTGGAATAATTCAGCAATTAACATCACATATCCCTGTTACCTGATGCACTTGATTCAAATTGCAACCAATACCACTGCTAGAACATTTTCCCTACAACGTTCTCACTTTAAGCAATATTACCTTGGAAATCTTCCTTCTCCATTCAATTTTAAGAGAAAATATTCACAAATATTTCCAGTTTCAAATAGTCTTTCTTGACTTTTTGTAAGAATATAATTATGAGGACAAAAGCAGTAACATCACTTTATTAAAAAGACCAAAGTTCTTATTCAGAAAATTTAAAACAATTTTTTCAGATAGTCCCCCCCGCCAGTAGAATAAAAAAAAAAGCTCTTAGTAATTGCAGTAGTATTAACACTTTCAAGAGAGGGGATCAGTCACAGAAATCTTGTATTCTACACTGTCAAAATTTGTTTAAACTGAATTTCAATAGAATCACAAAATGATAATCGTGTCTACATCCATGCCATTTAAATATGAAAAACATCATCAACTAGAAACACGGGAGACACACCATTTATGTAATTGTTACAAATTTCTGTTGCACAATCAATTCCCACAAAATTCCTTTGGACTTAATTAAATACTTCTGGAAGAATACCTTAAAGCTTTTACATTTCATACCTTAAAACTAACTCAATGGAAGTACTAGCAGCAGCTGTACCAACAGTTTTGTCAAGAATTCCTCTGCAACTTAGAATGGAGTGATAACAGCCGTTGCTTCATTGGCGGAGGTACTCAGTATAAGAATCATCACATTAGGGGCCAGGGCTACAGCTGTGTGGCACAGCAGCTGCCTGGCAAGCACAAAGTCATGAGTTTGATTCCCAGTAGCCTCTTCTTTGCCCCAAAAAAGAATCAACACATTAACTCCAATACTTTCATTGACACATTTTCCAGAGACAGGAAGCATTTCATATTTTTTTTACATTGTGGATTTATGAAGTTCACTTCAATTCCTATTATAAAACATTTTAAGTATATGAAACAATTTTCTCATTGCTTATGCTAGTAAAAATCTGATATATCTGAAATCAAAATTGAATTCGTATGTCACATATTTCCACCTTTCATTGGTACAAGTTTTACTTAACAAACAATCCTGTGTTAAAAAATATAAAATAAAAAACCACCTTTACATAGAAACCAGAGGATGACAGGGGGGATGCCTAACTGATATTTCTTTGAATGAATATCTAATATAAGGTCAGATTTTTCACTGCAACTAATATTTATCTTATTACCCTGTTCAGGGCAGGTATATATGAGGTTATTGTACTCTTATAAAGTGGACATACTTTTGGCAAAGTCTCATTCAAACATTCTCATTCATCCTACTGTTAATGTTTGTGGGATTCTTATCAGTCAGAGTAAAGCTAAGCTCTGCTGTGGTAACAGATAATCCCCTGAGACTCCACTGTGATACAGTACAGTCAGTTCTCCTTGGTCTTGAAGCTGAGTCCTCTGGGATATGGTCTCTGGGGTTATTGTGCCAGGGTAAGAGGGCTGGAAAAGCATTTGGCTTTTATGTGGTTAGTTACTTTGTCTTGCCCAATCCATTGGCTAGAACTAATCAGACATCTATAACTTGACTGTAAGGGTACTTCACAAACACGGGAGCCTAAGGAGGGCTTGTGAACACCAACTATCTGACACAGAAAAAATAAATGTATAATAAATGATTTTGAGCATGCTTCAAAAGTTTTCAAACTATAGGTAGCTGGTGCCAAAGCATTCAGAACACATAGCTACCTCAGCATTTCATGTCAGTTATTTTTTTAATTCTGCACATGATTACAAAGGCAGCAACTGAGTCCCACTGCAGGTGTACATAATACATGGAATATATGTGCTTCTCAATGCATGGTAAGTGTGGCTTATAGATAAGTGTGCCTGTAGGTAGTGGTAGAGACTGGAATAAAACTTGTTGGATCTAGCTCAGTAGTTTTCGTGTAGAGGTAAAATTACATCTGGCAGTGTCTAGAGATAATTTTGATTGTCACAGCTGGAGGGAGAGGGAGAGAGGTGATTTGCTACCGGCAGTGAGAGGACAAGGGTCAGAGATGCTGCTAGATATTTTACAATGCATAGAACAGACCCCACAATCATAAATTGTCTGAATCAAATTGTTAGTGGTGGTGATATTGGAAAACTTTAGTCCACTAGATGGTCCAGGAAATGGTAAATGCCCATTGTGCCCACTAAGTGCTTGGTGGTCAGGGGCAAAGGCTTGCTTTGTACTATGTACTTTGGCCTCTTTAGTTCCTTTGTTGATAGTTCCCAAATCTATATTGTCTCGCTTTAACCCCCCTCAAACAACATCTATCCAACTTTCTGTTGGTTAAGTTTATCTGGGTGCCCAACCATCTGTTTACATGAACTTTGTTAAGAATGCAGTTAATTGCCATTTTCTGCCTCTGACACCAACAGTCCTTCCACCTTCTCAGGTGCCACTGAACTTTCCATCTGGACGCCCAAGGCAGAAACCTTAAAGGATTCACTCTTATCTCTTCCTGTCCACCAGCCCCATGTGGCGCTAAGTTCTGGAGATTTTAGTTCTGAAAGGACTCTGGAATCCGATACCACTCTCATCTCCTTGATCTTCTTCTGGAGGAGTATGTTTACTGTAATTCCCACTGAATGACTAGAATGTGTTTATTGTTATTCATTCCTCTAGTTGGTGCCTAACATCATTCCCTCTCCACCCTGGTCCAGCATTTATACTGCTACCAGGAGACAGAACAGATGGATGTGCAATCAGATATACCTAAATTTGGAACTGAGGTCTTCTTCCACAACATATGGGATATACCCTAACCTCCCCAAACAACAAAGGTGAAATGAGTTAAAAGTTTCTTCTGAATGAACTGGTTGGGAGGATAAAATGATACTATATGGAGAGATTCCCCAGTACAGCTCCTGGTAGATACAGGAACACATGTGTCTCTCTATTACTCGCCCTTGTTTCTCTACCACTTTTAAAGTCACCCTTATCATGGAACTCCTTTGGTATGTGAGAATTAATCTCTCACTGCTAATTGCCTTAGCCGTTCCATAATCTGGCCCTGGGCAACTGTTGTGAGACTGTAATTTTTATTGAGTCACCAACCATGCCCGTACCATATCTCACTGTATCCACTGCCCCTTGGCTATGTAGTAGATGCTTAATAAATGTACATTAAGTAAGTGCATAAAGCAATCAAAACTACTAAATATAGACATAATAATATAAATGTACTGAAGTCTAACCAATTTTACCTCTCCCAAAAAGCAGATCCCTTTTCCTCTGCCCTGTTCTAACTTTCAGGCTTTCTTGACCCCCACTTGTTTCGCTGCTGTTTTGCTGTTCCTAATAGACTGTACTTCCCTCTCTTGACAGAATCCTGTCTGCTTGGTTCTCCTTTATCAATGCTGCCCTTACCCCAGTGCACACACATCTATGCAGATGGATTCATGCATGTCAGTTGAAATGACAGATTTTTCTCATTATTATTTTTTTCCAGAAACTTCCATGGCTACATGCCCAACCAATTACTCCACTTGCACATCCAGCCTGCTAAGTTTTATTAACATAATATACTAAAAGAAAGCATCATGTCACAGGAAAAAACAGCATTCCTGCTCCCAAGATGACTAGAGAAAAACTAGCACTTATAAACCAAAGGAGTAAGAAGCACTAGACTCGTAAAGGCTGGATTGGGTTAGAAATGAGTGGCCACCCACTCCAGCATCAGCAACTTAATCAGGATGGAGCTGGCTCACTGTGCCTGGAACAAACAGACTCATGGGGTCCTCAGCCCCAGACACTTGGACCCTGACCCCTTAGGATCAAGCTGACCCTTCTTCCCAAGGCCCTTCCTTGGTGCTACCCAGGCAAATTCCTCAGTACTGAGAAGACAATGGACTCAGAAGCCACCGTTCATGGGTACATGGCAGCCTGGTGGCTGACCCTTAGCCAGCAGAGACTTTTCTGATCTGAGTTAATCATCTCCTATGTCATGTGATACTCAGTCACCTCACCTCAGAGCTGCTAAAAGGAAGGAGAAAAAGCCAAATTCATGAAAGTTATACCAAGCACACCCTGGCCTGAAGTGTCCACATTGCTTCTTAAATTGATTTGTTTCTCACCCAGAATTTCTCATTTCTTTTCACCCTGGGCTCTCCTGCTCCTTGAAACCTTCAGACTTGCTGCTGTGCCCTGGGTCTGCATGCCTTCCTCCCAGGCCTCCCTTAGGGCCTCTTTAAGCTGGCAGCCAAAGAGTCACTTCCTGGTAGGTGTAGTTGGCACGCCTGCAAGTGTACTTAAACTTTGTGTCTGATCAAGTTATGTGTATTGGATCTGAAACCAGTTAGTCAATTCGTTCAGGTCCCTAAGTGGCGATTTGTGGTAATGTCTACATCAATATGAACAGAGCGGTTTGCTAGCTGGTTTCCGTAAAGCAAATGGCTACAGGAAAGAGGGGCAGCCTCTAGCATTCTCTCTGCTAATGAATATATGGCTGGAAAAGAAAGGAAAGAAAACAGAACCAAAAATGGGCATCCACATGAGCAAGAACACTCAGGCAGGACTCATTTTCAAAGGGAAATCCACTTGCCTCTTTCTCCTACCCCTCATTTCAGCCTCCCCAAATGATTATGCAACACTTACACATAATCATTAGTCTTATAAACTTAGTATGCACCTATGAAACCCCTAAATCCAGATCAAACTGCTTTGAAGAGAGAATGTGGGGTGCTGGATACAAGGTCTACCTGGAAATTTGCAGGAATGACTGAAACCAGAAAAAAGAAGTTAGAATGTGGGGCTTGTTGTGTTCTACCTCTCACTATTTCTTTTTTGTATAAACAGCTTTCACACATGCCCAGGCAGAGAAGGAAACAGCCAATCTACCAGGGAATTTATTTAGTGTGTGTCTGCATATTGGCTATATCTCTTTACTACTGCAGAGTACATTGTTTCTAATAATTGTGATGGATTGATACTCATGACTAGCTGGCAGAATTCCTTTAGCATGTTAAAATATTACCTTTTATTCCTTGATCTAATGCATAACCTGATGTTTCAGTCAGATTTCAAATGTAATAAAGAAACCTGAGAAGCATATATCCCAGAAGAAAAGGGACTCTGTACCCGAGGTGGGTTCCCTTCTAAATCACTGCCCTCTGCCAGCCAAGTGAACCACTTAGCAGGCTTGTTCTTCAGCTCTGGGATGGTTAAGCCTTTTAGGAGCTAGATACAAAGGGAAGAAACTGGTGCATATAAAATACACTAAAAATCTGTCTAAGGGAAATGCTTTGGCTGAAATGGAACGCCTGAAATCCACCTTGCTCTGATCTACTAAGCTACCCAGGAAATCACAGAATTCCTGGCTCGAACCTGAAAGGATTTCCTTGGGTCTCACTTCTGTCTTCAACTGCTTGTTGGAAATTTGGACCTTGAAAATAGCAGGTTAGCCCTTACAGTGCAAGCTCAATACACTCTAAGATCCCTGTGGAAATTTTGCCCCTGAAAAGATATTAAGCATCAGAGGCTTACCACAATCACCCCGACCCAGAAGCCTTTCTGGGGACCCAGGCAAGAGGCACATTTGACATGGAAGAGACAGGCTGAACATCCTAGCAGCAAAATGGCTAAATGCAGACCACGCGCTTGATTTCCCTCCCCTCATCAGGGCACATTTCTGAAATAAGCAGCTTTACTCCGCAGATCGCGTGCATTTTTATTTCATTTTGTTTTCTCACATTTTAATTTCTATTCTTGCCCATTGTTGGTTACATCATTTCTCATCGCAGCCGTGCTGCAGAGATGTGGAACATGATTTATGGAACCTTAACATAAATATGATGCTAGACAGAAAGAGAGCAACATATTAGTTTAGAATTTGCAGACTCTCCCACACGGAGTGCACACCGCTGATTTATGAAACCAAGAAGCCTGTAAATCCTCAAGTAAGGCGCTGCATCCATAAACTCCCAAAGACCTTGAAACAGAGCCCCCTTAGCGCAGCCTCCCCCGGAATCCCCCAGACCCTGAAAACAAAGACGTGCTAACTGCAGAGCCTTATGCTTTTCTTAGAAACACATTTCCCAAGAGCTCTCTAGTCAAAGGGCCCCTGGTTGGGACTGGTGAATGGGGGTCACTGGAGAAGCCTAGAGATTGGAGGTGAGGGAAATCCAAATGGTTCTGCCCGCCCCGCTGCCCCATTCTTTCTGCTTGGGCGACTCTGCTGGAGGCTGCTCCATGACTCCAGCTTCTGACAGATAGCTTTCCTGTGACTCTCGCTCCCACCAGGTACCCTTATTCCTGGTTTCTGGACCACCAGTTCTCCCTGTAGTCCTCCAGGCTTGGGTGGTACTGGCTCTCAGACATTTCTAGGCCCTGCGTTTCCTCTAGTGATCTTTCAGTATCTTTGAAACAGTGCCCTGTATTAATAGGCTCTTTTCCTGCACAGGAAGTGACTAATTTCAGACAGAAACCTAAAAGTTGTATCATCATCCCCATGACCAGCTTGTGGACTGGGAGCTGAACATTAATCCCCTTCCAGCTTTAGTCTGTCCTCAGCTACTCAGAGGCCACTTGACAATGTTGCTGCAAACACATTTTCTACCCAATATCTTTATTTTTTCTTCCCCCTGGGGAAAGAAATATTCATTTGTAGATCTCAAGCAATGCTACTTGAAATGCTCTGGGAATCCTGGCCACAGTTTCCCAAGAAGGGGAACAAAGGTTGCAGCACCCCAAAGCATTTGGTTAGAAAAAGGCAGAGACCGTCCATGTGCTGGGAACAGGGGAAAAGATTACAGAATTATAAAGTGACACCTTATAAAATTATGACTCCTTTGGAAAACAAAAACATGGAATAGATCCGGCAGTTAAATTGCTTATCCTAATTCAAGTTCAGAGTTTCAGCCTCAAGGCTCTTCCCGTTCCAAACCCGCCATCCTGCTAAGTTATAAATAACTTCACTTCTTGGCTGCATAGTGTTTTGCACCCATGTCTACGCACATTATAGATGCCCGTATGGTTATGTGCTTGTTTGATGCTGACGGTGCTCTCCCTTACACTTTTGGCACTCTGTATAAATATTGGCTTGGGATTTTCTCTCCTCTCTACGCTGTATCCTAAGTGTTTGCATCAAAAGCATAACATATACAATGATTACTCTAGCAGCATGCACCAAATTTTTGAGGACCATCAGTAAAAGGTAGAAACACAAAATGTGTGGAATACTTGCCTTCTTGTGGATAGAGTTTGGAACAGTGCTGGCTTTTGGAATGAAGACATCAACTGGGGCGTATGAATAAGCCTTCTGGGATGTTGGATGTGGTCAGCATCTTGGTATGTATCTAGTTACCTGGGTATGTATAAATGTTTTTATATAAAAATCTACCTGTAAGCTATATCCTCCATACCTGTGCTCTTAACTGTGTTTGCATAGATCCACCTAAAACGTAAAAATCAGTTCCTAAAAGATCTGAAATGTTGACCCCGAAAGAGTTGAAGAAAGGCTTCATCTGGGGAAGATGTTGGTGATGGCATATTTTCAAAGGATGAGAATTTTCTCAGAATTTGGCAGTAGGAACAGTAGGAGTGGACACATATGTTCACCCCAAGAGTAACTACTTGGCTAGCAGGGGGCCAAGTACACCAGATTGTGCCTCTCAGGTCTCCAGTGACAATACCTGCACTGCAGATATTAACAAGGATGGGTCTCTGGCATGGAGACTGTGAGGAAGGTTCTCCTTGCATGAAGTAGAGGAGAAAGAAGTGGAACTGTGATGCAGACAAAACCATGAGTTCATCTGATGGGATTCTTTAGAGCTGGGCTGCAGGCTTGCAGTGGGGAAGAGGCTTTCATCTGGGACAATTAGATAGCCAATCCATTGTGAACTATCAGTTTCCAATATTTCCAATAGAGGGAGGAATGAATGCTTCAGTTCTGATATGTGGGGTAGATCTGGATGGCACTAGAAAATTCCACTACAGGATACACTTACACCATAACCATATTCTATCTCTCTATATTGTGAGCTCTGAGTTGATGAGTTGGGATTGGAGGTATGAACAAGAGTACAGGACTAGCTTGTTGAAATGAGGACCTCATTTGGCATCCCAGGCAGCAAGCCTGCAAATACCAGCTAGCTAAAGAGAATCTGATGGCCCGAGGGAGAAAGTGAGAGGCATCTTCCTGGCCCCTTATGTCCCTCATGCCAGTGACCTCCTCAGCTGGGTCACAGCCAAGAAAGACAACTAGAGCTGCAGGTTCACCCACCCAGGGGACATTCCCTTAAGTGCTGCCACGACAGAGAGAGAGGCATCTTTGTGCAGGTTGCAGAATGAGCTTGCACGTGGAGGCAGGAGTTAATTAGTGCATTTGGGGACGGGAAGTTGGTGACAAGCTGCCACTTTGCATTTGGCGGTTCCCTTTCTGAACAGGTGGCAACTGACTGACAGGCATTCTCTGAAGTGCAGGAGGACATCTGTGTTTTTCACACTGTGGAATATTGGATCTTTCCAAGCCTCACATTTGGGAGAACAGCTGAACTGCCTTTAAGTTCCTCATGTTATGGTACAAACAGCCACCTGATGCGCAAACATGAGTGAGAGAAGCACAGCTTTCGCTGGAGCCAACTAAAGCAAATTTGCAAAACCTCAGATGGGAGCTTCATGCATGGAAGCTACCCATGTGATAAGAGATTTCGGCAATTAAAAAAAGAAAGCATACAAACAGGAAAACTGCTCGACTGTCACAAAAACATACACCAAATCAAACGGGCAAAGTTTTCCTGCACCTTCAACACACATATGCCCGCGCAATCTGAGTCCTTGGAAGAGAGCTGTTTCCAGCACGAAAAAAAAAAAATTGAAAACAACTGGCTCAAAAGAAAAGCTGCCCCAGCAATCACAGAAAAAAATCACATCATACAGGAGCTTCCTAATTCTAGATCATTGTAGCCAGCTGCCTCCTCCTTCCCTCTCTGAAATGCGTTGTGAGTGCTAATGATTTATGGGCTACCGTCAATAATGAAAGCCATTCCTGGATTGAAACTGACAATCAGACTGGGCATCTAAATTAAACAGGAATATGAGTCTCTTTCGAAGGATCCATTACACTGCAAGAATTCCGCAAAAGACACGATGGCATTTATCAAGAACACCACAGAACAGGACTCAAACTGTGAACAAAATGGAAAATGTCTCTAAGAACTCTCAAAATTAATTAGAAAAATTAGAAGAACCTTGAAAGGAAAGCTGTTGGGTGGAAAAGATGGACACTTGGAGGGCTTGTCTATTCCCCGTGTGGGAAAGCCACAGCTGGCCGGAGCCATGCCTCATGTCTCCTCCTGAAAGAGACGACCAAGGAGCAGAGCCACTGACACTCTGGAAGGAACCCTGGGGCAGAGGAGCGGGGTTGGTTCCTGCTACGCAGGATTTAAAAGAAAAAAACAAAAGACCCATTTGTTTACTTTGATTCCCCCACCCCCCGCCACAGTAGGTTATCTCTTCTTTCTGTTTCAGTGGTTGAAGTCACAGCAGCAAAAATCAAGCGTCCATTTTGAATATAAATGGGAACTTCTAAAAGGCCATTAAGGAAAGCAGCTTGGAAAGGCACATGTTGTTTCCCATTGGTTTTCTTTGATAAAGTCTTGTGTCTTGTGCCAACAAGATGTACCAGGCAGAATTCAGTTGGGAACCCTGGAACATCTAATGATTAAAAGCATTGGCTGGGGAACCTGAAAAGCTACCGTGACTATTTCTTATGCTGTCTTTGCACCTCATGGCTCCAGTAACTGACCAGAGGGTCCGAGAAGGGGCCTTAGTTCCAAGGCAGTTGTAGATATGGGGCAGTGGCCCATGAATTAGCTTGGCCCAAGAAGCTGTCTTATACCTTGTGGTGACCGATCATTCAGATTGTCATTCGTGAGGAATGTGGACTTCAGATCTGTCAAGGGGTTCTGGATATCGGGAACCACAAAGAAAGAAGGCCGGGCTATGCAGCTAGGAGAGAGCAGAGCCACATGATGCTGAAGCCAGGAGCCCACAGAGGTGAGGAAGGGAGGACAGAGCTGGGTGTTGGTAGAAGTGGCAACAAGAGCAGAGGAGATGAGTTGGTATTTTGGATACTCAGTGGACTTGCAAGAGCAGGGCAGATCCCAGGCCGTGGGTGCCACTGTGTCACACGTCTCAACGGCCGAAGGAGTGGGAAGAAGCGCTGGCTCCCTCATGAGATGAGGGCAGGCTGCTAACCCATGAGCTACCGAATGTCATCAGATGCTGCCCCAGTTCTTTCTGATGCCCAGCTGTGTGCTTTGGGAATCTTCTCATGTCCTTATTTCCCTGGGTATTGCTAAAGCAGACTCCATTCACCGAGGTAAACTCAGATCGTCTTGGCTCCTTGAAATCCAGAAACAGCTTTCTGATATACTAGCATCCTAGTTCTAACCACAAGAGCAAATGCCACCCATGGGGTGCTCCCTGGTGTGTCATGTCATGTGGCCTTGTGATGTGATGCTCAGGCCTCCTGCCTTGTGTTCATGTGGAACAGTTGGTCCCTTTCTGGATTTCTCAAAGGACTTTCTGGTCAGCACTAGATGATATATCCCTAAAAAGGGATTCAGCATGCAGGGCACAGAGGCCTGTGGTCTGGGAACATCCCCAATCTCTTCTGTGGCCATGATGATGAGCTAGAGGCGCTTGCTCATATGGTCATACTTGGCTGTTTTCATGTTTATCACATTCCGGGGTCTGCATGCCATGGCCACTCAGGGAAACAGCATCCAGAGCCCAGGGTAGATCTGAAAGTATATTTTACCTGAGCATGTCTGCAGTACTGGGCATGCTGACAACTAGGGGCTGACTTCTGCTTTAAGGCATAACTGTTCATGTATGTCACGTGGTGTAACAGGAGGCCTGTCTGCAAAACCAGTGGATCGCACATACCCGCTCTTGGTGGTGGTGACTTCAAGGTGGGGCCCACTGAATGAGACTGACTGCCACACACCCTTATCCTCTGGTCCCTAACCTGGCTCTCACGAGTTTCAATTGTTAACATGTCCGTTGCAGACAATGTTATGATTTAACTGGATGCACCATTTCCTGAATGGGGGAACAAGGAAACAGGAACCGGGAATTGCCCCGGAACAACAAAGCCACTGAATGCACAAAACTCACTGCCAAAGAAAGATGGAGGATGCTTCCTCCATTTTGGGAAAATGTAATCAACTAAATTGGGCTAATTTTATATTAAAGCCAGTGGATATACAATGCCCATGTTCTTATAGTGTTTTTGACATCTTTCTTCAAAAGTAAAATACAGGAAAGACTGGGGTTTATGCTTCTTCGAGAAAGAAATGCGGGTGATGGCTATTCATTGCCTCATTTAAAAAAAATCCTCTCCTGCCCTAGAAATTGTTTACTATTTTAAAGTAACACAGTACAAATAGGGGGAAGTCATAGGAAAATACGATTATTGTTTGAGTCAATGGCAGGTTAATGAAAGGCCAATAAATAAATAAACAGAAATGTGAAAATTGCTAGTTTTCTTATACCCATACTTCAACCATTTCTCTCTTTTCCCCCTTCTCTCTTCTAAATATTCACCTCACTCCCATCTCAGCTTTGGGGAGAAAGTCTTATTTCAATCCTAATGTTTTCTTTTAATAGCTGTAGAATAAACCATGGCAGGCTGAGGAAGCAGAGCAGGAAAAATAACCAGTGGACTCAAATCGAAGAATTCATATCAGCTTTCTTGAACGCGGGAAAAACAAAATCTCAACCCAAACCTAAACCCCCTGATTCTCTTCCAAAAGGCTTTTCCTTTGATTTGTTCCTGCATCAGAGTCTACTTAAGCTTCAAAAACAATCTCTCCATTTCTCCAGAACCAACCAAACGCTGAGTGTGTGTAAAAACATGGTAGCTTAAAAAAAAAAAAAGAGGGTAATTACCAGAGGAAAGGAGGAGGAAGGAAAGAGAAGGAAAATAAAGAGATATGCACGAGGGAACTGGGCCAGATGGAGACAAAGCAATGCACTTAACCCACCTGGAGAGCAAATCGGACCAGCAAGGCGCTCTTAGCCAATCGCCTGGGTCTGCGGCGGGGTGGAGAGTCCGCATGGGTTCATTTGGCCGAGGAGTGTTTCATAAACCTTACGGTGCAGCTATGAAAGCTATCAGGATCTTCCCACGTTTCCTGTCATTCCGTGGAGATTGGCTGCTGGAGTGTTGGGTGGGGGGAGTGGTGGGGAGTGGAGATGGAGGGGGAAGAGGACGGTTGGGTGGTTGAAGGGGGGACAGGCTCGGGTGGGAAGCGGAATCACACAGGAATTTATTTTAAGTGCATATACAAAATGAAACGAGGAAAAAAAAAACCAGTGTATTTCTTTTGGGTCATGTGAGGGAGCCACTGGCAAAGGTAATGTAGGAGGGGAAAGAGAAAGGGGGAAAATATAGAGGGAGAATGTGAGAAACAAACGTGGAGGAGGGGGCAAAAGGCTTTCTATTATCCGGGATACCGGTGCAGCACACTGAGGCAGCTGGAAGATTAAATTAAGTATTATATCTGCTGACCCTATTGCCATGGTTACCGGACAGTGGAAAATATTAATCAACCCAAGCCTTTTCAGATGAATGTCTTGAAGAAATACAATAAATATAAACATATATGTATATCCTCCCTGCTCTGCTGTCTAAACGCAGAATGGCAGCAGTGCGTCACCTGATAGGGGAGATAAATACATGCAAAACACATGTGGCTGCTCAGGGACAGCTGACATCACCCACAGGCGGAGACCATGAGCCATGGTGGAGCTGACCATTGCTTGCTCTCTCTCTCTCGCTCTCTCTCTCTCTCTCTCTCTCTCTCTCTCTCTCTGTCTAACTGGCTTCTTTTCCTTGCCCTGTTCAATAATAAACTACCCCATTTGGCTTGATTGCAAAGTCAAGGGGCGATTTGTCTCTTTATTCCAAGGAAAGCTGTCCACTAACTACTTAGCTGGTTACCCCTATGCCAGGACAGAGTCTGTCCATACTGCAGTGAATACACAGAGCCATAATCCGGAGCCCAGCAGGTCAGGAGGAGAATGAAGTGTCTCCAGTCTGTTTCACTGTGAGTCTGAATGACCTAACACTTAAGTACTCCTCAGCTTGCGTTAGGACTTCTGCACTGGCTCTCGGCCTGATCATCCTGGAATCTCAGATTTCCGCCTTTCACTTTACTCCCAGCAGCAGACACTGTGAGATGTCCTTCCTGTCTGGAAATAGTCTGTCCCTCTTCCCTGTCACTATTTTGGAAAACCTGAGCAACTACAGAGCCGAAACCAGGAGCAGGCCCACATTAACACAGATGGCTGCGCTGGAGCAGACCTTTCCTGGTTGAGGCACAAGGGGTGGTGCTTTGCCCCTAGAACAATGTTCTCTTAGCTACCATTCAATACTTTGAGTTACTACTTTGTGCAAAGTGTCCTGCTGGACAGCATACAGGGACACTAATGACAGAGACTCGGGTGTTTCCACTGTAGCAGGCAGGGAGTTGGGAAGGTTTGAAGTTTACCTCATCCAAATGTCACCATTTTGCAGAGTAAGATGATAGAAATCCAGACTCGGGAAAAGACTTGCTTTTAGGGGATAACTCTTTCACTGTGGATTGGATCTTACAGTTTCCTCAGCCCTGGGCCTGGCCTGATCCGAGATGCCAAGTTTTTTAACAGCAAGTTTCTGTATCTTTTTATGAGCTTCTACTGTTTCCCAAACTCCCAGAGTGCTGGGTGGCTTAGATCTGGTACTTCAGGATTCCTAAGAAATCGAATAATTAGGCTTGTCTCCATTTTTCCCGCCTCACCTCCCTCTACCTCCTAACTCCATCTTCCCCTAAATAAAGAGCATATTGTGGGAAAAACAGTCTTGGCATCGGATTTCTTTTCCCTGTTGAATTCTCACATTCTTAGGTTAACACAGAGTCCCAAGGAAATGCACTGAAGTTTAGTGTGGCTCTGTTACAAGAATGTCCATGCCTTTTAGCCAGAATGATCTTCTTCTATGAGACCAAAGTGGGTCTCCATGGCAAGTCTGGCTCAGACCCCCCTTGCCAAGAGCCATGGGGGTTCAGATGGCTTTTCTCTTAGTTAAGCCTTCACGGCATGTAGCCCTGACCGAGACCAATCAGCCCTCTCCTTCTGCTTAGGTGCAATTTTACACAGTAGGTGACATTAACTCGGTATCTAAGTCCTCATGTGCAGCCACGGCAACCACAGGGTCTCAGCAGATGACAGGAGACAGCAGGTTGCATGATCCTGTAAATTATTTCCCCATAGTACCGGCGAGATTACACACTTTAATATGCATACGGCCGGAGAGAGCCCTCTTCCTGGCTGAACCAAGGCGATAATGTGTGTTTTGTGTCTAGAAATCCATTCTAAACTGTGCAGCGTGTAATAGACAGCATTACCTCAAGGGCTCCAACATGACCCTTCTCATCTGGCTCCTTCCACGGACTTGCAAGTGGAATACTGTTTCCTTCCAAGCATCTCCTTTGTCTCTAGGTTCTCTAGTTTTATACTGACACTCTTGGGATGTGTTCAATGCAAGTCTTTTTTGTACTCCTGTCTGCCTATAGCTCGTTTACCCCTTTAGATGGTCACAGTCTCATTCAGGCGGGCGTTTTATTTTGGGAAGAGCAGGGTGAAACTGAAGCAGGAAAGAGGGAGGGGGAAATGCAATGGTGAAACAAGGGAATGTAGACTGTAGTGCATCTAGAAGAGATTCTGGGATTGTGCTTACTCAGTTTATGAGCCAGATTCCTTTCAGTTCAAAACAAAATAACTCCCATCCCATAGTGAGTTCCAGAAGAACTGCTTAAACCAGATCATCTGTCTGCACTATAGCATAGACACACAGTGGCTGGGGTGCCAGATTCTGTATCAGGGAATGCATGAAATTCAGCTTTGCCACTTTTTACTTGTGTAATTACAGAGAAATGTTTAACGTTTCTGACCAGCATCCACGCCATCACTAAGATGAGATAATTCTAATGCTCTTACAAACTTTGCTAAGATTGAATTTGACTAGCATCTGAACATAATAGATGTTCAGCAAATATTTGGCCCGAGGCACGAGGCAAGGATAATATACACAGTCCTTTGGAAAATACTTATGGTTAATAATTTTGTATTGATGTAAAGTGACTTCCCCCAAATGCTCATCGACCCTATTAGCAAAACAAACCCATGACAACCCACCCAGCACCCTTGCAATAGCTAATCAAGGATCACAAAGAGGGTAGTAAATGTTTTCTGTCTTTGGGATATAGAATTATTTCTGCAAGGCCTCAGCTTCCTTTCTGAAAGGGGTCAGGCGGACCATGTAGGCATAGGGAGGTTCAAATGTAACCACAGTGCTTTGGAGGAAATGTCTGTTTATTACATAAAAAAGTTAGGTTTGCTTTGCTTTCTATCTTTTCTTTTTGTTTCCTTTCTTCTTTCTTTTTTTTTTTTTCTTTCTCCTTTTCAAAACAGAAGAAAAAGAAGGCGGAGACAGGCTCTGGGGAAAATAAAACTGCTTCCACCTCCATGGGCTGTTCCCCGAGGTTGAAAGGGTTTTAGACTCACAACACAGACATGCCGCTCCTTGGGACTGTCACTACACATATGTGAGTTACGCAGAGCAGAGCATGAAAACAAAGCTTTCGTTTTATCACATGGAACCAGTTAAGGGAAACAGCCTGAGCTGAACTTTGGACAACCCTGAATCATACCCAATTTATTCTCCATCATCTAACAAGTCATCATCAGAAACAGGCAAACCCTGTCCGAAGAGAATAGTACACATCAGAAATATACACAGATACTATGGTATATTATTGTCCAGACAGGAATGAAATGTGTGGCTTAGGAGACACAGGCCTTAAATGGTAAAAATAGAAGCGCAGTGTGTCTCTCCTCCTTTGTCAAAGAAGGCTGTGTCAATGACAATTCTACCAAAATTAGAACTGTGCTGAAGGTCTGTGATGTTGTTTGAATAGATCTTGGGAGGAAGATATCCCTGTACTAAACCTACAAAGACTCAAATACTACCAGTCAAGGCACACTTTGTATTCTCTGGTGGACAGATGTTCAGTGGCAGTGGATAAAATCTATCCCAAGTGTGGCTTCATGGAGAAATGTGAATGCACAAAATTGATAATAATGAAATAGATATTTTCAAGACCTTTCCTCCTTGGGTATAGCCCCTTAGACTCTGGCCTTGCTATCATGGGAACAAATTAGGTGGAATAATGGTTATTGGAAGGGAATATTTTCAAATCTGGGCTTTAGTGGTTCTGTTTCTTCCCCATCTTAAGAGCTTCTACATACCCAGTGAAACCCAGACCCCTGTGGTTTTGGAAATGGCACAACCACACACTACCATCCTTACTATGTTTTTCCTTCCTCACTCCCCCACCACAACACACCACTACCACTAACAACACTAATTCATCTTCCTGTGCCTTCACTGTAGGGCTCTTATGATCTCCCGTATTTCTCACCACTCCCCCTGGGCAGAGTTTGGCTTTCTTTCCCTGTCTCCAACACGCCCAGGATGTCCATGGGAGACCCTTGCACAAGCTACTCCTGGAGTCTGCCTCCTAGGAGCTTGGTCTAGTTGCCTCCCTGTTCTCATTCTCATCTTGACTCTAAGGTCATCTTTTCTCTCTTCTAAGGAGGTGATTACCCTTAATTATTACCAAACCTTGAGCCTCTGTCTAGCCACTTCCTGATATATCATTGTATGGTTTGTGTCTGGATGTCCCCCAAAAGCCTCATGCAGTTACGGGGCGGGCTTCTAGAGTTTTTGATTGATCCAAGGACCAATGCTGGGATTATGGGAGTGAGAGCTACACCCGCCCTGGGGCGGATAGATTGCACACAGTGTAAGGGAGGGGAAGAGGCTGCTTGCTGCTCCTTCATTTTGCTCTTGCTGCTTTTGCTGTCTTGCACCACCAGGAACAGTTGCCCTTTGTCATGGGCCACCCTGCCTTGGAGCCAACCGAGTATGAACTGAAACCTCCATAGACTGTGAGCTAAATAAACCTTTCTGTCCTTAATTCTGGGTGTCAGGTATTTTGTCTAAGCAATGAGAGAGAAGTACCTAAGACAATCATCTTACCTTAGTTCCTCTCATACTGCTTAGCACTCTGCCACTTTTTGTGTTTCTTAATTCTTTCATCCCCCTAGATTGTGAGCTACACCACAGAGCAGATCTTGTCTGTCTGTTATGTCATTGCATCCCCAGCATCTAGATGCAAAGTGCTTAATACATTTGTGCTGATGAATGCTCCAGTCCAGCATTCATCACTTGCTGTTCTTCCCATATCTTGCCTTCCCATATCCTGATGTGCTCCAAAGGGAGTAACCTGCACCTTGGTGATGTGAATGGTAACCCACAGAGCTGAGCAGTATCCAGCCTAAACAACCATCAATGGCACCAGTTCAGAGTTCTCTTTACTAGGGAGAGAAACCAGGAAGATTTCATCTTTTCCTTCACCTCTAGGAAGAAATGTGTTGCTCTGTGAACTTGCCCTGGCCAATTTCTCCCCCAGTGTACACCCTAAAGCTTACAAAAATCCTTACAAGTAGACTTCAGTGGGCCCTGTACAGGGCAACTCCTATGCACTCCTGCACTTCCTCTCTGCCACTTCTTCCAGACATGAGTGAGGCAAGTAGCACTGTGCAGGTGCAGCCAGACAGTGCTTTAAAGCCTTGGGATGTACAACCTACGTTTGGCTGTGGGTTTTGATGATGTCAAGTGAAGTATGTGGAGGAACTTACGCAGCCTTCAGAATCAGTACCTAGAACTTGGCCAGCTGCCTTCTACCCTCTCAAACCCAAGGAAGCAGTTCTGAGACCAAGCTTGGAACCTCCAAATGGGATGAAACGCCAATTGGTTATGGTGTTGGCCAACTCACTTATATTGGCTCTCCCTCCCTCCATGCCTCCTTCCCAAAGTCCCCTCCCTCCTAATCTGAGATACTCCCCAAATAACCCTTTTGCTCTTTTCTGTAGGGGAACCCTCACCAAGGAAGATGCTACCAGGTATGGTGATAGAACCAACATGAGCATCACAGTTACTAAAATCTTCATATGTGGGAGACTAGGATCATAGGTAAACCACAGGCAACCTATGAAATTGTAAACTTTGCCTGGGCTTGAGAAATGATAATGGAGGTTATGATGTTGATTCCTTGTAACATTATGGAGTTGAATGGATTTTGTTAACTGCTTTGAAACCATCCAAAACTGATACACTCATATTAGATAACTACCAATTCAAGGCAGTGGGAAAACCAGGAAGTCTCAACAGAAGCACTATAGGAGACCTTGAACTCTAACACAGCAGACAGAGCTGAAAATCAGGTCCCCAGCATAATCTGAAGGGTAGAAGACTAAATACACAATCTTATCAGAGCTCCTAGGTCCGCATTAGGAATCTGAAAGAAAAAGAATGGGACCTTGAAAACTGAAATGCAGTAACTGGGTAGATAGCTAGCTGGTCCTGAGAGTCTCAAATTTTTGGATTTCCCCCATCACCTATAGCTGACAGAAGCATATTCAAACTCTTTGTTGGAAGAGGGTAGCTTCCCCTCACCTGACCTCATCTGCAAACACCTCACCTGGAGCAGGGTCCTGTAAGGTCAGACTTCTGATCCTCAGTTCAGTCCCTCAGCCCTTCTTTGCCTGTAGCCTGATAATGGGGTTAACGCTCAGGAGGACTCAAGTGGAGAAATGATGTGTCTGCTCCAGGATGAAACAGTGTATGTGCAGAAAGGACTGCAGGAAATGGCAGATTTGTCTTGGAATGTGGACCTTCCGCAAGAATAGATCTAGACTTCTAAAGGGTGTTGGAACAGGACTATTGGAAAAGAGGACAGGTAGGCACCAGATTGGAGTAAGAAGACTCTGCTATGACTCAGGGCTCAATGATCTAGCAGGGGCACCTGCAGCCAGCCTTAGTTCTTTGCATTTCTCCCTAGCAGCTTGGGCATCATAATGGTCACAGGTTAAAGAAAGAAAGCTGCTTTGGCCCTGCATTCAGGAAATGCTCAAGAGATGTGAACGGGAATTACACACAGATTCACTGTCTGAGACTGAAGAACCCTCCACCTAACCGTGATCCCTGGGAGGGCCCAGGTGATGCTCCATCACTAACTCATTGGTGGCTGTTCTCTGTAGGTCAGGGTGGATGAGAAGAAATGCCATCATGGAACTGCATTTCCCAGTTACAAGGAAAATAATAGGATACTTGAATGATGGAGGCTGGGTAATGGTCCTTAATCATTGCAGGCAGAAGTATAATTAATGTAAAGTGCAAGGAGGCTGAAATGGTAATCAAAGAATAGTGGACATAGTTTAAATTCGTGTCCTGATGGGTAAGATAAATGCACAGTTCTTTGACAAGCAGCCCCAGGGTAAAACTGAACTCTAGCAGTAACCGGAACTTGGTCTTCAGGCTGTGACTACGTGACTGAAGATGCCCTTCACCAGCTGGGCATTAGATTCACTGTCTTAGAAGTCTGGATAGGCAGAGCACCAAACCATCCTACAATGGAATGGTGAAACATTCAGGATCAGGCCTGAAAGGTTCACAGTTACCTGAACAGGAGGCCCAGGTCCTCACACCTACTAAATCTATTGCAACTGCTCCCTAAATCCATACTATTTGTCCTACGACAGGGGTATTTCTCAGTGACCAGCTAATGGAAGAGGAAGGAACTTGGGACTAGTTCACAGAAAGACTGGTAAAACATGTTGGTGTAACTATGAATGATCTCATAGCTTCTCTCAGTGATGGCCCACAAGATGATGGTGTGGGTAATTTTCCCATAAGGAAGAGCTCTGAGTTGTACATCAGGTCAGTTTTGGGTGAAGACAAAATGATCTGAGATATGGACATACAAATATTCCTAAGCAGGAGCAAATGTCTGGATTTTCAGGGGGCTGGAAAGAATGGATTTGGAAGACTAGAAACAAGGCAGTGTGAGAAAGACATACGGATCAGTCTACAGGGATCAGCAGGAAGTGCATGAGTGCACGGGTATGTGTGTATGTGTGTGTGTATGTATTTGTTTGTTTTGTCTCATGCCTGCCCTGGAGGAGGCACTGAATGAGCAGGATGGTGCAGCCATTCTGGTCCTCAGCTATGCCAGATGGAAAGCTCCACAGAAACAAGAGGGGCTTGCCATGAAGGGGAAGATATCACAAGGAAGCCAAAATGAATGCATCTATGTTCGGTTGACAAATGCCATGAGGATTTCCACTGCTAATAGTGGCTCCCACTTACTGAGGTGGGTTAGCTTGTTAAATATTGTACTAAGAATTTTTTACCTATTTTCAGGTTTATGCCTTGTAATTACTCAGTGAATTAGGTGCTATTATTAATACCACCTTCTATGTGAAGAAGTAGAATATTAGCAACTATTCTTCTACACATCCACTAGTGACACAACTACTGGTTAAGAACAAACTTTACAACTATCATCTTATATAATAATCAATGACTCTATGAGATATATATTAGCATGCTTCTTATACAAGTGACAGACTGAAACTCAAAGACCGCGTGATTTAGTCACCGAAGGCTTTCTGATCTGAGACCAACTGCTGCTGACACACTGTGTGCTTCCCCCATTCCCTGCATAGAAGTCCGATGGGGGAGGTTGGAGGGAGATGGCCACCGAGCTTGATGAGATTGCTATGAACGAATAAGTGAGTGAGAAGAACTAATTGCCCAGGTATCTGATCTATATAATGGAGCTTGCCATGCGTACCTTCTTCCCCTCCTCCACACTCCTCCCTAGAATGCTTTGAATCCCACCAAAGCCGGGGAAGCCTAATTTCTGAAGACCCCCTTTCCATGCCATTATCCACATAACTTTCACTGACCTAAATCAGATTTGTATGTGCAGAGGGTAGCACAACTGGGGCTCATCAAGTCTTGTCATCTTTTTGTGAAACTTCCCAGGCTGCCAGCTACCAGTTCTGTAAACCCAGAGATGTGCAGAATACACCATGCTAAACTCAAGTAGAATGCAGTGGCTCATCATAACAAAGTCAAATATGTAAAAAGGTTCCTGAACAACAAAGATAGGGTGAGAGGCCTGAGGCCACAAAGAACTGCTTAAACTAGGAACCAAAGGGAGAAGGAGGAGAGAAGAGAAAAAGGCAGAGAATAAAGAAAAGACAGGGAAGACAAATCCAAGAGTCAGCAGATACAGTTTCTTTAGAAGTATGTAATGGAGAAGAGGCTGGAAAATAATCCCTTGAAATGATTTATGGCTAGGAGGAATCTGGGACTATTTAAAATCTGTCATGGAGGAATCTGGGACTCTATTTAGGAGGCGTTTCTTTAAGCCATAGCTGTGTCTAACCATTTTGATCATCTGACCAGCTGTTTAAACAGCATGATTGTGTGGCTGGACTGATGGGCTGCATCAGTCAAACAAGCACATCTGGAAGATGATGTGGAGTTAGTCCAAATATTACCTTCTCTGCACAAAGGCAAACACATTGTTTCCATTGGTCATTTGCCATTCACAGAATATAACAAGGAACTAAGTAATCCCCAGGAAATAAATTCACATGCAAAGACAGAAAGCAGGAGGAATCTTGTCAACACCTCTCTTGCTAGCTCTTCACCATCGCGAGTTGGACACTGACCCATGGGTTCTTTTAAGAGTACAGTGCTGGGACCTATACAAATACATTTTGAAGAATTAAATCACACCAAACCCCAATGGTAGGTAGGAGCACTGCAGGAAAAGAGCATAGTATTAAATAGTTGCATAACTGGGGCTGCAGAGAGGAAGTTTAGGCAGCAAGTTCTTCTTTATAGGCAGGGCTTGAATTCTGCCATGACTGATGTCCATCTAACTGTATGGTCAGAAAATACTCATGTGTGTGTGTGTTTGTGTGTGTGTGTGTGTGTGTGTGTGTGTGTGTGTGTGTATACATACTTATCTGTAACTGCACAAAAGAAATACACACAGAGAGACAAATACATTCAAGTATCAGAGTCTGTCGTGTAAAGTTTACTGTATGTAAAATTGGTTATTTGAGTGTTTGGTTGTGATACATGTCATGTAGCTGCAATAAGACAGTGATTAGAAGTTCCAGTCTCGCCTCACTGCAAGTTATGCTCAGACTCACTTCCTGCTCAGTCCTTTCTCTAGAATGAGTGCAAAGCACTTGTAGAACATGAGGTATTTTCATTTGGAAATCAAAACCTGGGGCCATTATATCTAAAGCCCAAATCATCACTTTCTCCCTAAATCAATTTCCTCTTCACTTATTGCCTTCTGGCTTTCATGATGTGAACTCCAGGGACAGAAGCTTTGTCTGACTTGCTCACCACTGTATGCACAAGGCTGAGAGCAGTGTCTGGCATGCAGTAGGTGCTCAGTGCATGTGTAGTGAACGAGTTGGGTGGATGATAGGAAACGGAACACTGATGTCACTATTCTCCCTGCTATAGGTCTCATCTCCCATGTGTTTCTTTCCAATTACATGTCAAACCTGGCCATTTTTTCAAAAGGGTTGTTTGCACTGGTTTACCTATCTGGGTTGATGAAGGGAAAAGCAAGATGAAATGTGCCTGATAAACCGTACACACGCGTTAGGGTAATTATTTCACCTTCTGCCCACCAGCACCCTGACTGAAGTCTTCATCATCCGACCACAACCAAAAAGCCTGGCCTGCTTCCTTTCATTCTCCCTTCCCCTCCTTTCCACATTCCCAAAGGAAGTGATACCTAAAAGTGCAGCGATGCTTACAGTTCTCTACCATCTACCACCTTCCATGAAAAGCTGTCTGTGGTCTACAAGACTCCAAAGTAACTGAGACCATTCCTATTTGGGGATCTGCACATGCTTCTTCTCCATCTTTCAATCATCTCCACTGTCCTAGAAACCCTTATCATCTCATCTCCAACAGGCATGATTACCTTTTTTTTCACCATGTCTTATATTTTTCCGTGTACACTGATACAATTTGTGGACAATAAGTGCACAGGTGAATGCCCCTTCCCATCTATGCTTGCAAATCTCATTCACGTCCCCAATGCCGTGTCTAGTCCGAACAGCCTTCTTGCCCGACTTGTCTTAGTTGACACAGTGGCCAGCGATCTGTGGCAACATACAGTGTACTGGGACAAAACAGCAAAGAGCAGTAGGGGAATGGATCATAGAGGCAGCTGTAGAAAAATCCTAGAAATGATGCACAACAGATGTCTCAGAGTATCTCACCTGTGAAGGGAGAGAGCCGGGTATTCATACCCCAGGGAGGTTATGGATTGAGGGCCAGCGGGGAGAAGGGGAAAATGTTAGTTTCTTTATCACTTTCATCCACCCCAACCCCATAAAAAATCCTCAGGTACAGAAACACAGATTCTGAATAATTCAGTTCTAAGCACTCTTGTCTAACAGAAATAGACTGTGACCTGCACATACAATTCTAAGTTTTCTAAAACCCACATTAAAAAGCAAAAAGTAACATCCATAGTACATGGTATTATTATTCATTGTTATTATATACTTGACTCAATTCAATGTATTACCCAGTACAGTATCATTTCAACCTATCACCAACAGAAGCAAGTTATTGAGATATTTTATGTCTTTTGGGACTGAGTTCTGCAGTTCTGGAATCAGGGATGCATTTTATTTGTAAAGCCCCTCTCAGTGAGGACTAGCCACATTTCTGGCACTTATTAGCCATGTGTGGATAGGTGCTACTCTTTGGATAATGCAGGTTTGAACAAGCCCTTCAGAGCAACTGGGGCAAGGATCATCGCTAATCACTGAGAGCATCTCCTTCCTTTGCTTGACTATTTAAGGCAAAGTACTGATTTAAGACTAAGACAATGTTTAGAAATGCTCTTTACTTTTTCGTGTGGCTAGGTCTACTTTCCCTGAATAATGAAGCACACCACTAGGACCTAATTTTGCTCTTTCCATTAGTTCCTCTTTGATTGCCTTGTTTAATTAGCTTTTGCCAAATGATTGATTCTGAGATGTCACCTTATCCACAGGTCCCTAATCTTGGGTAAGGAGAAATCACTGGACATTTCCCATTCTGGGAATCAAGAGACCACCTGTCACTCAAAATTTCAGCAGGGGGGACAGTAAGCTCCCAGGCTGGCAGCTGGGAGACTCTACGTGGAGACAGACATACTTAACTACTACACAAGAGACAATAATTTTAAAGACCCCTAAAGGTGAAGAGGCAGCAGAGTCCTCCAAGAACAAATCTAAATATTGTATACTTTCCTAAAAGAAAACAAATTTCTCTTTATACAGTTTAAATTATCATCCTGAGCTATGTTCTCTCCCATTCTGACCTGTTGTTTGCCTTCACTTCTGAGTTTAAAGAGGTCTTTGAATAGCATCATATAGGCACTTGGTGACCAGTTGGCCATGAAAAGGTTAACATGTCTTCTCAGCTATGCAAAACAGTAGTCATGGTGCCACAGAGCAAGAAGCCCTGAGAGAGAGAGAGAGATTTGTGGCATGTGGGAGGCAAAGCAGGGAAGGCAAGGAGATTCTGCAAAGTCTAGGGATGTCTCAAGGCACTAAGTGATACACATTGTGTGTTAGTGGGAAATGTGAATTTTCCAAGTCCTATTTAAGTAAGCAGATAGATATTAACATTGCCAAGTCCATTGACTTCTCAGAGAAAAAGAAACCATCTCCTGACTTGTGAGAAATTCAAATTGACCCATCTTTCTTTGACTTCATGCCTAAGATAATTATTTTTGGAAAAAAAAAAACCCACCAGAAAAATCAAAAGATGCAAAGTTTCTATTGGAAAAAAAAAGAATTTTTTGCATTGTTAATTATAGAACTATTCTTTCCTTCTTTATCTAAGATTAAATGTACTATAGATACTATTATCTCTTTATAAGACATTTCCACAAATTTTCATTTTTAAACTCTTTTCATCTACATTTTGCTACAATCACTTGTGCTTTAATTATTTGGCTTTTTCCAAAAAAAGAATTATTTCTTTATCCACTACCTTCCATTCTTTTCTACTTAGGCCTATGATTCATTCTTATTCATAAACTGTCTGGGTTTTATCATGTGCCTTTCAGTCCTGTATCCTTCATTGGTAACTGGGTGGAGAGGAACTTCGTTTCTTTCCATTTGCTGTCTCCCACAGGAGTCCACTCTTCTCATGTCACCTGTGTTGTCTTTTCTCACTTCACCAGAGCCTTCCTTCCCGAGGACCTCAATGGTTGAAGCTTCCAGAAGGCAGGACCAACAGTTTCCCGTTTCCACACCCTCACCGATGCAGCCCAAAGTGGCACTGTCACGACACCCAGGTCTCTTTCTACCAGGCATTGCTGCCACCAAGAAACCATTTGAGTAAGACCATGCTCAGGCATGGAGGACGCATCCTTCACAGACTGCTGGGATGTAAGGTTATTTCGCTTTCAAACCAAAAAATTTCTAGGAAATGGGGTAGGTTTATTAGCACTGTGATTAGACTGAGAAAAGGGGATGCTTTTCTTAGAAATTAAAATTATGGTATTTTAGGTACAAGGCAAGGCACATAATTAAAGATGAAAGAATCTACAGAAACTGCTGCCATGTTTCTACAGACACATTGTAAACTTGATTTGCTTTCATGCCACGCTCTTTTTTTTTTTTTTAGAAATTCACATTTGGGATGGAAAAGTGAGGTTTTCTTTTGAGGTAATAGACCAATTTTTAGAGTGTTGCTTCAACTCTCACTTTAAAAAAGTATTTAGTGGAATACTCTTGGTCTTTCCAGAACTGTTATATTTTATGGTCATATCTAATCCCCAAAGTTGCTTCACCTGAAGCTTTGCCTAAATTGCACCAAATTCTTGCAGTGAAAGCTGAAATGATATCATCTTTACCTCTCTGCTGTATTCTTTTGTTGTTTCTTTTTGTTAGCACAGGTTTGCAGTGCACAGTGATTAAAGCATGGGGGCGTGTACATAACATGTCTTTGTTCTTTCCACGCCCCCTTTCCCTTCTCCCCCTCCCTTCGCTCCACCTCTTGGTCTCTTCATTTGCAAACTCTGTACCTCTATGTTCATGTATTAAGTAAACAATAATGGTGAACTTTCACGATAGCAAAAGATAGATTTTGGAAAATTGTAAAATTTAAAATTATAAAATAATTGTCTTGGTAAATTCTAGCTCCTAAGTGTTGAGTTCCTTTTCCAATGGGTTTAGACAAGCAGCTGAGTTGCTATTAAAAAATCTCCATCCAGCTTCCTCACCTCTCAGCTCCTCTGCTCAAGAATCTTGTCTTCACTCATTATTTCTATAAACATTTGGTATCTAGGACATGTACGTAAGTAGGTGTTTGTTGAATGAATAAGCCAAATTATCTATAGAGTTAAATGCAAATTTAGACAAAATCAATTTAACAGTATTTATTTAGCATCTACTATTTACACTGAAAAAAAAAGATGATTATGAAGACATGGCTCCTGCCTTAGAAGAATCTATAAAATAATACAGGAAAAGAAAGGCAGAGGTCATTCTATATCAAATTAATAATGGTAATTTGTTGTCATGAGCTAATATCCCTGAAGGGAAAGGAGATAGAAACTTTAAGTCAAGGTTAGAGTCCAGGAAAACTACCACAAAATGTAGGGCACAAAATATGCTTTAGAATCCTATGAACTCTAGAATACTAGATATAACATTTTAGAATATTGTATTGTTTAAAAAAAGCAAAAGCAAATAAATAAAATATTCCAAATAGCTACCTTCTTTTCAAAGCAGTTAGGCAATTCTTGCCTTCAATTATTGAGCTTAAACTAGTCTGATTGATTTTTGGTTGCTTAATTACTTGATGGGCTCCTGCTACACAGTAGATTACAGTGCAGATGTGAAAATGGCTTTGCACTCCATAGTTGAGGAATCCCATCAACAGACATAGAAAATAATGCCTACCTTAAAGGATCATTGTAAAGAAAGAGTTTGGAATGGAGAGTGGCATATAGTCAAGCCTGATTAATGTGAACTGCCATTAATAATAGTGTAATAATAACAATAGTAAAAACTATTTGTTCTACTCAGTCACCGGGCACTAACTCAGAATAGCACTGGTAATCTCTACTTACATAAACAGACAAACCCTACAGACCCGATGGCAGGGCAGACTGTGGGGTGGGAATCTCTTTCTCACACTGAATCCCATGCTTGATTTGTCCCCCATTCATCCCCATCACTCTCCTGCCCCCTGATAACCCTCATGGACACCTGTGTAAGAAGTCATAGTGAACGTTTGAAATCCGGGAAAACTCCGAGAAGAATAGCTCTCCTTGCTAGTTGGGGCCCTGCTCAGAATGGTGGATGCTATTACAGATCCCATTTTTTCACTTTTGCTTATTCTAATTCCTACTTTTCCATCCATAAAAGTAGCTGTTTCCCAGGTCTTGGTCTATAGCATTCCAAGTCTACAAAGGCAGTATTTCCCATATGGAGAAGGATTGCATAAGCTTTGATGAAATTGCCAAGTTCCTCTCCCTTTGGCAAAAAAGATCTAGCAAGTCTTCATGGAAGCCTTGATTATCTAATGATGCAAAGAAGCTCTCACTGTCAGTTAAATATGCCTTTGCTTAACGGATGTGGGAAGAAGAATTCATTATTATTTAATCAATGGCATTTGGCAGCCGAGCATGAATGTCTATCGTGTTTGAGCAAGACAAGGGCAAAATTAAAAACATTTAAAAAATCGGGAACTTATACATTAGAAAATTGTGTGGATTTTTTATAAGTCCTTAAAAATTATAAACATAGCTGGAGAAGTTAGGACACATCACGAAACAGGTGTAGCATGAACCTCTTTCAAAGCCTCATTACAGAGATTAACAAAGCTCTGATCTCTTTGTTTACCAAGTGCCTGTTCTATTGGATTCGATTTTGACACTTACTGTGGATCTGATCTGACCATATTTCCCTTCATCTCACTTGAATGGGGTCTGCTAAAGGATGGGAACAGCTCCTAGACATGCTCTGTGTCCCCGATTCCCGGTGCACAGCCCAGGGACTGGCGCAGAGTCAGGGTTCAGAGAAAGAACCAAGGAGTAGTTGCAGCGGGAGGTCACATGGGAGCGGAGGAGCAGGGCACTCAGCAGCCTGGCTAGGTGAGCTCCTGAGGGGGAAATTAATACAGCAGGGCCTGGACCTGCAGGGGGAGAGTCACTAAACCACCTCCCCTTGCTGTCAGTTTGTGCCTGGGGTCTTCTTGACACCCAGGAAGTGAAGCTTGGGGTCTTATGTCTCTCACACTACAGTAGTTAGTATACTACATGACCTCTAATAGAATGATTTGGGATGTTTTATTATTTGAACATTTTAAAAAGGTAAACCAATGGATAGTCACATGCAAGCTGTTTAGTAAGCAACTTTGGAATGCAGCACCTGCTGAGTACGATGAGATTTGCACCATTCCAATTTAAGCCTTAACATGGTTGCTATGTGGTCTCCCCCTCTCTCTCTTTTCTGTCTCTCTGTCTGTCTCTGTCTCTCTGTCTGTCTCCCTCTGTGTCTGTCTCCTGTCTGTCTCTCTGTCTCTGTCTGTCTGTCTGTCTCTCTTTCTCTCCCTCTCTCTCTCTCCTCTTTCTCTCTTTTCTCCTTGCTTTAGTATTGCAGATTAAACCCAGGGCCTTCACACTGAGCTATTTCTCCAACCCTTATTTTATTTTTTAACTTCAAACAGTCTCACTAAGTCACTAAATTGCCCAGATTGAGCTCCAATTTACAATCCTCCTGCCTCAGCCTCCTGAATACTGGGAACTCAGGCATGTACTACCACACCTGGATGTTGTATCATTTCTGAACTAGGTACCAGATGTGTCCTCACTAAATATGCATGCTCTGTTAATGGTGCCACCTTAGAGGCAGTTTGGGTGCTGTCTTCCCAGGTCAAGGTGGCCCACCCTGCATGTCTAAGTTCACCAACATGCATGTGAGCATGCTCCACACTGTGGGCGTTTTCACACTCTCACATGGCAAAATCAGCCTTGCAAAAGGCTGATGCTTCATGCGTTTCACTGTAATCCATGTGGTGCTGGGGAGATGAGAAAGAAAGCTGAGTGTTTTCATGTGTAAATTCTGAAGGAAGGAAAGACAAGACAAAATTCCCTTTCCTTGGTTTTTCTTGCCTCTCATACATACCTCACAGAGAATCTGTCCTTATCTCAAAGGAACTCTATCCATTAGCATTATTGGGGGTACCAGGAACCGAACTCAGGACCCCGTGTTTGCCAACCAGGCGCTGTGCCACTGAGGTAAACCTCCAGTCTCTGTCCGTTATTAAAACAAACTTACAGTGATTCACGGTATGTACTCAGACCTCTATCGCTGAAAATAGAGTCAGGGATGGTTTTTTTAAAAATCCAGCCAACTCACCAGCTAAGCCAATGGGGATGAGGGACTGATTTTGAGAACTTCCATTAAAAAAAGCAAAGGAAACTTTCAAAATCTCCATTATTTCAGTTTGCAAACTCTTCAGGTAAATAGTAGCCTTATCATGAAAACATATTAAAAAATGTCACTCTGGCAGTTTTGCTCATGCCAGGAGCCATGGCAAGTAGCTGTGAATCTCTGCACATGGAAAGGACAAGAAGCTGAGAGATTTGAACAGTTATTTCTCATCTATCTGCCATTTCCTCCCATTGACCAATTCAAGCCATCTTTATGGGCACCTCCTGTGTGCAAAGCATAAGCAATCCTGACTGTTTTTTACATTGAAACACGTTCTTTTCCTATTACTTGGCTTTCTCCCTCAGAAAGTGGTAGGCAGTCCACTAGAGCTACAGAAATGTCATGCTAGGAAGAGCTGTGGAGATGAGTAGGCCCAACGCCTACATTTCAAATTTATAGACGCTGATGGTCCTCAAGAGTGATGATCCCTGCAAAGCTGACGCTGGAGTGAGGCATGGCAGGAGAACTGCCTCATGGAAGGAGGCCTCTGACTTTCAGTTCTGTGACTTTTGCAGTGAGAACATATGCAGGAAAACAAGAAGGTAGAAAGCCAGTCACCTCTGTGGTAGATCCATCCATAGCAGATCCCAGAGAGCCAAGGAGCCAGCTCACTTGTCAGGTGCTGAACACTGAATGAACACATGTATCCCATGGCTTGACACATCTCTTCAGTTATGTAGATGGAAAACATCCCACTGGCTGCTGTAAAGATTTCAAGGGTAAACCTGATGCAGCCCCGCCTTCTATAAGCTCCCCTACCCCTAAGGCAACATCTTGCTGTGAATCGTATTAGGATCAGCATGTATGTGGTAAATTTGTATTTTCCTAACCTGCCTTTACTAGTACTTGTGTTTTCAGAGCATTAATTTTCTGAATTTGTACACAATATTTCCCCAGGTAGGCTGAGAGCACAATGTACATTTGTGCTATTTTATGGAGACCCAAGGTACCTGGGCAATTAGACAGATACTCTCCTCATTGTCTATTTCCTCCTGCTAGTATTCAGCACAACTTAATGACATAAGGACTGTTCCCAAGCTGAAGGATGGATTGGGACCAACAGAAGAACTTGTACCATACAGATCCCAGGAGAAAGAATTTTTTCAAGGTACTGAAAGCACTGTTCAGAAATGACAAACAGACCCATGTGCCAAGCAAAAAGCCAGCAAGATGGAGTAATCACAAGCCAACTCCTTCCTGTCTCCTCCCTTGAACAGTCCAATTAGTGATTTCTTGCCTTTAAAAGTTTAGTAATGAATACTTAGTAATGAATACTTAGTTTGCACACAAAATCTAGCCATTGTAGCTTGAAAATGTGTGCAAAGGTATATGATTCACTTGCTAGATCTTAGCTAGTGGGATGAATTTCGCTCTGAATTCTCTTGCAAACCCAGCCATAATACGTTAAAAAAATGAAAAGACCATCTCATCAGAAAAGAGCTCTTAAAATTCACTTACTGAGTTTCAGGATGAACAAATGGAGGAGGAGGAAGCGTGCACGCACTCTAAGAGGACATGCAGTACTTAATTTCAGGTAGAGGTAACCTTTGTCTTGGTATGAGGGTATAATTTTAGCTGCACACCAGTGTACCCCTAGATACCACTAGGTCTAAATACACCCCCATAAAAGGTAAAAAGGATGAAAGTCCCCACCCTTATCTGTTCCCCTCAGGACCAGCAGCCAATATCTGCCTGACCTCCTAGAAAGACCCAGAAAAGGTTTGGGCTTAATCAATTGTGCACAACACACCCTTTGCAGTCTTTTAATATTTCCAGTAATTTTTCTCTTATGAGTTTTGAGCTAACATAATTCTCAAGGCACTTCCCTTTTAAGCCTTACATCAGCAGAGGCAAAGGCAGTGTGCTAGTGCTCGGAGACAAAGCAGGGGAGAGTCAGGCACACGATTTACCTCAAGCTCTGGCTCTTGGTGGCCTTAATGACAAAGCTTTTAACTTTGTGCAGTCTCTGCCTCTCAAACAAAGACATGATTAAAAGAAGGCAGGGGGAGGGGGAAGGAGCATAAAGATGGAGATGTACAGGAGGCCAGCTTGGTCCCTGTCCGGCACACAATCCATTCCCGGCCAGGAAAATGATTGCTGTGCAATGGCCAGCATGGCCAGCCCAGGGCAGCTGTGAGATATAAATTGTCAGCAATGACCATAAGCACTCAGAGAAACAATTTAATTCTTCACTTCCGCCATCATGGGCTGATATATTCTTTCAAGGTCATTACCCAAGGCTAGAAGGGTCACTTGATTAACGAGTGACAGGCCCAGTGAGGGCCAGTATGGCCAAGCAAGGCCTTATATTAATTAGACAGAAGCTGAGGAAAATAAATGTCACAGAGAAAGGAGGAGCCAAGTCTTGGGCATAAGCTGTGACCTCATCACCCCCACCCCGTTCACCCCACAAGAGATAACACCCTGACCTTCATCCCTAATGTTATCCTTTAACTTTGTTTTAAAACCTATAAAATACAAATGTAAACCATGCTTCGTTTCATATTCAAAATGACCCAGGCCCTGGCCTCTACTTTTGACACTGCCTTTGTCTTAGCCTTTCTCGCTTAGTTATTCTAATTTATTGGTTAATTCGGAGTGGGGGTAAGGAGAACTGCTTGCTATGAACTTCACAGCACAGAAGCAGCTTAAACCACGTTGGTCTGAGCCAAAGGGAGCAGGAGAATGATGACACTTCAGTGTTTTAAGCCCAGTGGCTAATAATCCAGCAATTGCTCTTTAATAAAATGTCATTATCTTGCTTAAGGAGTTAAGGAGATTTGGCACTAACAGTGGACTTTCAGGGCAAATGACCATTCGAGGAAAAGGGGCTTAAAAATACCCTCTGCTCCTCGTCCAATATGCTATATCTTTTTGATTATATCTATCCTACAATCCTCACTTTAAGAGAGAGACACAATGGAATACATTCCTAGGGGATTTTGGTGCATTGGGAGGATTCTTTTCCCAGAGTGCAGAATGGGGTTTCATTTCCAACATTAGGAAGGAATTTTCCTTCTAGCACATACCCACTCATAGTTTTGACCTCTGATCCATTTGGGAAAGCAATCCTGACATCTCAGGGTCCCTCAGTGTCCAGTGTTTTCTATGGATACGGAGTAAGTCTAGACATTTGTCTGCATTTCCCAGCAATCCATCACTATCTGTGTATCACTACTATATATTATCTATTAAAGAGAGTTCATGCAGTGAAGGCAGGAGGCTTGGGTGGCACCCACGGTGTGAAGTGCTGTTAGTAAAACTTCCTAGTGAGGAGAAGTCACATGTACTTTTGCACTCTGTCAAAACAGAGAAAAGAGATTTCAGTTTTAAAACCAGTTGCTTCTATGATCTCCTATTTGGTACCATCTTCTGACCCAACACTGTATGTACAGACAGGCAAGAGACAGCTTATGGATGGTCCTTCTGTGAGCCTTGGGTACCACTATGGCCGACAATGACTGAGATAACCCGGAAGTTGGGACATTATGTCATTTCCTCTCCTAGAGTGTAGGTGGGGCCTAGTGGGAATTTCTATACAATAGAATATAGCAGACATGATGGGGTGTCCCTGTCAAGGTTAGTTTACAAAAAGACTGTGGCCTTGGTCTTTCTTGTCCTCTCTCATGAAGACTTCACATGAGAATCAGAGGTATCCGGCTAAACTACACCCAAATCCCTAACCCAAGGATTCTGGAACAACAAAGGTAGCTGCTAATTATTGGGGTTATTTGTTAGGGATCAACAGATAACTAATATACCCACCAGCTCTACTGATCCAGCTGTGTATTGAACTGCTCTGTGTTCTACTTTCCTTTTCTCTGACATGGGAGCAGCTTCCTGAAGAAGCTTTAGAGTTATCTGCAAGGATTTGGTTCTATGAGTGGCAAGGGAGATTCCACACATTATCAACATATTGTGGTATTCAGTGTATGCTACCTTGTCAGATTTATCAGTTTTGTGAAAGATGTAGCAGCATTATCATGCACGATTATTATACTACATTTTCCATCTCTGAGTTATCTGTCCTTGACGGATATCAATAGAAGTATTAGCCAACAAATTTGCAAAGATAACTTACGCATTTATTCACCCATCCATTTCTCCAACCATCCATTCATCCTTCTATCTATTCTTTCAACAAATATTTATCGAGCATGCAATTGCATTGTGAGAGATATAAAAATGCATTCAATATGGTTTATGTCTTCAAGGAGTTTACAATCCCAGCAGGGAATATAATACATGGACACTAATTACCGGCATCTAAAGTAGAATGTGATAGGTATCATGAGAGTAGAGAAAGGCAATAGGAACTCCAGCAAGGAAGAATTTTTGCTTTGATTTGGAGGGGGAATGGACATCCTCACTAACCCTAGGGAATGTCCTCTGAGTCCTTGAGAAGCCCGGATGATGTGTTGGTCGGGGTGTCTTATTCAGTCTGGCTTTGACCAACACCATACATTTTGAAGCACAGTATCAGATAGAGTTATAGTCTCCAGCCAGAGAACCAAGATAACTGGCACCATGGGAATCCCACCCAGGACCTCAGCTTCATTACACCGGCCACATTATAATGATACATTACTGAACATCAACCTCCTGGATATAGGACAGGCAGCTGGCTGTCCAACCTTCTGAACTGAGAACAGCATGTAATGAATCCCTAGTTCTGTAACATGCTTAACAATTAATAAGCTAGGGTTTTCTTGAGGACAGCAAAGGATAAAATATGAGCATGCCAAGAGAGAGGTCGGAGAGCATAAATGCATTATATGGAAACAATACTCATGATGAGGCTACAGGGTGAGCAGCTTTTCCTCTACTTTGAAAACAGAATAAAATACATGGAGGGTCTAAATTACGTAGCCACTGATCAGGCCTGAATTTCATTCTGCCAGTTAGACCCCTTCTATGTGGATGATAATTTTGCCATTGGACAGAGTGGCTGTTGAGGGAAAAACCTGCTCTGGTCAAAGGATTTGCTATTAATTTCAGGTAAGCTCATAAAAACAGCCTATAGAGGAAAGGAGACAAAATCAAGGAGTTTGGTGCCAGGGAATAGGATTAATAAAAAAATCCTAGCCATTTCAGAGAAGCCAGTTCAGCAGATTTTGCTTTTGTGATATGTTCAAACAGCTGCCTATGGAGAGAAAACATACTGTGCCCACCCAGAGGGGTCAGCTGGCTGGCAGCTCCAGAGCAGTGGTGCCACTCAGAGACATGGAAGACCCGTGTGTCTCCTGCCTTCTTGGAGCTTACTGAGGTCAGTTGTCAGGTTTGACATAACTGCTGTCTGGTAAGTGCCCACCACCCAGCTGATGAATGGGAAAATGCACCCTGGAATCTGCAGAACAACTCCAGAAAAATGCATACCTCTGAGTCAATGGCCCTGGAACTTTACACTTTCACCTACATCGCAATTCAGTGGAAAATAATTTTCACACTCTAAAATCCTGATTTCAAAGGCTGGAAATAATTGTGTCATTTGTAATTGTGGTTGATACAACCCAGTTGATGCACTTGGTACTTTATGGCTTAATTAGGTGAGCTTAGGCTGTGTATGATGTGAAACAACTGGGCAATAGAAACTTCTTAGAAATAGTTCCCTATAGATCTAAAATTCATCTCTGTGAAGGACTTTTTTCTTTTGTAGAGAAGTAGATGGAAGAATTCCATCATTTTTGGCAGATGAAATGTATAGACAATTCTAGGCTAATTACCTCCCATAAGCAGTTCAGATGTAACCAGAAAACCCACAGAGGTGATTCCATGGCTGGGAATCTACCTCTCTTAGCCTAGCTAGGCTTTTAAATTTTCTATATCAGAGATCTGAAACTGAAATATGCACACAAAGCTAACAAGGGGAGGCCAATGCTACCAGCCCACAAACTACATTTTGAGGGGCAAGGTTCCACAATGGTTTTAACCCTCTCATCATTCCTGATTTCTGGAGGCTTTCATTGATTAAGATAAGCTTATTATGCCTTCCGAGATGCTGTCTTTTATACATTTTTGCTGTCTATGCACTTTCCATACTGCCTAATGATTGTCTGTTCACTTATCTATATTATCTCTACATTACAATCTTCACAAGGTCAGGTCTGAAATTTATTCATCTTCATCATCCTAGCGTCTGGCACAGAAAATGCTTGACAAACCAGATGTGAATTTGAGCTGACTTCTGTCACTTGGTTAAAGCTAAACATCAGTGGCCAATTGGGATACTCCGTAGAAACACAACAACATGGTAAAAGCCTCAAAGTTGTTTTTAAGCTGCTGATTAACAGGAGTGATAAAATGAGGGTATATATTATTTGGGGGGGCATATATACTAGAAAGTTGTTTCTTCCATGCAAACTGTCATTATTTGCGGGGGAATTACCAATTGCGTAGCTTTTTAAAGATTCAAGATATCCTGCTTTTCCTAATGGGGGTCTTTGTTTCAGGTCTAATTGGCTTTAGGCTTAGGCCTGGTACAATCCTTTCCCTTTAGTGCTGCTAAATATATCTTGGCTGCCTAAAATGTCTAGTTGGATCTCTTCCAATTGTTCAGGTCAACATCTCCTATTATTTTGATGCTTTTGAAAATCTTTTGATAATAACTTCTCCTTCAAGTAACACTGATCCATAACTTATTTCTTTTCCTATCTGAAAATTCTTACAAGGGATATGTTTTGCATCTTTTTAATTAAGGATGTTCTCTCAGTGGATATAAATTCTATACCTGCAAAGTCCTATAGATAGAATATTATTTCTTTATTTAATAGAGAAAAGTGATACAGATTTTCAAAAAAAGGTGATAGGAAATTAACAGTGATGGTTGTATTACATATGGTTATCTGCAAAGTAGTTGCTCAGATTACTAGATACAGGCAGGCAAGCTTGATCAAACAATTAAACATGAACTGTTCCTCTCAATAAACCAATACAAATTAGTAGTGCAATTATCTTAGCTATTTGATAGGTGTCAATGAAACATTAAGAGGTGACATGAATGACATAAGAATATTATTATTTTAATAGTCATCATGAGATAGAGAAATCTCAGTCATTCATTACTTAACTCATAGCTTGTAAGAATATAAACTCTGGATTCAGTTTGCCTGGATTAGCATTCTGACTCTCCATTTTTGAGTTGTGTAGACTTACTAACTTAACCTCTTCTTGACTAACTTTCCTCGCTGTAGTAGGAATAACTGCACCCACACTGTGACCATGAACTTCAGATGGAATTTTATGCTCCCTGGAAACCACTAAATACACCACAATGTACTTAGTCCATTCACCATGTCCCATGCCCAGGTGACTATACCTTCTCCTTTCACTTCAAATCACCAGTGCATCTTCTCCATCCTTCACTCTGAGCTGAAACCTTGCTTCTTACTTTACCCAGGAGAGTGAAGGAATCAGAAGCGGACTTCCAAGACTTTTGACTAACACAAATCTACACGTGGGCCAACATCTGCATTTTCACTTTCTGTCTTGTCACCACAGATAAACAACTCATGCTCTTACTTAAAGTAAAATCTCTTCACTTGGTACCAGACTCTACCCTTCATGCCACTGGAAGACTCTCTAATTGTCCCACTGTTCTCTTCTGCATCATAAAGAGTTCCCTCCCTGCTGGATCATGAGCCTTATTCTTTAAGTAGTCACATCCAGTTTCATGGCTTTAAACACCATCTATGTCCCAAGAATGTCTGTATTTGTGTGTCTTGTCCAGTCTTCCCTTCCAAGTTACAGACTGAATATTCAATGGACCTCTCAACATGATCACTTATATTTTTAATAGACATGTGCAAAGCAACTAAGCTATACTATTTTTCTTCTCTAAATGGTCCTTATTTTCAGTCTTAACCATTTCAGTTTATTTCAACTTCATCCTTTTAATTCCTCCACATGAAAACTTTGAATTCATCTTTAATCTCTCTCTGTCTCTCTCTCTGTCTCTCTGTCTCTCTCTCTGTCTCTCTCTCTCTCTCTGTCTCTGTCTCTCTCTCTCTCTGACTTCATCTCATTCATCGGGAAGTCTTCTTGGCTCTTGCTTCAAAATACACAAAGAATTCAACCCACACTCACTTTACTTCATTCAAAGTAAAAGCCAAAATTCTTAAATGGGCCGACAAGGTGATCAAACACCTCCTCCTCCTTCACCTGCATGACTTCCTACTTCTCTTCCCCTTGTCCATTAAGCTGCAGCCACATTGGTCTCTTCAGTGTTTCTTTGACACATTACATACCCTTTCACCCTGGAGTCTTTGCGTTTCAAACTCTCTCTGTCCAAGCCAGAGAGAAACATCTTCCAAGAAAACTTGCCCAAATCCTCCAAGCCCTTGCTCAAATTTCTTCTCATTGAGTTCTACCTTGGTTATCCCATTTAAAGGTGCTACCTGTGCCCACACTTATACCTTTCAGCTTCTTTTTCCCTCATATTTACCTTGGCTTGATTCCATTGCATGTCTCATCCTCTTCTATACACTATGGTGTGTGACTATATCATGTATGTTATGTTTGTCTGTCTTCTCAGATAGATTGTAAATACCAGGGGTCCCTGTTTTGTTCACTGATATGTGTCACATGCAGAGAACAGTAATTAGCACATATTAGGTACTCAATAAATATTTTGTTTTAGTTTAAAAATTAAGAAAACTAACAAAACAACAATGAAGACAAAATCAAAACAATACACAAACAACTAAAATGATACATGACCTCATAAAAAATGATAGGAATTAAGAACAGTTGCTACATTACATATTGTTATCTTCAATGAAGTTACCCAGTCCACCAGATGTAAGAATGTGAGATTGATCAAAAAATCAAGACAGTAACAAGTAAAAAACAAAACAAAACATTGGAAGTGGTGCAGAGCTTCACCATACAAGATGGTAAGAGTTCAGCAATGGTTCTTATACTGCATATTGTTGTTTTCAGACAAGTCATTCTGATTACCAGAAGTAAGTGTGCAAAATTGGTCAAGAAAAAAAGAAAATTTTGAGCACTGACTGTTCCTTTCAATAAACCACAGAAATCACCAATATACCTATCCCAGCTAACCTTGTATATACATATAAATTTTGTTTTTCATTTTAAAGAGGAAAGAAAAAACCCAAAATAACAAATACATAAACAAAACAGCATAGAGAACAATAAAAATGACACAGAATTTTAAAACATGGTGATAGGGTATTAACAATGGTTGTTATAGTACATAATGTCATCTTCAAAATGGTTGCACATATAACCAGACATAGGCACTCAAGATTGATCAAACAATTATACATTAACAGTTCCTTTCAATTAATGAACAGATATTAGCAGTACAATTTTCCTATGTATCCTGTGTATACATATACATGTCTTTTTTCCTCTCCTTTCTTTTTCCTCTTTTCACCTTCATTCCAGTTGTTCCTTCCTATTTGAGCAGTTAATTTTCCCTTTTGCAATATCTATTGTACCTTTTGGATTTTATTTACTCTTTCAGGTTCTTATAGTATGGAGGAAATATGATGTTTACACATATGAATCTGATTTATTTTACTTATGAGTATCATCTCTAGTTGCGTCATTTACCTATAAAAGCCTCTAGTTTATCTTTACTTATAGCTGAGTAATACTCCATTGTATAAGAATATCACATCATTTCTATCCATTCCTCAGTTGATGGGAATTTGGGTTGCTTCCAAGATTTAGCTATTACAAATTGCACTGTTATATACATGGGTGCACATATATCACTATGATATGTTTTCAGTTCTTCTGGAAAAATACACAGGAGGGGAATAGCTGGGTTGAATGGGGTCTCTAATCTTAGTTTACTGAGGAATCTTCAGACTAATTTTCACAATGGTTGCACCAGTCTACACTCTTGCCAACAGTGGAAAAGAGTTCCTTTTTCCCCACAGCCCCTTCAGCATTTGTTATGGGTTTTTTTATGATAGCCATTGTTACTGGGGTGAGATGGAATCTCAGTGTTGTTTTAAAATGCATTTCTCAAATGACTAATGTATTAGTTTGCCATTTGTATTTCTTCATATGAGAAGTGTGTATTCATCTCAGAAGCCCATTTTTGTACTAGATTTTTTAATTTGGGGGACTGATTTTTTTAATTCTTTATATTTTCCAGACAGGAGTTGATTTTTAAAAATTCTTTATATTTTCTAGATAGGAGTCCTTTGTCTGAGGGAAAGTTGGCTAAAATTTTTTCCCAATTTGTGGGTTTTCCTTTTACCCTGTTGGTATTTTTTTTGATGTGTAAAAACTTTTCAATAAGATGAGATCCCAGTTGTTGATTCTGTGAAGTATTTCACGTGCAGCTTGATTTTTGTTCATGAACTCTCTACCTACCCCTATGTCTTCAAGGCTCCCACCTGCTTTCTCTTCCAACAGACCTAGTGTCTCTGTTATAATATTCAGATCTTTAAGCCATTTTGACTTTATTTCGGTGCATGGTAATAGGCTTGGGTCTAGTTTTAGTCTTTGGCATGTGGAAGGCCAGTTTTTCCAGCATCATTTATTAAAGAGGCTTGTTTCCAGTGAACACATTTGGCCCCTTTGTCAAAGATAAGGTGTTTGAGTGTCACTGTGGTTGTGTCTGCATCTTCTAGTCTGCTCCATTGATCCTTAGGTCTGCTTTTTTACCAATGCCATGTTGATTTTATCACAGTAGCTTTGTAATATAATTTGAAATCAGGGATTGTGATTCTTCCTGCTTGCCTTTGTTTCCTAGGATTATTTTTGCTATTCTGAGTTTCTTCTGGTTCCCGATGAATTTTAGAAATATTTTCTCTAGGTCTGCCAGATATACCAATAGTATTTTCATCAGAATTGCATTGAATCTGTATAACACTTTTGGAAGTATGGCCATTTTCACAATGTTTGTTCTTCCTATCCATGAGCAAGGAATATCTTTCCAATTTTTGAAATCCTCTTCAATCTCTTTTTTCAGAGTACTGTAATTTTCACTGTATAGATTTTACTTCTGCTATTAGACTAATTCCTAAATGTTTCAGTTGGTACTCAACAAATATTTATCAAGTTAAATTGAATTCATTTTGAATGACTGGTGTTTTAAGGATCAAAAGATATCATATATGCAAAGTTCTCAAAATAGCGCTCAATAAAAAAGAGCAGCTGCCACCACAACCACCACGACAGCCATCATCACCATAGTCATCACTGCCCCAGTAACTGAACTACAATGGTATCTGAGTCTTTCTTGTGTTACTTTGTAACATATACTATACAAACAAATGACTAAGCTCTAGGACATTTACTTTGTACAAAAGGAAGGCCTTTAGATTTCTGTGGGTTTAATTCAGCTCACAGTGATTCCCTTAATGATTTTGCTCCCATGACCCCATCTATAGGCAGGATGCTGTGAGTACTTCTTATGGGAGAAAGAAACCAGCCCCAAGGCTAGCTGGAGTGGATTAGATTATGGAATGTGCTCAAAAATGTTCAACAACCAACTCTTCAGGAAAAAAATAAAAGCAAAACCATCTCCCTACATTTGTAGTGTTTACCCATTTTTTTCTGTGGTATAAATCCTTCTACTGTGATTAATTTCAAACTTGTAACATGGTGTCATTGAATGCAGAGTCAAAGAATGATGAACAATAACACCCCAGCATATAGTAGTGATAGTTCTCCCAAAAAGTTACAACAGACTTGAGTGGCCTCAAGAGCATGAATAATAGTACAATGTCATAAAACAATTAGGAAGTGATTTGTTTTGAATCATTATCATTTAATTATAAGCTTAATTTAATTCTTAATATGGTTATATTTAACAACCTGCCTGCTAAACTTCCTATACATTTACCAATCTCTCTGGAGTCAGTCTCAGCAGACTTCAGTACCTCACTAGTGAGATCAGAATGTAGTTCTGACCCATGCAGCCCAGAGTCTCTTCTCCAGAGGTGGATTCAATCCTGAGGGAGTAATCACATTGCTGGGATTTGAGTTAGGAAATTTGTGGACTGAAACTTTCCATTTCCCATAAGGACAGAGTGACAGGACCAGGGCACTGAGAGAAAATAAAAATTTACAAGGAGGACCAGTAGTAAGAGACCAAGAAAGAATTCTGTCTCAGATACTGGTCACCTCCCAAGTCCTTGCTCCAGCTGTTCTAAGTGCTTACCCCTTGCATTCCATAGGTGCTATAATCTTTAAACCAAATTCCCTACCCATGCATGCACTACAGGTGACTTGGGATACTTGTAAACAAATGGCCTAAGGAGACATTATGCTTAGTTGATTGGGGTTGGCCTTAGTTATGCCAATTCAGTGAGTCACACTGATTACTTTATGCTTGTCAGCAGGAATAGATATCTTTAAATACAAAAGTGAATTACTGCATAATGAATGCATTTGTATAAGCTGAAAAGAATCTTCTGAAGTATGAAGTTTACATCAGAAAAAAAATAATTCTAAAAATCTTTCAAAATACAAAATTTATATCAGGAAGAAAACAACAGAGAAGATTCTTGGTGGTGAGAATTCTGGAAGCTTTGGCTTCCCTTCCACTGCCCAGTGGTACCCGCAGACTGCCACTGGCCAAGTCCTGAGATGCTTGTGGAGCTCACGCTTCATGCTGTATCTGTCGCCCCAGTCAATGCACCACAGAAGAGAAATGAATTCATTCAATCGGACCTCATGTACTTGTAACCTGAGACAAAGTACCTATGAAGTCGTGGATTTAATGTGTGAGCTATATTTTAATTCATTTTGGAATAGACAAACTATGAAGCAATGCTGTGTGTGCCATCTACAGTGATACCAGCATAAGCCCAAGGAGGATCGCAGCAGTCAGGGTTGCTTCTATAAAGCCATCTTGTCACCTGAGGTTTTCTCCGCATCACTCCTGCAGAGCCCGGGAAAGTCTAGATTCATCAGAAGCTACGTTTTCAGGCTCCATGACAGGAGGATTTAATCAGCTGTTATTAAAATGAGAGCAATACATGATAGGCATACATTTAACTAAGGGATCTGTGTTTTATTATTGGGGAAGATGTATTTGCATAGGTTAATTCAATGACATTCTTTATTAAAAAAAAAAAAGAAAAAAGAAAAAGAAATTCACACAGTGAGCAGCGGCCAATCCTACCTTTCAACTTCATGTTAATTTGCCTTAGGGTGGATCTGACCTGAGCATCCAAAAGATACCAGCAATAAGTTATCTGTTTCATCACATGCTGGGTGAATGAGAGACCTATCTCAGTTACAACCAATTGAATTTATCCTCTCAACACAAAGTATTCAAGCCCTGAGTAGACATGATGCTTCTGGCTGACGTTTATCTTCAAAACTTCAGCAGCTGACGGTCAAAGTTCAACATCACCAATAGTACTTGCAGCCCTAAGGAATAAAAACTCAGGAATGCTTCCTTGTGTTTTGATTGCAGTTCTAGGCTCACTTCTTACTGACCTCAGTGGGTAGCCTCTAACGCCTACGAATACAGAGGGTACCACTGTGTTTAATGAGAGGACATTTTCTAAGGGTCCAGAGAGCAGCCAGCCCAAGCCCACCTCCATACCTCAAGTGCATCCCATGAAATGACGCTGAAGCTACAAGTCCGCCTGATCTCACCCCTTACCAGGAATAAGTGACCTGGGATAAAGGGACCAACCTGACCATGTAAGGTCTTGGCTTTATTGAAATCCTATGGACTTCCAACTTGGAAAGTAGGATCTTCCAATCTATAGCAACAAGAAGTTTGGAAATAACTGATGTAGTATTTCAAAGGTCACTGGTCAAAGTAACATTCACTTTTGCCTTCATTCTTTATCTGTGCAGCTCCCTGCTTTATAACTTTCCTGGAATTATACAGCCAGTCCCCTGTATCTGCAGTTTCCAAATCCCTCTGTCTGGGATCTGCAGATTCAACCAACTGTACATCAAAACATTTGGGAAAAAACTTTGCATGTATACTCAACACATACATAACTTTCCTTGTCATTTTCTCATACACAATGCAGTGCAACAACTATTCACATGGCTTTTGTAGCACTTGAGGTGTTATAAGGAATCTAGAGATGATTTAAAGTGTTGGAGGATGTAAAGAAATTATAGGCAAATATTATACCACTTTTATCTAAGAGACTTGACTCTCTTGTAGATTTTGTATTCCTTGAGTGAAGTGGGTTCCTAGAATCCATGGCATGAGGATACCAAGGAGCATTTACAGTAACTAAGCATTTCTGCATCCTGATTTTTTTCAGGGTAAAGTACATATCACATCTGTAACTATTGTGCTATTGTTTTATTCCCCTTTTCATGAATCAGCCTAACATGAAAACTGGGAAAACCTTTGTGTTGTGATTGCCAGCTTTTCATCTTACTCTGTCATTAGTTTCCTCCACTTGTAGGTTTGGAGAGCATTTCACCAGAATCCCAGAGTAAAATTTAATAAAAAAAAAATCCATGAAATAGGAAAAAGTCACCCTCCATGTGAGCACCAAGCTCTGTTCCAGCTCTGAAGGTGGACCCAGCAAGACATCAGAAGTGAAAATCTCCATGGTTATTTGTACGATCACATCTCTTTGAGAAAGTTATAAACTTTTTCTTCCTCCTGATGAAACAGTCCTACCCCCTATCCAAGCAAGAGTAAGAGGGGCCATTTGGACAACAGAGCTGAGAGGGAAAGAAATGCACAAGTGTTACTATCTCCTAAGCAAGGGTCTTGTTCTTTCCACAGCCGCTAATTCTTTACTCCTGGCACATATCTGTAGCTAACACAGGAGGGACAAAGACTGAAATTGCAGCATTGGCAAACCTGACACCCCACATGGAAACAACCAGAAAAAGTGAAAAGGTGGACCTGCCCCTCCTGATTGTCAGACAGACTCCCACTGACAACAAAGCACTTGTCCTTTCACATGGCTTACTCAGTAGTCACCTTGTCTTGGGCAGACATTTTATGCAAGCCATCTAGAGCGTACTGTGGTCACCTCAGTGATGGCACTCATCAAACGCAAAGGTACCGACCAAGACCTCTTCCAGGGAGAAGTCCCACTGGCCACAGACCAGGCAGTGGCCACGCGTGATGACCCCTAAGAAGGTCTGATCCTGAGAGGGAAGACTGTGTATAGAAGAGAGTGATAACATAGAAATCTGAATTCCTGGTAAAACCCAAAACCAATACTTTAAGATATCAAACAAGTCTTTGTTGTCTTTGAAAACTGGGATTCTGGTCTCCATTGTTCTCAGGAGAAGCGGATTTCACATCCCTACTCATGCATCCCCGTGCACCCCTCCCCCAACCCCCCAACTCCCTCGCTACAGCTGCTTCTCCTCTTTTCATATTTTTCCCTTCCTCTCCTTTTCTTCTTTTGTTTTTTTTTTTCCCATAAGGCCTTTGGCCTTACACTGCTGTTTATCACCTAAGGCCAACTCTCTCTCACTCTTTTTCCCTCTCTGTTTCGTTAAATCTCTAAACCACAAAGCAGCATGCAAGCAACACCGTGGGTCAAGATATCAAAAGCGGGAACTTTTATAGGTTTCCTCGATAACATGGACAATAAAAGAAAAAGGTGCACCAGCAGCATTACTGACCTTATTTGATGCTGCCTAGTAAAGACAGACGGCGCCTCCACCGCTGCCCACGTGGTCCTGGATGCTGGTGTGTGAAGAGGAAGCTCTGTATCAACACTAGGCCCAGAGTTTCCCACTCTTGTATGCCAAAGCTTTCCAAGTGTTTACAGCAAATAATACCCAAATAAACAGAAGGTTACTGCATACATTAAACTCACTGCAGCAAGAAATTGCTTTTTGATGCCCAGCATAGAACAGACACACTGTTTTCCTCCCCCATTCACATATATGAGTATCAGTAGGAATTCACAGATTACCTGAGGGCCATCTAGGCTGAGAGCAGAACTCTGGGTGCCAAATATCACAGCAGTTAACTGTTCTCCCTGTGTTGCTATCAGCTGACCAGGATCAGGGTGAGAGTTTGGGAGCTCGTTTTCATAATTTTTGGTGCAGACACATATTGAAACAAAAAGCATTGTTCTTTGGCCTGACCTGGTTGATGCTTTTCCTGTGCTAGAGCAAGAACAGGTGTCAGCTACACTCTTCAGGAACAACTATTTCCCAAACTGGATTGGCTAGCTGAATGCCTACATGGGTAGAAATGAAACAGAACATTTCTGCTTTGCGTGCAAAACCTTTCTTTCTCCCCAAATAGTGAAGGTCAATTTTGTAATCTAGTTTCAGGACTGACGTTCTTTCTCTCACAATAACAAAATTCACTAAGAAAATAACTCCTTTTTCTTTAAGATCTCAAGTTCTGCCTTGTAGTTTCATCAAAATTTCTTACGATTTCTTAAGACGTTATAGTTCTTGCCTCTATGTTCTTACTTTGTCAGTAAAGAAGGATAAATCATTTCACTATCAGTAAAAGAGGGAAGAGAACAAACAATTATTTTCTCCTCTGGACCAATCCCATTGGCTGAATCCCAGGAAGTCACACATGGACACATTTGCCTTTATCAAGTTAACCACTTGCTCCTTGTTCCACCTAAAAGTGATCATTGGAAAATCACCTGATTCCTCAGCATCATCACTGTTTCTAGATCAGACAGTTCCTTGGTGAGGAACATACTCACCCAAGTGTAGCCAGGACCATGAGCACAATCTTTGCCTTTTCTAGAGGGGGTTGCATGCACAGCCATGAATGTGTTGCTGGCAGGGCTACTGTCGACACAGGTATCAGCCAGGCTAACTCTGTGCACACACACAGATGTGGGTACATGCTACTTGGCCTCTGCTTCATAACTGTAGAGAACTTTGGATCCAAGCACATGACATGCTGTTTGGTGGCAGTCATCTCAAAACCATCCTTCCTTTGCTCTCTTCAGAAATGACAGCTCTGTCCCTACCTGCCCAGCAGCCAGCCAAAAGCATCAAATCAGCGTGACCCAGGATTGCATTCTGCACTCCTCAACCCTGTACTGTGGAACATATTCTTATCTTTATCAATATTTATATGAAGCCCAAGAAATTCATATACAATTTGATGTGCCATCTTCCCCACTCCATGTATTAAGAACGCCCAGTCAAAGCCACAGGACTAGAAATCTCATTCTTCTATTTATTTGGCAGATTAAATAAAGCCCCTGAAAAATGCTCTCTGACCCACTGTGTGAAAGCAAGCACAGGTCTTTCCGCTGTGCCCCTTCCTTCACAGGACACTGAGCACACAGAGGCCGCTCAGCCTCTGGCACTGCGCGCACATCCAGCAGCCCTACTTTTCCTCCTCTGCCTCCTTGCCCGGCCCTGTTCTCTGGTCTCCTTGTTGTTTGGTGCTGCTTTCAGCATAAGGGATGACGTCAGAGCTCCCTGAGTGAGGTGGAGGCCTGAGTGTGGACACAGGGCACAGTTTCACCCACACACTTTCCAGTGGAGGATCTCATGCATGGGAAGGCTCACACATGGCCAGACCAGAAGGTGTGAGCCTGGGTGTGCGAACTGCATGGGGCTGTCCACACACACCGTGGATACGATCTGGATAGGAGGAGGTAATACACTGGGATGTACAACAGCGATGCCAGTAAGCTCTGAGTGGGTGCAAAGGGAGTGGGGGGCAGGTGGAAGTGTTTACCCAGCATTTTCATTTGTACGCAGCTGGGCCCTGCAGACAGGCATGTGCCACTGAAACTACTTGAATTGTTGGAGTTTGTGTGAAAAGACTGAACTGCATAGCTTGATGGGACAGGGCATCAACACACAGCATAATATATCATTTTGGGGTCTCCAAACTCGGCCCCCCAAAATATTTGAATCAATTCTTTTATAATAATATTGTTCAGAAGTGACTTAATGTCATTATCTTTATTTGTTGAAAGTATCTGGATGTACAGGGAGTCTGCATGAAGTTGCCAGATTAACCCGTTAAAAAAAGAGACCCAGTTAAAATTTGAACTTTAGATAAACACAGAAACAGTTTCTTAGTATAAACATATCCCATGCAATATTTGAGACATACTTATATTAAAACCATTATATGTAGTTTATCTGTAATTCCAATTTAACTGGCATGCCATGTTTTATCTAGGAACCCTAAACCTCAGTCTCTTTCTTTGGGGTATGGGTGTGCGGTGTGTGTGTGTGTGTGTGTGTGTGTGTAGTTGGGAAGGTGGTAGAGCAATGCAACTTCACTGTGTTGTGTAAATTTTGGGGAAAATGCCCTCCTGACCTCTGACTCCTTGCTTAGAAAGAAATATAGCCACTGGAGAGCAGATCAGATGAGCTTTGTAGTTTTTAGCCATATATTTCCTGTGCCAGGGGACCACTGGGAAGAAGAAAGTTTCCAAGCATGCTGCTGAATTACCTACCACCTTTGGAGGATGCTTGGCTTGGGCAGGTATGTTTTTCAACACGGCTCTAACAGAGCACACACAGGTGATTAACATTTCTCAGCTGAGGTTTATGACTTCATTAGAATATTTCTCATAATAATTGAATAGGTAAAAATACCTGGCTATTAAACACAGGCCTATCCCTCAGGATGACCAGATTATCACATGAATTTAAAATCTTTCTGAATTTTTAATAGCGCATAACAAATACGATTATTTATGCACTTTCTTCCAGGACCCAACTTGCCAGGCCTACAATTATTTGGAACGCATTCGGTTTCAGTGGGAGGGGTTATATATTGCAGTGCACATTTCCCTGGCCCCTTTAAAATATGTACCCAACAGGTCCCCCTTTTCCCTGTGCCCCAGATGAAGCCCGACCAGGAGCCTTTGGAGGCACCGGCAGGGCCTAGCTCACTGCTTGTTTAGCAACCCCTGGTAATTAGCAGCGAGGAGATGTGAGGAGCCGTAATATAAAGGAAGCGGCTGAGAATCCATAAAGCTGGCTGATGAAAAAGTCAAGTGGAGGCCTGCCTGGCTGAAACCTCTTCAATAGATCTGTAGTCTGGACTTGAACCCTGCCCTCTCACCTCACGGTCCCATATTTCTTTATATTCCTTTTTTCCCCCTGTCCAAGTCCCCTGCCCCCACCTTCTCGTCTCCTCCCAGTTCCTCTATCAAGGAGTGATGTACGGAGACTGACGTGAATAAATGTGCGTGACCCCATCCGCCCGCCCCACTTCCCTGAGCCTTCTGCTGTGGGAGGGGGTGGAGGGAGGGAGGAGCAGGGGGAAAGAAGCGGAGAGAGGGAGAGAGAGGGAGGGAACAAGGAGGGAAAGGAGAGGGAGATAGAAAAGGAGGGTCCCCGACTTCCTCACAGGTAATTAAAGGGACTGTTTTCAAGGTTGCATGGGCAAAAGACAATTTGGCCCTAATGAAGCATCGATCGACTGGCACTAAGGTAGAAAGGCCTGACATTCACTCAAAGGTACCTCTAACTGGTGTAAGACACCGCACGGGGAATTATTCCTTCTCTGCTGTCAGTGCCTAGGACCTGGCTTAAGAAAAAAAAAGGCAAAAAAGAGGGCATTTGTTTTAAATTTATCTTATTTCTGCATTGTCACAAATGCACGTGTCAGGCTTTCTCTTTTTCTTTTTGAGAACTGAACGCTGCGGCGCATATTCTACTGGGGGGGGGTTCCCCACGTAGGGTAAATTTCCTTCATTAGTCATGATTAAAAGCCCACCAATCAGGCCAGCCCATCCGGAATTCATGAGGTCAGCGATGGCCACGCAGGGACTCCTCCTCGGGAAGGGAAGGGCATTGCTATCTCTTTGAAAATCCACACTCGTTTCACTCCACGAGTTTGGTTGCTATCTACGTCGTCCTGGTGTTTGCAATTCTGTGGCACAACCAGAAGCCAGAGGAGAAGGGGCTCAGGGATGAGGGCCAGGTCACTATGCAGGGGAGCGCGGTGGGGATCCAGTGAGGGAGGATAGAACGTGGGTGTGAAAACCAGGTCCTAGGCAAGACCCAGATGGGGTTTTCAGGGTACAAACAAATGCAAGGTTTAAGGTGTGGGGCAGAATCCAGGCCACAGCCGCCTGCTAGCCCACCTGGGGTGGATGCCTCTGCCTGGATCCCTGCCCTCGGCTGTGGGGACCCCTGGATTTTCTCATTAGTCCTAAGAAATGTTTGCATTTGGAGAATGTCCGGATGATAATAAAAGGACACAAAAACGCTAGCTGTGCCAAGTAAATTGTGGAGGCTGACGGGGGGGGGGTATTGATTCCAAAACAAGCTGAGTGTTATAGGGGAGAGATTTTGCCCACTCCCTCCCTCGGCTCTTACAAGAGGCCCCCACATTCAACAATAGCAGGTCCCTTTAGAGCAAGAAACACAAAGGGAATTTGCTCTGGTTCAGTCCCCACAGTGAGGCCCTTCGGAAGCTGAGCAGAGTCACTCTTTCTTCCCCTGATAAAAATGAGTGGGGGGCTGGGGGACCGTTCTCGTGTACACCCCCATATAGACATTCAGGGCACAGTACGCTGCGGGACGGGGCCACTTGGCAGGACAGTTCCAATCACAGGCTCCTCCTCGCCTGTTCTGTCTCTCTTCTTCTCCTCAGAATTTATTGTTGTTTCTTGATTTGGCTCTTAATTTTGGTTTGGTTTTGGAGGGCGGGGGTGGCAGGATATATTATTTAACTTGATAAATAGCATCACCACACCGCCTAGCTGCCTCCCTGCCTCGCTCGCGCTCTCCTGTTTATTCATTTGGGTTTACATTTCTAAGACATCCCTTTAGCTGAAGGAGGACACTTCCCACATACTGCAGTATTGGCCATTAATGCAAAAGGATAATTTATTGGCTGCACAGCCTCTGAAGTTGGATTTTGAAAAGAGAAAAAAAAAAATCAGAGCCCAGCTTTCCTGGGTATGCTGAATGCATATGTGTTTACTTTGTGCTTCTCTCTCCTTTATCTTTGAAATAGTTTGTAACGTTCTGTTTATCAGTTTGATGCTATTTCGTCTTGGCTTATTTATTTATTTATTATTTATGCCAAAGAATAGGTCAGGACACAGGACACAAAACTGTGCAGAACACCTGCTGAAATTAAAAAAAAAAGTTCTCCCCTAAAAATGGCTAAACTGGAGCCCAGCAGATCCTATCTGCATTAATTTGGCTGAACAACAAGATATTGCCGAGGACAAACTCTGAATACAGCAGTTCCGAGTTCCCGGAATTGGCACAGCTCAGCCTAAACAATGGCCGCTTCCCATTCACCTCTCCCCAGCTTTTCAAAAGAACATCCTCAGACACACAAAGCATCAGCGGGAAATGGCAATTTTATGAATCCTAATCAATCAAAGGGCTTATTAACTCAATGTGAAGCCAGATTAAAATCTTTAATTATAAATCGTGCTAAAAGGAAAAACAAAATGTACTTATGGTACATTGAAAATTCCGGATATTAACATAGTTGCTATTATCTCTGGCAATATTAAATTCCCCCTCTACCCCCCCCAACAACCTCACCTTTTTCTATTACTAAAGAACAGGGCTACAGAACCCAAATCATTTTTCCCCTCAATTTATTAAAATGTATTCTTTTGCTCCCCCTGTGCATCCAATAGGTTGCTGGGAAGCTGCACTGGTGGCTGTAGGAAGGGCTATGAGAAATCCCATTACTGAGCCCCGGGCGGGCGGCTAGAGTTTCAGTGTGATGCTGGGGGTGGTTTGGGTAGCTGTTTATTAAGGGGGCAGAGTTGGTGTTATAGGGTTCATAGGGTTTTTTTTCTTTTCTTTTTTGGGGGGTAGGGGGAAGACAGCAATCAGATGTGGAGCATTTTCGCTAATGAAAGCGGCATGCATGTCTGTGCTCGTGGGATTGATTGGCAGGAGTGAAGATTGCCAGCCCCAGGAAGGGTCCTCGCTTTCAGCCGTGGTGTGAGAACAGGCTTTGGGTGATGCTCCTGTGGCTGTGGCTTCTTCAGCTGCTTCTTCTTCTGCTGCTGCTTCTTCCTCTTTTTTTTTTTTTTTTTTAATCAGGGAGACATTTGGGAAATGACCACAGCAAATTTAATCACAGTTGGGGGGGAGGGGGAGGGAGGTAGAGCAGAGACTGTGATTCACATGTTTTATTTATTTGTTCAGAGTCACGGCCATCCTATTGTGTGTCCCTCATTCTGTCATTTCAGGCCCCTCCGACCCACCCCCTACCCCTGTCCCCATTGTTAATGTAAGACGCAGAGAATATAACCACATTTTATAATAATAACATATCCAACATTGTAAAAGCAGGAACCTCATCTTGAGAGGGGGCCTTTTTTACATTGAAATGATAAAAAAAAAGAAATATTTCTGTCCTAATGACAAAGTAGGATGGAGAGATTTGTTCTTTGTGTAAAAATTCAGTGATCTTTGTAGCTAGGGTACATGCCCCATTCCCTCCCCTCCCACACATAGGCTATTGTACTATATTTATGTATTTACAGAGCAAGCCCCACGTTACCAAACTGGCTTTAAATTAAACAGAGAGGGAATGAAGGAAAGGAAGAAAGAAAATTGTACAATCAAACCTAATCAAAAGAAAGTAATACCCAGTTTAAATTAAATCCTACTTCATTCCTTTTGTTCAAAGTTTAGCCATTTTCCTCTTAGCCTTTCTCCTGGAAAAAAAAAATTCCCTTTCTTTCACCATTTCTTTAGTTCAAGAGACAAGGAGCCCTCATCCCCAATATTAGGTCTCTTAAGAGCCTGGTCACTTTCCTTCCTAACCTTAGAATCAGGTTTTCTCCATATCTAGGGACAGTGGGGGGGGGGGGGTGAATAGTCTTTGCCAGCAGTCTTGATAGTGAATAGGATTTGATTTCATAATATAAGGTGGTTGACTCTCTGCTCTTTTTAACTAAGCACTAGGTCCAAAATGCCCAATTTAAAGCTGAATCAGAAAAGGACTTGTCCTTAAGGGACACTAGCCACGTCTGCCCTGGTGGTATGTCCGTGTCCCCTCCAGGCTGTGTTATACCCTTAGGCATTTAGGATTATGCTACACCCTATTCCTACAGCTCCTATTGCAAAAGAGTAGTAAAAATATGGTCTTGCTCATGATTTCAGAACTTTTGAACATAGGCACAATGTGCAATGTTACTTTAAAACCCCCGACAAATACCTTGACGTGCTCCGAAGGCATGAAGATGCACCTAAATGCTGCTTTAATATATGAAAACTTGCAAGCTCCTATTCTGGTGGCCAGCTCTGTAACCTTAACCACTATAAGGAGTCTGCGTTGTCTTTCGCTGCTATGTATGTTTTTTGTGTAGGTTCTCGAGTTTTCTATCTTTGCTGACTGATAATTTCATAGTTATCTAAATGTATAAATATAGCCAGAGGAAAAAGATTGAGTACAAGATCCTAAATCAGTTTTCATGGCTGGAGTGCACACGGAATCCATTTTGGCAAAAAGCACTGAAATTCTCAGAATTCCTCTAAATCCTTAAATGCCACATGGCTGTGATATTCCTTTGAAGACAGGCATTGGACCTAATAAACTGAATACTAGAAGCACAGATCTCGTCTTTAGTTCTTGCAATAGCTTTTCACTAAATTCAAAAAAGCCCTTTTGTGCTTAACTGGGTTTTCATTTCATTGGTTTTAAATTTGTTAAGCTTGACTTTTGACTCTTTGGGTGTGTAGCCCTTTTTAATTTTTAAAGTGCAATTATATAACAAATATTTGTGCTTCCAGAAAGGATGACATTAATCTGTTACTTATGCTAGCATGTAAAGAATAAAATGTACTGCAATCTTTTGTTACAAATATGTAACATAAATGTGTACATTTTCTAAACAACATCTTTAAGAGACTAGTTTAAAATAGTTTAAATTACAAACTTGAAGGGACTAGTTTAAACTATTTTTGAAATAATACGCAGAAACATTCTATATACAAAGTATTCACTCCTCCACAAGGTATAAACAAAATAGAAATAATAAACCTAGAAAAGAAAGATAACTTGCATAAATAGTTATGTATATAAAATGTGCTTTTAAATTATAAATAAATGAAATATCATGATTAAAAGCACCAGCAAATTATAATTCTTCATCAAAAATAAAGCTATTTGACTGTACTTTCCCAGTTTAGTAAATGGAAACTGCTCTTAGTAGCCAAAAACATGAAAACAGGTATTTGGTGAAATAAACAACATATATGGAATTTCAGTTACTTCTCAGAAAGCACCAAAGGGACATCTAGATATTGTTCAAAGGTCATGCTCTGAAGTAAAATTTTCTTTTGATACTTTTAAATATTCAGAAGTAATCATGCCCTTTGCTGATGACTCTAAGCCTTAACTGAACAGAAAGCCTTTTTCCTTTTTTGCCTAAGAGAAAACAATTTTAAAATTATTTTGAGAAGAAACAGTACATTGAAATCAATAAGAAAATGTAGCATTATCATTATATAAATAAAACATAATTCTTAAAGATTTTAATTCCATTTTTATCAAGTATTTCAAACACATGTAAAATATTTTTTCACATATATATTTTTATATTCCTCACAGTTCTTGCTTGGGCATTATTACAGATTTTTTTTAAGTCACGAAGAAAACGTGGTTATGATAGGCAGAGAGTATTTACATTTTCCTATCCTCTTTAGTTTTGTTTCAAGTCCAAATAAATAGGAATGTAAAAAATGGTTTAAATGCTTATTTTAGAACTCTGCAGGGAATCTTCTTTTTTAAAGTGCTTCCAGCTTTTTCTAAAGATTTCTCACATCAGTATTATGTTGTTGGTTTCCTTTTGAAAAATACGGCTGCTTCTTAAAGAACCTTATAATTTAAATGTATTTCCTATGCATATGATTTTGTCAAAATCCCAATTCAAACACGGAAAATGTCCCGTGTCTCCTAGACACCTACAAAGCCAATGTTTATACGCCAGCTTACGCCTGAGCAGAAAATATTCACCAAAACACCAGGCCTTTTATTTTTTTCTTTCCTTCTCTTTCTGGATCAGTCGACTTTACATTTGATATACAGCCTGATTTTTTTCCCCCCATCAAAATTACATGAGAAACAAAAAGCAGAATCTAAGACTCAAGACAAACTGGGTGGGTCTCCTCATTCTCCTCGTTTTTTCTTAGTGTCAGACTCTATGTGTAGATAAAACAATTTATCTTTATCATTTTCAAGCTGGTCAGACGGGTGAGGGGCGGGAGGTGCACAGGGTGGAGGGGGTGAAGGAAGAGGTGATTGCTTCACTTGTTGTCAGAGGGCATTGATCAGCCCTGCTGTCTGCTGGTCTTGAGGTGAGGCCAGGTCCCCCAGGAGCACTTCGGGGCTGGGCCGTGTCAGTGCAAAGCTGTATTGAGTCATGACCCAAATGACGCTTCATTGAGGGAAACGGGTATTGGCGTCCAAATCATTCTGAGACACCCTCAGTAACACTTAAAGCAGTCCACTCCGTTAATGTCAGGTCACGGGGGACACATTTAGCCCCCTCTGCTGACCATTAGACCCTTTGATGGAGTGGACGATAAACTTGACGGGACAAGCTGGACCCCGCTGTTGAGCCTGCCACTGTTGACAGCAGAAACTGTACCAGGCTGCCTGTTGGAGGACACAAGGGGTCCCTCTGGTCAGCTCCTCCAGGGACTGCATCCCTTTTTGACCAAAACTGATAAAGTAGAACTAAAACTTGTTTTCAGGTGATAGTGTCAAAAGGAGAAAAACAAAGCACAAGGACCCTTCCCAAAGTTTTTCAATAATGAAGGCAGACGCGCACTGTGGATAAAGCGGTCTGGCTCTACCATCTTGTAATTTTTATTTCTTTCTTTGATTTGTCTCTTTCTTCTAAGCACCATTTATATAGTGCAGGTATTTTGAAATCCATTTGTTATAGCTTCTGTGGCAAAGAACAAAAAGAATTCCTTATTGTTTCCCAGGGAAGTGAAAAATTATTTATATATATATATATATATATATATATATAGCACTGTGTTGTGATCACACTGTTTCCCAGGCAATGTTCTGGAAGGGAAGTATTTTATTTTGTTGTTGTTTTTTTAACCAAACATCAAATATATTTTGGGGAGCAGAGAGCTAAAGCTAATTGTGTTCCCCATTGATAGGAGCATTGCCTAAAACAAACTAAGGAAAATGACTCTAAAGCCCAAACTAAGAAAAACCAGATCGTGGTTAATAGTCAAAGGCTGAATTAATAATCATTATTGCTTCTACATAAACAAATTATACCCAAACCTTCTGTTACATGAGAGATCGCTACTGTTTACTTTTTTTCTGTGTTCCCACTAGCCAAACAGCCTGTGGTTTGACAGAGCAGATTTTCTGGTATTACAATGCTTTCATCCTAGTTTTAACACCTTGTCTGGATTCCTCTCGAGAACTAACTGATACAGCCTTAGATGGGAAAATGAGCAAGGATTTCTAAGTGGCCCCCACTACCGAAACGTGCATCTAAGCACTGCTGCATCCTTTGAACAATTGTAGTTATTAAGCACACAATTAGCCAAAAAAAAAAGTTAGTACAAATGGACTAATTTGACCAAATTACGCATCTGTTTTATCTTAAAAGTAAAAATCTAATTAAAAAGATAATGTGGTTCCTGAACTATTAACCGCCCTCCTGACGAATAGAAAAGCAGCTGTGAGCTGTGAGGTATGTTTAACCAAGGGTGAGGGTGGTGAAGCTCGTATCGGGGTCTCATTGTCCGCTTTGCATTACCCAAAGCGGAGCGACTTTTCCAGAGTTCATATGCTTTGTTTCCTAACGTCGCTGGAAACCTCCAGAGCTTGCTAAAATTCAGAATTTTTTTCTTCTAAAAGGAGTCAGTTTATCAAGCTGTGCAGGTTACATCTCATTTTCCTATCGATTTAAACACTGTTTCACTCCAGATAACTGGGTGCATTACAACACACACCCACACCCTGCTTGCTTTCTTACATCCTGTTCCTGAAGCTTAAAAGATTTCTGTGGGTTCCTAGAAGTCAAGTTATTTAAGGGGGGTTTATATTTTAATATGCTTTCTTGGAAGAGGTGTTACAGTAACTCATATTCCTGCTTTCTTTCTTTTTTCCTTTTTTCTTTCTTCCTTATTTTTAGGGATAGGGTCTCACTTTGTTGCCCAGGGTGGCCTTGAACTCAAATAGTCCTCTGGGCTTGGCTAACTTGGGGTGCCACCACACCCAGGTTTATTTTTCTTCCAATGTACAACTGATATGATGTGTACAATGTATCTGTATGTACAATATCATCATTTACAAACTCCACCTTGATGTTTTATGTTGAGAGGATAGAAATAATCCCAGAAGTGATCCCAGCGTAGATATGTCTGTGAGTACACCTGTGAGTGAGTGAGTGGGGAGGTGGGGGAGGGGTGTGCCTCACACACACACACACACACACACACACACACACACACACACGAGAAGGAGAGGGAGAGAGAGGGGAGAGGAGAGAGCACACAGTCATGCATCTTTTACTCATCTCATTCAAACAGACTTCTAACTAGAGCCCTAACTCAAGAAATAAATTGCATTGATCTGGTATTTATAATGGGGCACATTTGAGTTTTTAGTGGGACGAGACACCAAAGGGAAATTACATCATTGCCGGTAACCTTCTCTCTCCATCCTGCTTTCAGTAATTTTTCCCACTTCTTCCTTTCAATTTGCAAAGCCAAGCAAGTGCATAATTAAGAGAAATCTACATCTATTATGCCCTATACATGTTTTTTTAGCGCTTAATAAGTATACTATTAGTAATTGAAAAATTAGCCCTGCGTCTGTACCAACATTCTGACATTTCATCCAGAAATGATTATTCTATCCTGATCCAGCTGTAAATTTCCAGGGTGGAAGCTAAAAAATGCAAAATATGAAATCCACTAAGTTAATAAAATTGGCCTGACTTGTTAAACTTTTAGAAACTGCAATTCCACATTTACATTCTTGTTTTCTCACTGCAACTAGAATTCCAGCTGAGAAGCCAGTGGAGTAGGGATGGGTTCAAGCAACCACAAAATCTTAGGTATTTTTCTAAGAAATAGAAGACCGAATTTTCTCTGAACTCTGTTCTCTGAGGACATGAGTATAAATGACGGAAAAGAGGCATTTTGTCCAGGAGCAAAAGAACATTAGATACCAGTTTGTCGTGCTGCATTTATATTGCTTTTTATATATTAAAAGAAAACTTAGATTTTTCCTACTCCAGACTGATCCTTTTGCCTGGGAGATTGTTAGAAAATAATGCACCGGTCAACACACATATCTGACAGCACCTAATTCTTAATTTCACTATGTTCTTGAGACCCAAGTCTCCTCTGTAGACCCTCACTCACATCCACAGAGTATTCTGGGGAAACTTCATCCCCAAAGCACGTCTGCCACATACTCTGCTGCTTCCCCAGTCCTATGGCTGTGAATCTACTCCATGAGTGCCAGGACTGTATAGGCCATTGGCTCAGTGCCTCCATGAGCAAATCAAACATGGACATTTGGCCCCCATAAAACAATGCTTCAAAATGTTTTACATTGCTACTTAGAAAAAGAAAAGCCTTGTAGCTTTTGTTTCCAAAAGAGTCATTGATGAAAATTATTCTTTATTTATATTTTTATATAGTCTTGGATTTCATGTAACTCTCAGTGCAATTTCAAATAGCTCATTGAGCTTCTTTCTCTAAGTTCTAGTTTACTATCAGCCGCAGCAGGTCACTAAGTCATTCTTGGAAAGCATAAAACAATATAAATTATGCACATTCCACAGTTTTAGCACTGTCAACAGGAAGTGGATCCCTAATGCATAACAGCAAACAATGGCCTACCCTTCCCTCACTTAAGGTGAGTGAGGAATCCAGCCCAGGGCTCTGGCCTCTTTGAAACAGTCCTTGATCCTAGAGGTGAAAGTGGTGGAACACTAGAATATCAGAACCACTCTGCAATATAGCCCAAACCAGTGGTCACCTTCAACGTCACTGGTAGTCGTTTCTGTACATTTAATTCACAGTTATTAGACAGTGGCCTGTCTTGAATATGCTGGTCATGTAACATGTTAGTGATGGCTTAAAGGCCACCCAACATCCAAAGTCATCTTGACATGATGGGAGCAATGCATGAGGTAGAGAAGAAGATCCCACCTGGCCAGCTGCATCGCCCAACAAGTGGAAGGAGACAAGGGCTCTTGCTCTTTCTACAGGCAGGGCCAGGGCTTCTCCCACACCAAAAGTGGAGGAGCACCAGATTTCCTCCGTCCGTTCACCATATTTCGTCATCTGATCACTGAATTGCTTAATGTGAGTTTTCAGAAAAACTAGGGCAGATGATCAGGAAAAGTGATAAATGGGGGCTACGTTTCAACACAATTGTTTATAACAAACTAAGTCTGAACCGCAGCCCCGGGTGTCACAGGACAAGGGGGAAAATGTATGCAGGCAACAGGGAGTTAAGTAAATACATTTTTTCTTTTCTTTGTCGATGTGTTTAGTTCTCTTCCTGCCAAGATTCATCTCACTCTGCTATCTTGTGAGAGACACATATGGTGCGGTGAAATTGCCATCCAAGAAAGCATGTCCCAGCCTGTTGAGACATCATCAAATAAGATTAAAGCAAAGTAAAAATAAAAAGATAGAATGATTTTTTTTTCTTTTCCTTGTACAGAGAATGTCTGATGAAAGCCGCGAAGGTACTTGAATTGCTTCTAAAGGTTTTGTAGCCATTTCTTTACTTTGGATGGTTAAGAAAAAGCCAGGAATAACATGACAATATCTTCTTCTCTTTCTCCAAGTTAGTGGTGAGGGGGGTGCGCTTCATAATAAACCAGATGTATATGAATAAATTACAATATTGCCTTCGGCACTTCTGTTGCAAATCACACTTAAACATGCTGTAGACAGCCCTCAGTCTTCATAGTCCTCCGCTTCCTGCTGGATTCTCTGGATTCAAACTTTCCACCATGATACAACATAAAGCTTCTCTTTTTGCTTTGTTAGTCATTGTGTTTTAATCCTTTCATGGTAAAGCGCGGTGGATTGCTTGCTTTATAGAAATCCAAATAAGAAGGACTGAGTTTCATCTTCACCCAGTTGGTGGCTGTATTTCCCTCCTTTTGACACTGAGGAGTTGGAGGATGGAAAGCTGACTGTCCTAGCCAGCATTCTCCATGGGGCCAGGGGCCCCAGGAGCAGGATTCATCTGCAAAGGTATAGGGTCCCCCATTCTCATCAGCTGTGCACATGCGGCCTAAAATCCACTGAGCCTGGAAGTTACAGATCTACCTGTATTTTCCAAGAGCGTGCCTGGTACCTGGCACTACCCTGGTGATACAGGTATGGGCTGGCCAGATTCATACCATGGCCACCTCCCTAAGGCAAATCTTTTCTTACCCAGGTTCCCCCTGGATGGATACTGACCAGAACATTAAACTTCCTGTTCCCTTTAAGAACTCACTGGCTCTGGGAGAATTCATGACAAGGGCAGGGAAAGGGGGAGATCCACCCACCACTCTCTCAGAACCTCTCTCCAACATGCCAGGCCAGGCGTTTCGTATTTTTAAGGCGCTTTCTTTCTCTTCCCTTTCCTCCCCGAGTGGCATTTCAGGGAGCACTGTAACTTCTTTGAAAGGATGCAGTCAGGAGGTAAACAATACCACACTTCACATCGGAGGAGGCCCCAAAGCCAGGCTTTGAAATTAAAATAAATTTTCTTTAAGTGTCTGGTGAGGGAGGGTAGAGGGCAGTGAAAGACAAGCATGCCCTTCTTAAATGCAAACACTCTGTTCTCTGTGATGTGAAGTCAGTTTGCATTGGGAAGCAGAAACGAAGAAGCAGCGTGTGCATTTGTTTGCAAACTGTTCTAGGTAAGGAGCCCAAGGTTTACAAGATCTGGTTTCTGATGCACGGCCTTAATTGGACTTCTGCAAGACAGCCATGCATCCGAAGAAGAGATTATCACTGGCCTTAATAAGCTGTCGTTGGCTTTCATAATGGCCCAGGCCTAAAACACGGCGCACGGAGCCCAGAGACAATCTTACCAATTGCCCGGAGCAAGGATTAAAGAGACAAGGATCCGAAGGAGAGACAGCAAGAAGGGGGGGGGGGGCATGTAAGAAACAGGGGCTAATGTAAAATCGTTTCCATATTAACCTTCTTCCCTTCTGACAATGGTCAAGTTCTGATTCAAAATACAAATTATCTCCAATTACTTCAAAAGAGGCAGTCAGAGAGCTGTCATTTAACCTTCACCATCTGTTTGCCTCAAAAGAAAGCTGTACAGCCTGCCACATTGACCTCAACTTTCCCTCTGAGCTCTGGACAGGCACCAAAGACCGAGGCTTTATTGTTCTCAAGAGAAAAATCTACTGGGGCTTGATGGCTGGGGGGTGAGGGTTGTTACTGGGGCTTGATGGCTGAGGGGGGGGGTTGTTAGGAAAGAGGAGAGATAGAAAGGTAATGTGGGTGGGGGCAAGAGGGAGGAGCTCCAGGAGGCGACTTCATTCAAACTGGGGTGACTTCTAGAGCACAGAGACCTGGCTCCCACACCTTCCAGATCTCCTTGCCAAATACCCTCTGCTGGAGGATTGTTTTAAAATGAGACTGGCTGTAGGAGGGCCTCAGTGGCCACAGCCAGCTGATGATCAAGGCTGGGCAGGAAGAACAAGGGCCCCTGGCTGAGCTAACTCGGTCACCTGGTTGGCCTTCGTGGGAAGCCGGCCACCAGGAGCCCAAGCATGGTAGGGCTGCCCAGAAGGTCCAGAATGCTCACAAACAAAGACTGCTGGATACAAAGAGGAAAGCCCGGAGCACCAGATGTGGTGGTGCATGCCTGTCATCTCAGCTACTTGGTAGGAGGATTGCAAGTTCTAGGTCAGCCTGGGCAACACAGTGAAACTCTGCCTCAAAATAAAAAAGCAAAAAGGACTGGGAATGTAACCTGGGGTTAGAGCATTTGCTTAGCATGTGGGAGGTCCTAGGTTCAATCGCCAGTATTCACGCCTCATAACCCCCAACCCCAAAGGGGCAAGACTGTAAGGCTGACAGTAACCAGGCTTTGAGAAAACACACTCCGTCAACCCTCTCCTGTCTGTTAGACCACTGAATGGGCTGGAAAAAGACATCTACCTGCTGCACCCAAACGCCAAAATCATGCCATTTAGGCTGGCCACACGGAGACCAAAGCCATTTTGGAGTCTTTCAGTGGAGACACAACAGCTCAATGTATACCAGTCGTTATAACTAAGGAAACCAAATTTCATCCCCCATAGTCATCCCCTGCAGTGGTGCCGCAAGGGCCTCCCCTCTACTGGGCAGCTCACAGAGCGAGGGAAAGGAGATGTCCTGGACCAAGACCAAAAGGACCGGACAGGAGCATGACTTTCTACCAGGCCACAGTGCAATAATAGGGTGCAAATTTTTAAACGTCTTACATTTTATGGGAGACTTCTAGTATTTCTACCCAAGTACATTATATTATTTCCACTCCCTCTGATCTTTATTTTCCATTTTATAGCCTACTGAATAACAGGTTTCTTCAAGAGAGAAAGAAAAAAAACAGACCCCAATAAACAAGGACTACGTTGACTCATAAACAGTCCATGTGCCCCAAGCACAAAGGCCCCTGGAACTTTCTAAAAAGAAGCATCCCAAAACCCAGCACCTTGCCCCTCTTTCCCTTGTCAAATGGTATTGCAGCTCGAGATTTTTTTGAAAACCACCATAACTGGAGTAACTGCCAGGCCCTCTTATTTCTCATTGCAAAAGCAGATAAGGGAGGGGCTGGACAATGAAACACAGAAAGCTGCCATTAAGACCAGGAGCAGAATGGCAGTGGTGGGTGGACGGTGGATGGAGTAGCCCTGTCAAGGGACAACATCATCCTTAAAAAGTCTTTACGATCTCCGTACACCAATCCTCTACCCCACACACAAAAGAGAACACTTCTATTTTTGTATTCCTCCTTCCTTTTTCTGACTTATTCATTTCTAGAAACAAGTTCCTCTGGTGACACACTGATGGAAATAACTATATTTCCCAGGGCTTTGGTGACATCACTCTCTTTTGGATCTTTTCTCGCCTATACATCCCTTCTCAGTTTGACTTAGGGCACAGTGGGCCACTTAATGCATGGTCAGAGACTGAATGATGAAGACAGAGAAGCACAGACTTCTCTCGGGCCTGGGTGTTGGTCTGATCTGACCAGCCGCATCTGATGGGCCTTTTCTCCTATCCAGGGTTCCTTGCTGGCCAGTGTAAATGCTCCACATCTGAAGAACATCCAGAAGAGGAAAGACAACATGGCGAACTTCTTGGAATCCAAAAGGCCTTGGTGGACTCAGGCTATCCTCAGTCCTTCTCTCTGCCACCACCGCCCCCCCTTCAGGGTAAGAGCTGCAGGAACAGTGAGAAAGCTATTAATGTGCAACATCAGGATCTGATGAATTAATGAGCTGGAGCATCAAGCTTGTCAGGCCTGAGCCCATGACAGAGTCCAGCGAGCAGGTTTGTGTTCCAGAAAGGAACCGGCTGCTACGTTTCATAAGACAAATATTATCTGCTCTTCTTCCAGGATGCTTGTTATTAAAAGCTGGATTTAATCGAAGAATTAAAAGAGCTTGTTTCACTTGACATTTCATCCACTAAAGACCTGAGGGGGGAAAAAAACTCCAGTGCCAACCGATCGGGAGCTTGCCTCATTTTCCATTGACTGGTTTTTGCACCAAATGTTAAGCAAGTTACAAGGTGCTGATCATTTCCCAAATACAGGCATCTTTTGGAGACCTATTTCAGGGACTATTCATGTGTAAATGGTTTCAAGGCTATCATCTCTAAGTAAATAATGTGCTAAAAACTAAGACACCTTCCTTTGAGTCCCGTGCATATAAGTGGCAGGGGAACAAAACAGCGCGTTACGAGACCCATCACTGTGAAACCGCATGTGAAGTCCCTCTAAAAGTCAGTACTCTTTCAGTCTACAGACACTGAGATTTTAAAATGTTTCTTTGATGCCAAGACTGTCATGAGTTCATGCTTGTTCTTCATGTGTACATCTGTGTAGTTCTTTTCTTATGTCACCCCATCAAGCCAGTACTTCCTAAAGCCTGAGTCACTGTCACGATCACTTTAATTGTGAGGCGAGTTTGGAGTGGTTCCAAGGCACAGCCATAGAATCCCTGGGGAATTCCAAGGTGCTGGGGTGAGGTTCTGGTTGGGAACTCAGTAGTCACCAAACCTAACTTGGGGGTCAACAACACATGGTAGGGCTGGGGATATAGCTCAGTGGAATAAGCGCTTGCCTAGCAAGCGCAGGGTCCTGAGTTCGATCCCCAGTACCGCCAAAAATAAAAATAAAAATAAAAAATAAAAAAAAAAACACATGGTATTCCTGTGAGCCATCTGTAATTTAAAAAGGTCTCCACGGCCAGGAGATGGGAGGGTGGCGCACCTGTGTTCAGTGATATGACCCCTGAAATTTCATTTGTATAATGAATTTGTATAATGAAATTTCATTTGTTTCTACTTCATGGTTCATCAGGTCCAACACTGGCCCCCACATAAAAGACTTTAGGAGATGGAAAAGACAAGAGACCTTGGAAAGTTTAAGTAACAGATTAAATGGTATGAAATTATTAGACAAAAGGAACAAACATAACCTAAATCACTCCCTAATTAGGGCTTCCAGATAACTTAAAGGGTTGTCATATACACAGATAATACATTAAAAGATTTAATGTACATATATTCCTTCTATGACACGTGCTTTCACTGAAAAATAAAATTTGTTGGTCATCTGAAAGTTAAACTGGACCAGGTGTTCTGTGCATTTATTTGCTAAACTTGACAACCCTACAATAGAGTAGAGCTAACTTGACTTCCAGAAACAGGAGATGAGCTCTGGAATTTTCTGCTGAGAGAAGACCTTAGGCAGGTAACAAGTACCAGTTTTCATACATGTGCAGATGGGAACTATGCATTAAGATCACTCTTCAAGAACCATTTGAACCTGAAAATTGTAACAAAACTTCTATTTTTAACACATTAACCATATGCACACTTACCATATTACATACATAATTACCTAAGTATCCAAAAATAAAATAACTGTTTCTAAGTAGAAGGCCTTAGAAAAAAACTGCAGATCACAAGTGTTAAATACTTGTGTATCAAAATTAATTAATTAAAACCCTTAACAACAGTTCCTTAAAAATATTCTGTTGAATTTTGCCATAGTCCACAATTAGAAAATTAGGGCAATGATAATAGAAACCTAAAAGTTTTTCTAACCAGGTCAAAGTATCACAATGATGCAATTTATAGAATTCAAAATAATTAGGATTTATTATTTTTCTAATTTACTCAAGACAGCTCATCTTCCCGCAGTGATTTCTTTCTCCTTCTCCTTCAGATTATAACAAAATCTCATTGTCATAGGCTTATTCTCAAAAAGGAAAGAAAACTGCTAAGTTCCGGTCACCAATACTAATCACAAGTCAATTTCTCTTGTCTCCGACCACCATAGTGTATTTGTCCTGCATCTCTGTGGGGAAGCAGAAGGAATGCATTGCAGTGTGTTGTGGTTTCTGCACCCTGGCGCTGGTTTCTTTTCCTATCTGTGGTGCTAGGGACTGAACTTGAGGCCCTCACCGGAGCTACATCTTGCCTTTTTTTTATTTTCTATTTTGAGAGAGGGTCTCTAGAAGTCACTAAGTTTGCCCAGGCTGAGCTCAAACTTGCAATCCTTCTGCCTCAGGGTTCCCAGAGTGCTGGGATTACAGACCTGTGCTGTCACACCCAGATTCCTGCAGTAGGTTTGCAGTTCAACTCTGATCAGTGAGTAAACGGACTGTTCCTGGGTTCCTCTTCTTAGAACAAAGCACCTACATAAATATTTATAAATAATAAATAAACCTATACAGTGACACTTTTGATAAGAGAAGACACATTTTTAAGCATCCAAAATGGATGTGATCATTAACATCTTCTCTCAAAGACAGCCTGGTAAATTTATGCGCTAAGATAGACTATTTGGGATTTGGGGAATATATTTTGGATCTGATTATTTCCTAGAATCTGCCAGAACAGCACCTGTCTTATGAATTTCTCTGTCAGAGTAGTCACTAAAATATTCTAGAATGGAGGCTGGCACTGCAGTTCTGAATGGCCAAGGGCCGATGTCTGAGGAGGTTGTGGGAAACAGGTTTGTTCACTCTTCTAGCCAGAGAAGATAGAGATGTCTCCCTTTTCACTCAAAGATTGCTTTAAACTCACAAGAGGGTCAACAAAACAAAATGAGAGAGAGAGAGAGGAAGAGAAAGAATCAAATGCCCCTGTTTTTAAAAAGCTTTGCTATGAAACTGGTCCTATTTATTAGTGGTGAAATATAAACCGTGTTATCAAGAATCTTAAGGAAATGGATTGCTGTTAAGTGATACTTCAGAATTCACCCCCTAGCAAAGCTACTGCACCACTGCGGGAAGATAAGCAGAAAATCCTTGCCTCCAATAAAGGAGACCTTGGCTTGAAATACTGTAAACCATTCAGTGGCAGTTCTAATGCCAGTGATTGAAAATACTGCTCTGGAAAATTTCAGTCACCCAGCAGTATCCAGAGTCTTTATAAATGAAGACAAAGACTAAGACTTGGTTGATGGAAGGATATTGAAGAAGGTGATTAGCCCCTGAACATGCAGTCCTAAAGGTCCAATTTTCACATGCATTAATATCATACATGATAATATCCAGTATTGTGGGCTATGATTGGTTCCACGTAGGGTGAAACACCTGTAATATCAATGCAATGCCAGCTCCTAACCTCCCCCATCATCCTCTCCCCCAACCTCACCCTACTACCCGTCAAAACATAGAAGGCAATTGACTGCCATCTGGAATGGCATCACCCGTTCCTGGGTACTTAGAAATGTGTTTTTGAGTCATAAGAATTTTTTTCCAGAAAAAAAAATAATAAAGGTATAGACACTATTCTAAAAGACTTTGTAGCCAGCTGGGAAGACAAAATATTCATGTAGATATACAATAGGTGAATGGAGATCACTAAAACAAAAGCACAAGTGACTCCAAGCATTGTTTCAGAATTTCTTTATAATAAAGGAGCAAGGGAGTGAGACACTGGACATCACTTATGATCCACAGCAAGACATACCCTAGAGACAGACCAAAGCCAAGTCTAACCAATGCTGTTCTTAAGCCACAGTGTGGTTTTGCCATTCAGGCAGGGCTAGGAGTAGGGTAAGACCATGACCAGAAGATTATTGACCTCTAGATTTGGTTCACCCTCTTTCATGGCCCCATGGGAAATGAAACTGACCATGCACCAATGATCCTATCCTTAGGTCCTGCAAGAAACTTGGCTTCCCTGGGGTAATAACTTGGTGCCCACAGATTCCTTTGCCCTATTGTGCAACAGGCTTCTACTCCACACTCGGGTTTATGCCTGCATTCTCTGCCAAGATGGCAGCCCTGCCTCATCTCCATTGCCACTGACCCTTGTTCCACCCTTTGAAGGGGGGACTCACTTTCTGTACCCTCAAGTTGTACCAACTATCCTAACAAGATATGAGTTCTGATATTACCACACCAGACACACAGGTCATGCCACTGTCCCAAGACTCTGGTTCTCCTACTTCCTCCTCCCACCCATGCACTTCTACCCCCGCCCCAACCAGTTTAACTCCGTACTAACAAGAGCATGGAGCAGAGCCAACATACCACTATAGTTCAACCAGGACTCTTGGCAGCCCTGACATCAGACCTTTACCCGGCTCTGTTTTTGAGTCTTGCTCACTCTTAAGCCTCATAACTTCAGCATTATGCTGTTGAGTCTCTACCCATTTCCCTTTGCCCCTGCACCTCTGCCCTCTGCCCTCTGCCTTCGCTTCCCTTCCCTTCCCTTCCCTTCCCCCTCCTCTCTCCCAAGCCTGTTCAAATTTTACCAAAAAATCTGTCCAGTTCTGGCACCTACACATTATGGATGTAAATGCTAGTAGCTAAACAATGTGTTCAACTTTAAGTATCTCTTTGTTCTCTTCGAAAAAAAAAAGTATGAGAATTATTGTTTGGAGACCCTGCTGAGTTGTCATGCTTTCTGAGTAGTAGAAACAAGCCTATTCTCAAATGTTTGTATCTGACGCTAATTCTCAGAGAGTCATGAGGGCCAAGCTTATTCATTTTATTCTTTTATTTGCACATTAATGGCTTTAGCAGGAAAACTTCAGTGAATTCTTTAGCGGCCTCTGGCCCATTTTGTAGTGTAGAACTCTAAAACTCAGTAGTAATTTGGACACAAGATGGTGCTAAGGAGTAAAAAATTCACTGTGGGTCCTTCTCCCCACAGTGTAGCTCACATATTTCAGGTATTCTAGGCGTTTAATAGTTACAAAACATTTTAATACACATTACCTTGCTTATTCCTCAGAGCTCAGGGAAAATAAGCTAGCTCTGTTTATTTGTTTTTTATAGATAAGGAGAACAAGGTTCCCATAGGTTAAATGACTTATCCAAGATCACCAGCCAATCCACGGCTTCTGTCCCAATCTAAGTTTAGTTCTTGTTTTGGAGCTACTACCCAGCATAGTCCTTTTTTTATGTTAAAAATTCTTATTTGGCCTTTCACAAATATCGACCAAGCTAGGGAGTTCTCAATGCATCAGTGCCTGAGAGCATGGGCCCAGCTTGCACCTTTCATAAAGGAGGATGACGGCTATTTGAAGTTTTCTGTGTTCAGAGGAATCTTCAGTCAAATTCTAAGGCATAAAAAGTAACACAGACATAAATGGTTTTGGATGCCAAGGAAAAAAGATCTATTATCAAGATACTTGGATTTGTATCTGCTTGGATAGCAGATCCTTCATCTAACTGTCCTGCTCAAAAGGAAGCCAGGCAATACCAGGCCAGGGATGGCCTGAGGCCCAAGTGGCCCCTCCTGGAGCTGTCTTTCTAATCCCTCCCTGACAGAACTGAAGACCTATTTAATGCTGGAGGTCCTAGGTCCTGCTAACACTAGACTAGCCATATGCCACCCAAGCCAGACCGAAAGGTCTGTGCAGATAGCAAATGGAAAACAGACATCTGCTATTAGGGTTCTCTCCTGTTTGGCTGAAAATACCCCAGCTGAGCACTGTACTCCTCTGTGCATTTGTTACCTGGAGCAGTCACAACAAATGACCATACACTTGGTAGCTTGTCTTAAAACAACAGAAATGGATTGTTTTACACTAGCGGAAGCCAGAAGTCTTAAATCATGGTGCCAGTGGGATTGGTTTGCTTGGAGATTCTAAGGGAGCAACTATTACACACCATTTCCCCAGCTGGGTGGCTCTGGTGCGATCCAGAACATTGGTTCCACCCATACTTTTGTCTTCAGAAGGCTTTCTCTCTTCTGGGTGTCTGAATACTTCAAATCTCTCCACTTTCTGTTTTTCTTATCAAGACAGTAGTCATTAAATCCAGGATGATTTCCTCTCCAAATCCTTAATTAATTGCATCTGCAAAAAGACCTCATTGCCAAAGAGACCACTTTGTGGGCTTCCAGGTAGATGTGGATGGCGGAGAGGCACTATTCCATCCCAAGCATTCTAAGCACTGAAATGAATGTGCATTTGAAGCACCTCTCCAACTATGAAGTGGGTCTAAGTCCCTTGCCCTGCCCTTCAGGTAGATGCAGAGTAACTGCTACGGTCATCCCTAGAAGAACCCCTCATCTATCTTCTTTGGGACCCTCTGTGGGTGCTTCCTAAACTGGGCTAAAACCAGCTTCTTCACATGCATTTGCTCTGAACAGGACACCCCCAGCTTCCAAGGTCGGTCCGTGGAATCAGTACCAGCCGCCTTCTCTTTCCCAAGATCCACAGTACACATCCAACTGCCACGCGAAGACGCAGACTCTAAGGAGAACATTAATGGGCTCCGTCCATTTGTTTTACTTGCATTCCAAGTCGAGATTTGCTTGCGTATCTTCTAGCCTAAGAGCCCTTTTAATTAAGACATGACTTACACATCATTTTCATGGCAACAGGCCCCGATGTTATCTGCCTTAGAATTTTGCAGTAACGAGCCTTGAACAGAACAAACTCTTTGTTTCGGTGAGCAATGCTAATTGAAAGATTCCTTTTCTCCTCTCTCTCTCTCTCTCTCTCTCTCTCTCAAAAGGACATTGAATGTAAACAAACGTACTAAGCAAAACGCACATGCTGCCTCTCCTTTTGTCTGCTGTTCCTTGAAACAGAAAATAAACTCTACCCACCCCCCCAACCCTTGCTGCCAAACCAAGTATTCTGGGAGGAAAAAGAAACAGTCTGAATAGTGATGCTCCCCAGTGAAGTCCACAGGAAGGAAAGAAGGGTGAACACAGCACACACGCCGCTCACAGCACCACAGAAAACAACCAGTTTGGCTTCTCCCAGAAGCTGGAAGGCAATTCCTCAGCAGTCCCACCACTATTTTTTTTTAGCTACCAAATTCCTTTATGTTTCTTTTCTTAGAAAAGTGAGTTTATACGTCATTAAACAACTATTCAAACGTAAGTCAGCAAAATGTAGAGTGTGGGTCTCTCTCCTTTGATAATTTCCCCTTAGTTTTTAGGGAAAGGGTTTGAGACTTGGGATATTTTTGGTAATGTCTTTGTGTGCATTTAAGTAGCCTTTGCCTTTGCAACATACCCTATGTAAGGCCATGCAGAAACCTGTCTTGCATTAGCACACCTGCTGGGTTAACACAGGAACATGCATTATCCCAAATGGGACACCTCGTTTGCCAAGCAGACTTGAGTCAAAATTACCTGCTTCTCTGGGTTGCTATATCCGGTCTTCATCAACCTGCACACAATTGAGTTTTCTACATCTTCTACTCCTGCCCCAGTTGGCCGGGAAAGGAGAAAGCAAAGAGAAATGGAGAGAAGCCCTCTATCAGCCTGGGTTAGCTCCTGTGGGTCCCATTCCTCATGGCCAGGACCAGGCGGAGACAGGGTGCAGCCCTTTCTGGCCAAAGACGGGGCTGGCTCCAGGGTTTAAGGGTCTTGACGTTGGTTCCCTTGCAAATTTCTTTGGTGGTGAAGTTTGTCAAAAACATCTCAAAACAAACCGCATGGTAAATGATTGTGGCTTGCAGTCTACCCCACTATTGGGTCCAGAAATAGCCATGAGTGAATGCTGGGTGGGTGGGGAGTCTATAAGATAAGCAGGTGACAGAAGAGGCAACTCAGCTCTACACACAGCCCAACTTCTCCAGCCCAGGGACTTCAGCTGACTCATGTGGGCCACAGGCTGTTTCAGTGACTGCCTCGCTAATGACTTGAGTTTGTCCCCAATGGGGAAGGGTAAGTGAAGGGAGCAAGACCAGGGACCTGAATCATAGCACCCCCCAGACCCTCTGTCTCCGAAGGCTCTTTCTCAAGCTGGCTTATATAAGAAAGACAGCAATGAAGCCAGGTGTGGTGGCTCACACCTGTAATCCCAGAACTTGGGAGGCTGAAGCAGGAGGATCCTTGCGAGTTCGAGACCAGTCTGGGCTACAAAGAGAGCTCAAGGCCAGCCTGAACTGCGTATCAAGACTCTGCCTCAAAAAGACAAAAAAAAAAAAAAAAAAAAAAAAAAAAAAAAAAAAAAAAAAAAAAAAAAAAAAAAAAAAAAAAAAAAAAAAAAAAAAAAAAAAAAAAAAAAAAAAAAAAAAAAAAAAAAAAAAAAAAAAAAAAAAGAAGAAAGAAAGAAAGACAGCAATGCATAGGGGAGGAGTATAGAATTCATTGCCGACAGAAACCTTTCATGTCACTTTCCTATCATTACCAATGCAATTCTTAGAGTCTTCAGTGGGCTGTGGATCTTAGTGAATAATAAGCCCTGATATGAAAACAGAATGCAGAAAACAAATTAGCATTTTGAAAATAAAAAGGCTGGCTTTTAATCCTATTAAGATCATGCCTGCTTGTATTTTTTTTTTTTTTACTTCTCCTCCTCCCGCTAAAAACTCTGAAAGAGATACTGATGTTGCCATTAACATAAATGCTAACATCAGCATTTCCTTTGAAAGAAGTTGTTAATATTTGGAAATGGTCGGATTTCCAATCCAAGCTTTGATTGTTATTCTATACTAGCCAGCAAGTGCCAAGGTCACAGGGAGATTCACCTGCAGACGGAGCTAAATGAATCCACTCGGCCACAATGCATGTATAATTTAACATTCTCCTCTCGAGTACCTCCATGCATTTCTAAAAAATATTTTATTACAATAACAAATTGGTTTCAAAATCATACATTATGTATTCCGAAATTAGGTCTGCCAGTGAAACCTGTATGTACAAACACAAACTCTCCCAGGCAGCACTGGAAGAGCACCCAAAAGCTTTTGGCGGCAGGGCGGGGCTTCAGAAGACAGGTTCATTCCACAAGGAACCCACTGTCTCTTTTTATCTTAGCCTGCATATTTAGAAGAAAAAGAACAAACTGATCATTCACTATGAATAGCAGTCTTGGGTTGTCCTTCTATTGCTTCTCTGTGAGAAGGCAGAGTGTGCTACTGGGCAGAAGTGTCTCCTCTCCTAAAAACAGGCATGCCAGGCAGTTTTCCAAGCTTTCCTTAAAAAACAATTATTCCCTGAATATTAAAAGTTGCTTTTTCCTGTGATCTGACACTTTCCATGTATACCTTTTACAGGAACTGGACTTCAACAAAGCTCCTTTGAAACATTAAAGATAAAGGTATCAAAGCCATCTTTACAAATTTGCTTTCAGAAACACACTTGTTCTGCCATAAGCTTTCATCACTAAGTTATCCAAAAAAGTTAACACATTCAAAAACATCCTTAGGATTCCCGTCACAAATGCAAACCCATCTAATGTTTCCCTAATAGATGCTTGTTTCTGCTTTGTAACTTTTCATCCGAAGTTAAGTACACATTGATTTAGCATCCTTTTACAACATCGGTATGGCCTTCTCATGCCACTAGGAAAATGCCTATTTGTGAGCCATCAGGATTAAAATGTATTTCTGATTCCTTTCATATCTTATATTTTAGACCTTTTCCATCATCCCGACAAAAGTTTCATCTCACCCAATGGTATTAGTGAATAAGAAGGCAAAGATCTCCAAGTAAATGACAAGTCCCACAATATTACAGGTGTTTGCTCATAAAAAGGTTAGAAGGAAATTTAACTGAGTTTGTCTCAAGTTTCAGAAGTTTCTAAGGCATGAGCTTGATCTCTTTATATTAAAAGAGAAATCTAGTTCATTTCAATAGGGAATTTGTTTTTCATTAACTTGTAAGATAAACATCATTGGTATGTTTCTTCTGGTCCGCTAACTTTTGAATAAAACAACAAAATTCCTGAGAGATCCCCTCACAAATCTCTTTAAATTAAAAATCAGTCTAATTTTTATTATAAGGCCGACATCATGATAGGCTTTGTATTTTTAAGCAATGCCCAGACCTAAAAAGTTTAATTCCCTGACAAAAGCTTTTAATAAGAACAAATTATGAGTAAAATTCGATGCTATAAACTTTCTTACTCAAAAGAAATCTGCAAACACTGTATTAAGAAATCATATTTTCTTAATTTCATTTTGATGGAGAGATACAACTAGACATACAGCTCTTCTATAGTAAAATTAAAAGGAATAATGTTTTCTAATCTAATCAGTAGTATCTAAAACTGGGAAGTGTTAACAGCATAATTTCTGATTTCTTTTGTATTCTCATTTAGGCTGATACATTAAAGCTTTGCTTTTCAGAAGAACAATTAAGAAGTTGTTGATAGAAATTAAATATTACTGACAATTGAAAATGCATTTATTTCTTGTTTGCTGCAGCTAGAGATACCACTTCCACCTCCCATCAAAGATAATCTAAACTAAAATAGTGCATAACTAAAAATGAACCGAAAAGCTTCATTCTTTTGTGCTAAACAAAAAGGTGATTTATCTAAGTAATAAGCAAATTCCAGTGTATGAAGATATATATATTTTTAAGTCCTCTAAAAAATGCCTTAAGTTATAATCTTGAGGCTAAATGATTAAACTCTCTCTGGGTTCGTGGCCCACGGAGCTCTATCCTTCATTTTAGCTGTGGGCTATTTTCAGCTGAATGCAAACTGCTTTTTTATTTGTTATTAAAGGCAGTTCACATCTTACACCACCTCGTATGTATAGGAGGCGGGCAACTATATGTTATTAAAGAAAGTATTAAGGCAGAATTTAAAATGGAAAAAAATAAAGTCTTCGGTCATAAGTACATTTCATTCCCATACACTGCAACAAGCAGTTATATTGCCAAGTTTTTTCTAAATAAATGAAATACTGAGTCAAAATTCACACCACAAATGAAAATGTGGTACAAAACTCTTTTTGGGTTGTGACAGCAGTATTTCAAATTAGATATAACAAGAAATGTTCTAATAATCACTCTTTGTTTTTATGGTGAATTATAAATACAGAAACATGCATGATTAAATAGATGGTCAAATATAAACTCATGTTAATAATTAACTCACTGAAAAAAATTACAAATGAGAAGCCAGGATGTTCTGAGGGAGGCCATCAAAAGTCAAATACTTTCTGATTCATCTTAAACAGAACAAGAATTTTAACATAAACCTCTCTTAACGCTATCCAGTCAAGATTTGAGAAGAATAATTCCCTAACGCCACATGAAAAAAAAAAGTCAGTGGAGAGTATCAAATAGGTTTTGAATCTAAATATTCTTTAAAAACAAAAAATTCTCTCCAAATTGGCAGCTCAGCGAAGCCAATGGGTAATATTACAATGAGGTAGGCGCATGCGCATTCTTTGATCGGTTTGGGTCTGTTTTATTAAGGGTGTGCCAGGAATCCCCATTCTTAAAGAGTCATAGCCTCAATTCAGCTGTCTCCTGTTCTGTCCCCAACCTGGCTATCTGCCAGAGAATGTCACACTTTGAAGGACAAAGTCTGAACAGTTTCTGCACAGATTTTAGACTCAAGCTTCTGGTTTCAGAGTGAAAAACTCTTAAGAACCTTAAACTTGGTCACATTGAGCAGGTCAAAAAGGGAAAGAGGGAAAGAGAGGACGGAGACGGAGACGTAAAACTATCTTGAGCCTCCCCACTCTGTAGGTCTAATGAGGCTTGGTCCACCAAATAATCACAACAATAAACTGCAGCGTGTCCTGGGGTCCCCTCTGAAAGAATAAAACGGGAAGCCTGTCTATCATGCTGAATACGGAACCAGGAGCTCGCGCGGCGGGGTTCGATGCCTTGTGCCTGGCTGTATTCACAGGCGAGGCAGACAGATGCCTGGCCTTTGACAAAGCCAAGAGATGGGCATTTCAAAAATAAAATCATCTCCCAATTACAGGGAGCCCTTCCTCCCTGGGATCCCAAAGCACTCTATCAACCTAAATTGGAATCCTGTCCACCGCGCTGCCTTCCAGCAGCCACTCCAGTATAAATTGGATCAAATGCTCTCAGATTAATTCCTGGAAACCTATATTCATCTTTGTATATCTTTATTACAAAACTAGCCACAAGACTGCTCTACAATTTTCATTACCAGAACAGCTTTTGGAGCTGGATTACGCCACGGTTTATCCCTCCGTGACCCCAAACCATCTTGTTAGCCCCGTTATTGTATATTCATACACCACACCTGAGCCCAAGATAATAAGAGTTATGGTGAATGAGGGGAGGGATGCATTTTATTGCATTTTATGCACTGCTCTTCTGCAAGGAGGTTTAACCTGCCGCAGGCACCCTCAGAAGTCCCACCTCGTTGTCCTGCTCTGACTTGCACCCTCTACTGAAGACCCTCCTGATTCTCAGATTGAAAAGAAGGGGAGGGAAGCGCAGAGACCTGGGATTTGCCAATGACACGCACAGCTCCCTTCTCCCTGGCTGCTCTGGGTAAGAGGACCGAGGCCCTGCAACACCAGCAACCATGCCGCTCAGGAGGGCCCTGGGCCCTTCAAAGGGAAAGAGCAGGATTTCTGCCTGCTGAGGGGAATGGGGCTGTCAGAGGCAGAGAGCAGAAAGTGGGGACAACAGTCGCCAGCAGTCTCAGCTGAGCTAGTTGGGATTAAAGATGTGGGTTTGGGTCAACTGTTCAGGTGTGGGTGTCAGAATGCGGTTTATTACCGGTAAATATCAAAGGTCATTAACTTTCTGGTGATGATGATAATCTATTACATTACCTATACTAATAATATACACATTATAGGTGACTAAAATCATATATATATATTTGTATTCATTTACATTTATGTGTGTATACATACATGCATACACAGAACCACATATATATATAAATGCACATATTTATCATCTATGTATTATATAATTACTATTATATATATATATATATATATAATATAGACAGAGACCTCCAGAGAGAGAGACCCAAGCATGTCAAAAGCAAGCCATTTAATTCTAACGTAATAATTGGCAAACTTATATCTCTTCCCTCTCCAAACAGATACATTCTGCCCCAGTCAACCAATACCTACTGTTACTCTCCAGCCTGCTGATCTGCTTCCCTCCCTTCTTGCTTTCCCTTTTTTCCTATCTTTTCCTTCTTCCTTCTTCCTTCTTTTCTTTTAAAATAATGCCACCTTGGTTCTTAAAAGAGGAAGAATAACCTAGAAGAACCATTCATTATGTATATATTCCAAGAGAGCTTTAAAACTTCTGTTTTCTTTAGAAAGCACTTCTGTTTCCTCAGCCCTTTCCACTGAAGGGGATGTTAAAGCACAATGAGACTGATTAATACAGGCACAAAAAAGAAATGTTCTTATTATATTATGGAAATGTTAGGTCCTATTTTTCTCCCAAAAAATCTTCACTTTATTTCCCATTGCTCAGAGAAATGATGTAAAACTCCACTCCCATGGGAAACTGCAGCCCCCTTGTCTTTGGGCCTGAGGTCCTCTCCCAAGGAGGGGCAGGCGTCTGGGAGGCTGGAGTGTGCAGAACCTAGGGTCCCACCCCAGACCTCCTTACCAGAAACCTACTTGTCAATGACCTTTCTAGTCATTTGTTCAGACCTTAAGGTTTGGAAGCCCTAGATTAGGAGATTTTTAATGACCTATTTCTGGACCCTACTTCAGCCCTATACAATCAAATTCTTTGGAATCAGCGACCAGGAAATTGTGTACTTTCGAATCCCTTACGTGACCTGGTACCACCAGGTAAAGACCTGCTCACGAAAGGCTTCACTGTGTGGCCTCTAATTGTTCCAATGACGATGGCCAGGGGATTGAATCCTCCACAAGCCTTAGCGTGCTGCCATCTCTCTGCTGGGAGCTCTCAGGGAGTAGGTGCCCTCCACCTCAGCTCGCTGCATTGCAGCCTGATATGACGATTCTCCATCAAAAGGACACCTTGCTAAGCTCTCCTGCCCTTTACCCCGTCATCCTCCTGCCTCAACCAGGCCAAACAAAAACCAAGTGCCTTGCTTTCTAGGCCTTCTCCTTTGTCTGTAGGGACAGCACCCCCCGGTCTCACTGCTTCCCCTCTGACATCTCTCAAGGTGCTCTGAAGACCCTCAAGCCCCCTGAATTCTCACCATGGCCACATCCTACCTAATACACTTTGCACTTCTCCTCGTCCATCCGTCTTTACATGTTGAATTTTAAGGCTGCCACTTTGTGTTTACTGACACTCCCTTTGAAAGGGGTCTCATTGTTTCCAATTAAGCCACGGGCTTATAGCATTTTATTTTTTTACAAGTTTTCCCTTCCTGTGTTCCATGTCACTACTACCTGTTATGATGTTCCACCCACCCCATGGCACACTGTAGCTTGACTAATTTTCAGGAGCTCTTTTATGGTACCCAGGATTCCAGCTCATTTGTCCCAGAAGAAATCTAGGGGAAGTGCTATGTTCCCAGAAGTGTTTAAATGCCAAGGGTTCATTCTCAGAAGCTGCGTGAGGGGTTGCTGGCTAAGACCTTCTGCAAGCTCCCTGTTCTGGGCCACGATGATTTGTCATCCATTTTATTGTTTCTTCTGTATGCTGATTGCTTTTGATTCATTACACAACACAGAGTCCATGAGAACAAGTCATTTTTCAAGTTAACAGGTGTACAATGAAATTAGATTAAAGTTTTGTAAATTTGCAGGTGGAAAGAAAAGAACCATCCCCATGGGACCAATAGGAGAGGGCTTGAGTGAGAGAAATACGGAAAGGAACGTACTGAGACTCACCTCGTGAGGAGTGTGGCTAGTTCCCACTCCTGTGGAAAGGTCTGCGGGGGGGGGGCTGTGTTCCTCCATCTTCCATCTCTGTTTGTGCCAATCCCATCCCCCTCTTGAGTTCTGCTTCTCTTGCCCTTTCTTTGGACCAGCGAACCGACTGCGCGTCTTGTCATATCTCACTCATGCCATGGGGCTGTCCGGGTCAGTGGGCAGAGAGACATGTGACCTGGGGCCAAGTGAGTCTATCTCACTGGAGATGCTACGTGCCACTCAATTCCTCTAAGCCTTGACCAGTTCAGACCTCGATGATTACGTTCCTCTCCTGCACCCAGGCAAGATACAGCAGGCTTTACCATGGGAGATGTGCACACAAAACATATTTTCAGGATGAGTGGAAGCCAGGCTCTTTCTTCCTCCCGTGTGTATTTCTTTTTGTCATTTTATTCTGCCTCTCTCCTTTTCTATCTGATATTTTTCCTGACCACATCCCTCGATGTTTCTAATTCTTTTATACTGACACAAGAGCATGTCCACTACAGTGATCACAGCACCCAAGGAGAAGAAAACACTACATAACACTACTTTGCTTTATCTTTGTTAAAAACAGTCCACATGGGAGCAGTGACAGCTAGGCTTCTGGAATCTGCACCTACAATTTAATCCTTTAAAGAATCAGCAGGGCCCACATCAATCAAGAGCCTTCATCAACTTGTAAAAACAATATTTTGATTCAATCAGATTCAAAGCTCTGAAATTCTCAGCTAATTAATGCAGGGTCACTCAAGGGCTGTGCAGTGGTGGCTGGAACAGTGGTCAAATATTTACCCTTGGAGCACACACATGTTCGTATCACCAGAGGACCTGAGTGATGGTCAAGAATAGATAATGTATCTCTGGCTGCAGCAGGTTTCATCTGGATCCAGTATTTGGTTAAATAATTATTATAAAGGGAGGGAAGGAGAGAAACGATTCTTCTGTCATCATAGACACATAGGGAAGGAAAAGTCTGTAAAAGGTAAGTGGCCAGGCACCGCCAACACCCTACTGCTGCTTTTCACCACCCAAATGTCCCAAGCAGAGATATGTTCTGTAGAGTACTTCCTGTAACCCTCAAAATAAGTGACAAGTTCAAAACTTTATAAGTCGGCTAATCCATGAGATATGTGAGTTCATTCTTGATTCCAAGAAATTTGAGTTGGTTTCATCTGGGGACATTTTGAGGCTTGAAATAATTTGGAGGTCCCCATAGGGTTGCAGAAGCATTTGCATTATTGTGTTTATTTCTAAAGTGGGGGCTGAATATGTCAATACTTTCTTATGTGTATTTGGGATCCACAATGTCCCCCATAGGCTCATTGTGTTGAAAGTTTGGTTGCCAGTTGATGGGCTTTGGAGAAGTGATTGGATGATGAGGACACTAACTTCATCAAGTGCATTAATCCACTGAGGGATTCATGAACTTAAAAGGACTCATGAGGAGGGAGAGTCTAACTGAAGTGGGTAACTGCAGGTGTGGCTTTGAAGAGCATATTCTGTATCCAGCCCCTTCCTTTAAGGTTCTCTAATCCTTTCTGTTTCCCAGCTACCAGCTTCCTTCTACCACATCTTTCTGCCAGGATATTTCTATTTGTCACAGGCCTAAAAGCAACAAGGTCAAGTAACCATTGACTGAAACCTCTAAAATTGTGAGCCAAGGTCAACTTTTCTTCCTTTGAGTTGAGTTTCTCAGACATTTTGTCACAGTCACAGAAAGCTGACTAACACAGAGACGTGGTTTAATTATACAAGTGCAGGAAGAAAATGAATCAGGAGGCCTCATTACTGATAAAAAATATGTATAATTTGGATTTCTTTCCTTAAAACACAGGAAACAAATAAGCAATATAAAAGAAAGTTCATATAGAAATTCTAGCTTGGCCCATTGCTTTTTTCCTTACTTTTGACATCTGTAAACTCTCCAGAAATCAGACACTGTGATTCCCTTTGTGATATTTACCAGATAGTTTTTCAAGATGGTATTCTTAGGGGACAGTGACCTAGGGCCAGTTGGGCTCTCTGTGTAGTGTTTATAACCACTGCCTGTGAACCTGTAATTATCTTAAAATAAAAAGTTAAATTCAAAAAGCCATGCTATGTTTAACTATAGAATAGGCATAGAATTAGGCAGGATTTTATTGTTATTAATTACTTCAACTCATGGGCCTTTCTCCTCACTGTCAATCTCAAAAACTTCTACAAAGAGTAAGCATGAGGAAACTCGTGATGACTGTGTTTTCTTCCCTGAAGACTGGGGTGCAGAGTGGAAAGTATATTTTGCTTTTTAGGTCCTTCATTTATCATCAAGAAAGAAAATAGAAATTTATTAAAAAGAAGTTAATTATTTAGATGAGCAGTAATGGACCCCCTTATATGTTCCACATTTTTATAGTCCTTTCCCTACTCATTTTAACAATTGCATGAAGATTAACCAAATTATCTGTGTGGAGGAAATGTGATGGTTACTAGCATGGTCCAGGTTAAATATCAAGTGTAACCTGAATCAAGTTATGGCTGCAATGTCAGTGTTTTTCGACAACACAGAGCTCACTCTTTATCTGCGGTTTCACTTTTTTGGTTTCAATTACCCGTGAACAACCACAGTTCGGCATTAGATAGACAATTCCAAACATAGACAAGCCATTAAGCTTTTGTTTTGCTTTGTTTTCTTTTTGATTTGGGGGATTGAATCCAAAGCCTTCAAACTAAGCTATGTCTTCAGCCCTTAACATTTTATTTTGAGACAGGGTCTCACAAGTTACTCAGGCTGGGCTCCAAGGAGGATCTGCCTGCCTCAGCCTCCCAGAGTTCCGGGATTGTAGACATGCGCCAGTGCCCTCAGCTATAATTCATACGTTTTAGATTGCATGTTGTCTTAAGCAGTGTGACAAAATCTCAAATTGTCCTACTCCACATTGCCTTGAAAGTGAGTCATGTTTTTGTCTAGCACATTCACACTGTATGTGATACCTGCATGTGATCACATGACATGGCAATTTGACTTCAGTAAGAACTGGCCTAGCAAAATCGTAAGCCTGATTGACATGGAGGCCACAAACTGAGAAGGTAAGACCTATCTTGGATATGGGTGGCACCAACCAGTAGGATTGTAGCCAGCATAGAATGAAAAGCGAAAAAAACCCTGAAGTCTTCCTTTCTTTTCTCCTTTGAAGTTGGTCCAGTCTTCACCACTGCCTTCAAGTTTCCACAGTAGACACCAGCATTCTGTGAACACTCTTGCATTTTCCAGCACAGATTAACATGGACTCCGCCCTGAGCTCCAGGCCTTTGACCTTCAGCTGGATTCTCTGCTCCTCCAGAGCCTAGATGGCTGTTTTGCATTCTCAAAGCCCCGATTCAGCATGCAGCCACTGAAAACCTGTGTGGTCTATCATACACATATTCTCTTCCTCTAGTGGACCCTAACTAAGACACCACCCACTGATCATTAGCTGTCTGGGTTATCAGGTTAACTGTGATTTCACAGTGCCTGTGTTCAAGTCACCATCATTTTACTTATTAAAGGCCCTGAAGCACAAGACTAGCAATGCTGGAAATTTTAATACCTTATTATAATTTTCTGATTTTTCATTACTAGTCATTTTTTGTTAATCTCTTATGCTTCCAAAATGATGAAGTAAACTTTATCACAGGCAGGTATGTATAGCAAAAACCTTTAAACACACATATGTGCTGTACATATATGGAGACAGAGAGACAATAGTAATATCCTCAGTTTCAGGTTTCCACTGGAGGTCTGGAGACATATTCCCCATGGATGCAGACCATGAATTTTCTCAGGGTGGGCTTTCTGATTGATGTCAATCACTGGGGCCAAACTGACTGTTGAACAATCAACATTGATCACTGTGATAGACTAAATGAATGTTGTGGCTTTGCTCATGCTCAGCATTCCACAAATATAACAAAGCTTGGATTCATAGGATGCTGCCAAGGTTATTTTTTTTCAATACTCAAGCTGGTCTACCTGGGGCTACTTGATAAAACATTTGGACTGAATTAAATAGGCACTTCTGTCAGACAACTGATTGGATTGATTTTTTTTTCCTACTGTATTAACTGGTTATTTCGATACTCTGCAGACATTTAAAAGACTTATAAAATCATACACTCTAGAATTTTAGCAAAAAAAGTGTCCTCAAAAACTGTATAGTCCAGGGCTTTCCCCCCAACTTTTGAGAGGCTAAATGGAAAGAATCAAGGGAAATGGTATTTACATTACATATTTTGGGAAATACCAAGATAAGAAGTTCCATTGCTTGATTACTTCCTTGTTTGCTAGAAGTTCCCAAAGGCCATGAAATACTAATATGCGTTTACGATTTCTCTCTCTAGTATAATAGAAAAAAGTTATCTAAGCTTACAATTATCACAGAATTCCTCCACCTTCCCTCACCCCGGTCAGATCTAGTCAGCGAATTTGGAAATGACACAGCGTAGTATAAATTTCATAGATGGAGAAATAGACAGTCAAAGAAGGGATATGTCTTATTAATACCTTCCCTATTACAGAGTTAAAACTAAAACCTAGGACTTTAATTCCCACTCATCTTTTGGACCTAAGTAAAGTGCATTTTTCTAGTTTTGAGAATGAAATAGTCCACCTCCATATACCCATTACCAAGAGTCTATTCTTTCCATTTTGTTTCAACTTTACATTTTTCTCATTATATATTATATGTAATCCTGAATCTAAAATTATACATAGGGTTGGGGAGATAGTTCCATGGCATAAGCACCTGCCTGGAAAGCACAAGGTCCAGAGTTCGATTCCCAGTACCCAAATATATATATAACATATAAGACATTCTTCTTGTATAGAATTCCTCTGTATAAATAAACTTTTCCAAAATTTACTGGGATTACGTATTTACCCAGAAGTACAATTCATTTAAGAAAGAACAAACAAATGCTTACTTATCTCTTTCCTTTTAGTTACCAGTTATCAGAGTAAGGCATTCATTTAATGGTGCCCCATTAAAGATGATGGTGGCTTTCTTTCCCTCTCTGTCTGTTTTTCTTTCTTATATTTGCAAGTCACTGGATTCCCTGTATTTCAATGAATTGCAGTTCTTATTAGTTTTGATGTTCATAATATCCCATTTATTGCCAAAGGGAACCTAGACATGATGATGTCTTTGACAGCTTCCTTACTTTCTAGTACAATAAATACTTTGTGATTACCTTATATATTCCCTGACACAGATCAGAGCTGGTCAACTCTAAGAAGCCTCAGATCTTAGCAAAGAATGCTACTTTGAGATCATAGTCTAGATAGCGAGGGCACCCACTGCTTTGGACTCTCCATTACTTGTTCATGTAGACAGAGCTAAGAAACATTCTTGTTTTCAGAAAAATTTCTTAGTTTTTCTCAATTTCTAAGATTTTTTCAATTAAACATTAGCCAGGTTATTGGCCTTCCTGCAAAATTTTCCAAAGAGAAAGTATATAATTGAGGAAAAGCCACCAAGATAGAGAATAAGCTGGTAGTAGTAATTAAAGTCTGGTTCATCTTTATGTGCAGGATTCCTTGAGCTATAGTAATGATTTCTTAAGTCTTGTTTACATTAACATTTCAGCCAGAGCAGTTGGGAACCATGCTTAATTATTTCTGCCTTGGCGGATTAGATATAAGTTGTACAGCCTTACTTCCTTGTTCACATCTGAAGTCAGTCCGATTTGCAGGAACAAAAATTATTTTACAGAAGTGTACCCTTGTTACTTTCAAGTGGATCCTAAGGATCAAGGTGAAAATGTTGAAGTATAGGTGTGATTTTTTTTAAAGTATTATATTTAAGTAGTAATTCTAGTATAAGAATTATAAAGTTGTCAAGGGTTAATTTTGACAATACCATCCATGTCATTAATTGATCATAAAGCCTAGGACAAATTTTCTATTCAAGTGGGTATATATATATGTATATATATGTATATACATATATATGTATGTATATGTATATACATACTCCCTCTTTATTTCTTTTGTTTGTTTATTTGTTTGCATTTTTTGGTACCAGGAATGGAACTCAGGATCTTGCACTTGCCAGGCAGGCACTTGTGCCACTGAGCTGCATCCCCAGCTGTCCACCTTCATTTCAAGTTCCCAGGAAAGTAACTGGAACATTCTTGTCAGAACAATAACAGAATTGAGCTGCGAGACAAGTTGTAGGTCTAGACAATATGATAAAAACCCTCGAAATATAGAAAGCAAATGTACTCACAACTCATTGGAGAAATCGAAGTAGGAAAACTGCAACACAAAACCCTACAGATAAGAACCTCTTTCTGAAAGGATTCTGGGAAAGAATCAAGACCTGGTCAGTACAAAGATTAGGCCACCCTGAATTAGGAGCCCTGGGAACACTTTCTTCACATTAGCTTCTGTCCATCTTTCAAGAGGTTGTGCTTTATCTTCAATTTTCAAAGTTTTCATATGTTCGCTCATAAAAACCTCAAATGGACACTATCTCATTATACAAACTTCCAGTCTTCTTCACTAGTAAGGTGAAGAAATTTGAACCTAAATCTAACATACCTGTTTGTTACCCGGAATTGCCGTCTTGATCCAGCTCTTGTTTCAGAGTGATATCCGGTGACATACAGCAGCAATGTAAAACTCACGTGCTCATGTTTAGAAATTAGTACCAGGTACTAACAACTTTGTGAAGTACCAGCTACTACTGTACTATCTTGTCTTAAACTGTAACATTGATTAATCCAAAACCAAAGGCTGTGAGACTCATTTTTTGCACCTTGTGATAGTCTTAGAATGTAAAGAAATTACAGCTACAGGGTTGTGGGAAATGTCTACAAATTATCACTTTCCCAGAAGGGCCTTGACATGATCTTGCAACATATTTTTCAAAATTTCAACATGCAGTGAAATTTGTATCAACATGTATCTGGTCCAGTCAGGGTCTTTGCATCTGTTGTCTCACCTCCACATCGTTCTTGCCCTAAAAATGTACCTATGATACCTGTTTCAACTACAGTTTCTTCTATTGAAACAAACCTAGAATATCCAGATAAAACATAACTATTTTTAAATGTTTTAACTAATCTTACAAAAAGAAGAAAAGAAATTCTCAGAACCGGGAAGAAAAAGTGAGTTGAAAAACCAAAGAGTTGCTCCTATGGGCTGACAGTGTAGTTGGGTCGGAGGGAAGTGTTTCAAATTTAGGATCCCAGTGAACTGGATTTGAATCACTTGAGATGGAAAATTAGATTTATATGCCCTGTGAGCTATAAAGTTAAAATGACCCTCACACAGTTTGAGGTCCTCCAAAAGCCAGGCCAGAAAAATTTTGCTATCTGCCATCAGGGAGATAATAAAATTTATCTATACTCAAAATCAGGTAGGAAAAATCGGTGTATATAAAAAAATTCAAAAATTATTGTATTTCAACATCCTTCTAGATATACATGGTCCAATCCAGGATGTTTATGGTCCACAAAAGATAAACCAAAATTTGCAAAATAAACAACAAAAAACTACCTTAAAGTTGAATCAACAAATCTCATCAAACAGATTCTCTAGAACTTCAAATAGATTTGAATTCTGATTTGATTCTGATACAGTCACATAGCTTGATAGATAATGATCAAAGTCATAATAAAGAAGATTATAAAGGTTAGGAAAAGAACATGTCACATCAAAAACTGAAAAGGAAGTAGTAAACAAATTAAGTGAAATGATTCAAAATTTGAAAAAAAATTAATTTTGATAGCAACACCTAAAAACTTGACAGGCGAAAGGGTAGGTCCACAACAGGTGAAGATAGAATAGTGACCTGGAAGAAATATCTGAAGAACTTAAAGCATAGTAGAGAGAGACCAAAGCATAGGTAATGCAAAGAGGGATTAGGAGAGGTGAAATTTAGACGGAGAAATTCTAAACACTGGCGTCCAATGAGAAAAAGAGGAAGAGAGAAGAGAGAAGAAAGGTGGGGGTGGGGAGAACAGGGAGAAAGAGTGTGAATGGGGCGAAGGACATATCCGAAGGACATATCCGAAAGGACAAATGAGTAATGGAAGTCCAATTTACAGAACGTAATCAACCCCAAGCAGGACACAGACAATGACAGCCCATCTCCAGGTAGGCGCGTCACAGTAAAATTTCACAATAACAAAGACAAAGGCATGTCCTTAAAACTCACAGTTCACCTTGAGAGAGCAACATGTTGACAGCCGACTGCTGGTCATCACAGATGGGAGTGAGAAGCCTACACTAGGAAATCATCAATAACTTTAGGTATGAAAAATGTTGCTGTTGGCTGTATTTTCTGACGCCCTCAGCTCCTATGCATAAATTTAGACAACTGAAAATGAAGACTATATATGGGGGAGCTTTTCACTAAATAATCAGTGGGAGTGGGGGTGGGAGGGATATAGAGGGGACAATATATTATGAATTGAGTGCTTCTAAGCTGGGTGGTGCATCCATTAAAGCTCATTATAATATTTTCTCTAGTTTTAAGGATGTATGGAAATTTCTAAAATAACATGTAAAAAAATCATATGTCTTGATCTTTTGGAAATATGTATTTGTGGAATAACTCACACCCTGTCTAGGGAAATGCCATAAAAATAGTCTCAGGTCAGGAAGAAGTTGGTAGATGTGTAGGTAAAATGAGACGGACCAAAGGGCAACAACCGCTGAACGTGACCACTGGGTACCTGAGGGTTCTTTTCACCGTTCTATTTTTCCATAATAAAGGAGGGTTTTTTTTTTTTTTAAGAGAAAAGTTAAAAGAAAGGTGTTGGTCTATTATCTGTTTCTGTCCAGGGTGAACAGGTCCCAAAAACGAGGTTGGTACCCGCGGATGAATAAAAAGTTAGAAGAAAAAGAAATACAAGAGAGACAATGTTCTGGGATCAGGGGGCTTACAGTTCTCCTCTGCAGCCCCGAATCACCTTTTCCGTAGCCTTTTATTGAGATAAAACAAAAGAGGCACCTGGGCTAATGGGTGAATATCAGTTGTTTTAGCAAGGACAATACAACTCAATTACCATAGGCCTGAGACTTGACTAGGTAGCCATCAGGTCACCATTCCTTTTCTACATAACACAGCAAAACATTTAGTGTCAGCACCAGGGCTTACAAAGCTTTTGTTAGACTTCCTCCGGAACACAACAACCTAGGCTAGGTTATACCTAAGGCAACACATTGAAAGATTAACTAAAGAATGTCCTTCTCCATAGAAAGGAAACTATAAAATTGAGAATAGAGACAAATGGAAGTTGAACATAAACATGCAGAAGGATAACTGAAGAAAATACTTTTGTTATCTAAATTTTGAAAAGATTAAGAAAACTAACAAATCACTACAAAGAGCATGAAAGGGAATAAATTTTCTATAAAGCAGTATTAGTGATAAAAATGGAGATTATTTATCAATGTTGCAGATGTGAAAAATAAGGCATCGTGAGCAAATACATCAATAAATTTGAAAATAAATAAAATTCACTAATTGTTGAGAATGAAACCAAAACTGGCCGACAAAAAAAAACTAACACATTCCCATAACACTACATATTCCCATACACATTTTTGCTGGCTGTTGTGGCTCATGCCTGTAATCCCAACACTTAGGAGGCTGAGGCAGGAGGATTGTTGCAAGTTCAATACCAGCCTGGGCTACAAAGTGAGCTCAAGGCCAGCCTAAACTGCTTAGCAAGACCCTGTGTCAAAAAGACAAAAAAAAAAATTTTTTTTAATTGAATTAGTAAGCAAAAATCCTCCTACACAAAAAAAGCTAAGTGATTCCATGGCTTCATCAATGAGATTTACCAGATAGTTGTGGAACAAATAATTTTAATATTATATAAACTATGTTAAAATACAAAGAGAAGCAAACATTCTGGATTTATCTCATGAGGCTAGCAAAAAATGGATACCAAACCATGATAAGAACATTATAAGGGAGAAAAGTAACAGAAAACATAAATATAACATAAAAGTATTAGAAAACCAAGTCTACCAGTAAAAATAATAAAATACCATGATCACAAGCAACTTATTCCCCAAGGAAAAGTTTGTTCATCCTTAGAAAATTAATTACGGTAAGTCATCATATTAACAGATTAAAGAGAAAACCATTTGCTCAATAGATCCAAACAACAAAGAGTTGAATGAGCTTCAACACCTACTTAACACCAGAATTTTTGCAAGCTAGGAATAGCGTTAATACTCTTTGGCTGACAAGGCATTTATCTCTGGCTAACATCTTATTACTGGAGAAAGAGCAAAAGCCTTCTATCTGAAGCAGTGAGGAAGGAGGAATGCTCGCTCTCTCTCTCTTCCTACTCATTACTATTCTGGAAGTCACACCCAGGGAAAAAAGAGTAATAAAAAGTTGCCATGATCGGAGAGGTCCAAACAAAACAAGGCATATAAGATTTGACTCTGAAGGTAAAAAAAAAATTAAAAGGAAATCTTAAGTGGAAACCATTAGAACTAATAGGAGAATTAAGCAATGTTAAGTAGAATCAATGTAAAATAAACAGTATTTCTATATCATTCAAATAAAAGTTACCATTCAAGCACTATTAAAGTTTTAAAGGCACCATTTAAAATAGTGTACAAATCCAATACCCCTAGTAATATGCCTAGATATTTATTAAAATAATTTAAAAGGCCCAAATAAATAGAAAAGCATACCACATTCATAGATAGGAAGGCTCAATACCGATTTCCAATGGATCAATACATTCTAGGCAATCTCAGTGAAAAAAATGCAAATCCAAACAGCTTTTATTAATGGAAACTTTCAAAAAATAATTCAATCAGAATTAATATTGAGAGGAGACAGAACTTGTCCTACCAGAATTTTTATGCAGCCTTAGCAATGAGAATAAAGTGATATTAGCAGATACAAGGTGAGTTGAACGATGGAATAGAACAGGAGGGAAAGGCAACTTAGGAAATAGAAAGTTCTAGATAGAGAATAGGATATTTTTCAATTAGTGCAGAAAGACACAGATTCTCAATAAATAATGCTGGGACTTCTACCAGCACAAGGAAGCCCACATTGGGGGCGGAGAAAGATGAGGCCTCCATTTATAGAATAAAATATTCTGTAGATTCTTAGGTGCAATCAATTGGCTAGGTGGCCTCTACTCTGAGAAGCTTGATGCTTGGATTTTGCTACAGATTTGGCCTGTTAGCTACTGCTAATCACAGTGGCTGATCCCTCCTACTGGTCTTCAACCCCCGCCCTGTTGGGGTAAGGTTAGAGGTCTGGTGTGGATGTACAGTGGAGTATGATCCCGAGCATTTTATGGGTATGTAGCCCCATGGCAATGTTTGCAAGGAAATTCTGAAATTTTCTTTGTATCAGAGTTTAGGATCCTTTGCCTATCAGATCAACCTCCAAATTCGGATGAGGTCAGAATAACTAAATTAGACAAAGGCAACAGATAAAGATCCAAAATGGGCTTTCCTATAGCAGCAGCATCAATGAAAAACCTCCAGAGAGAGGGTGCTGGACCAGTACCTAGAAATACGAAGGCTCTTGGCTTTTCTTCCCTGCCCCTTGATTCTGGCTCAGTATGTCCATGCTTGCCAGCTTTTAGCACAATGGAGAGCTGGGTTTTCTTCTCATAGCACCGTGGATCTTTGAAATTGGCACCAGTTAGCTTGTGTTTTCAACACAGGCACCTTCTAGAAGAGTACAAACAAATAGCCACATCTGTGTCATCGTGGAGCTCCAGGGGCCTGCACATGCGAACCCAGCCTAACTCCAGACCTACAAGTTACCCTTAGTAGCACGCACCTCTTAGTCATTTTCCTTGCTGCTGAGACACAATACCCGACCCTCACAACTTAAAGCAGGAGCGTTTTATTGTGGCTTACCGTTTGTGGAGGTTTCAGGCCATAGCCAGCCAGCTCCAAGACAAAAAGGGCAAGAAGGTCCTGAGGAGGAAAACTGCCCACCTCATGGCGTAAAGGAAGTAGAGAGTCAAGGAAGGAGGTGGGAAGGGAGACAGACCCTTCTAGGTCATGCCCACAGTGGTCCTTCTTCCTGCTCTTCGCACCAGAACACGCTTCCTCACAGCAAGTCAGGTCCTGTCACCTTTTAAATATGTGCGGTTTGGGGGCTCATTTTAGGTCTAAACCATAAGAAGGCACAAAGCCCTGCCTGCTCAGAGTAGGTGATGGTAAGTCACTGGGGATAATCCTGACTCCAGAAGTGAAAACTTTTTTTTCTCTTCAAGAAAATGTTTAGCATTTTATTAGCAAAAATTTTCATCCCAGCTTTTGGTGGTTAGAGAACTCAATTCATTCTTTTTTCTTTCTTTTTTTTTTTTTTTTTAACAGGGCCTTGCTATGTAGTTGAAGCTGTACTTGAACTCACTATGCAACCCAGGCTGGGCTCAAACTCTTGGCGATCCTCCTACCTCAGCCTCCTGAGTCCTGTGATTATAGGCATGTGCTACCACATAAACATATGCTGACTTGGGACATTGTAAAAAAAGGTTTTCTTATACTGTTATTTAACAGTTGTTTTGCACTCTGCTTTAATTTGTCTTTTTTTTTTTTTACTTTCCTTTTCCTTCAATCAAAATAAAGATCATAGAAGGCAGAGAACAGATTTATGACTTTGTGCATCCATAAACCAACAGAATAGGCATGTAATGGACTTCATTTTATGTCTGATCCTGTAGAGCACTACTGCTCTGTGTTTGATTTTACCACCCTCCTCACCATCAGATATTTCTTGACATATAGACCTTTTCAAATGTACACTTTGATACTTTTTTAAATGGCACCATCTTGAAATTAATGTTAAGTGAATGGAACAGAAACGGATGCTTTATATTGCTTTGAAAAACAGAATAAAGAGCACTGAGATCAACATCTGGGTGTAGTAAAAGCTTAACAGGATCCGAACAAAAGTTATCAACTTCAGGAGAGAAGGAAGGAAATGGGATTAGGGGCTGTGACTTATTGTTTCTTAATAAAAGTAAACAAGAAGAGAAAAGAAAACATGTTTCTTAATAAAAGAAAACATGAAGCAACTACAAAACAAATATTACCATTTTATAATCTAAGTGGTAGGTTTTATCACATAAAATATTTTCCTCTTCAAAAATAGCTGAGCAGTTTTAATTTGGGAAAATATAAAAACTTTGGACACAGAGAGAAACCTACTTAATGCAGTACTCAGAGTGTAGAAATATGACAAAACTGAGAGTTTTAGTTTGGAAAAAGGTGGTGAGAGAGATGTTCCTTCCCATATGAAAAACAGCCAGAACCCTGATGTTCAGGAAAGAGAAACAAGGCCTTTTTCTTACACTCATCTTCTACACAGCCTTCTCCAAAAAAAGAAAAATATGCTTTTAGGAAGGACATTCTGTTTATTTATATCTTCCATGTGAGACCTCGGCCTCTACAAATTCCTAATTCTGTGCGCTTCCACTTAGCTCTCCTTGGAAAAGGAATTTATAAATATTACCATCTGATGGCTGTAAGATAATATGCAACTCAGTAAGAAAAAGATGACTATTGCAATTAAAAATGGGCAAAGGACATGAACTGATAACTCTCAGAGGTAATACAACTGGTCAATAAAAAGAATAACCCATAAAAACTAAGTAGAATTGAAACATTGAGATGTTCTCAAAGCACTCAAGATCAGCAAAGATGAAAAATCTAAGATACTGGAACTTGGTGAGCTGTGACCTCAGAGACAGCCAGCAAGAAATAGATTAAACTTTTCTAAGATCTGAAAAAGGGGTTTTACTTCTTTCCCCCACTTCCAGAAATCCCTCCTAAAATTTCATCACAATATTGTTCATTATAACAAACAGACAAATTAAAGTGAGTTATCTGGGCAACACTCGAAGAATCAATGTACAAATTATTATATAATCATGAAATGGTATATTTTTCCATTAATATGCTCATTAAAAGACTCAGGTAAAAAATTCATACTATACTATTAATTAAAATAAAGAGGAGACTAGAAATCAAATATAGAATTATTGCAACATTGTTTAATGAACAGATTTATTTACATATAAAAATTTTATAATCTGTTTGTACACTTACATATAAACAGAAATTAAGTAAAGCTACGTATTGGAATAGTGTCTCTGGGGGACCTGGATATCATATTCATTTATAAGGCCCATGCACTTCATTTGTGTATTTGGACCTGCTGTCCCTGCATGGGAAGAAACTGCCATTCCTGCCTTTGTTTGTCTGGAAGACTCCATTCCGCTTCAAACCTTGCCTGAGCTCTGCTACAACTGAAGACAAATGATTTAGGTTCGAGAGGCTCATCTTAATTCACTTCTGTTTTGCTCAGTGAAGACTAAGTTGGGGCTGCAGCCTTTGCCCCAAGATAACTTGCAGATTACATTCCTAACATTACTCCCCAATTTGCCACAAAATATCCCATTTTTGTTACTATTTTCACATCACTCTAGTCTATTGATCATCTTTGGAAATGAAAGACATAGTTCTTTTTATAGCAGTCTAGTTTTAGTGGTGGTCTTTGTATTTACAAAATATAGTGATTCTCCATTGCTGAAAATTAAATGACACCAGCCGTGAAGTGCACTCCCCACACCCCCACAAGGGCAAAGAAACATCTACCATTGGAGAATTTGGTCATTCAAACAGCTTCAAGACACTCAAAGTGAAAACCACCATGTCTAGCAAGTGTCCCCTCTTTTGTCTTTGGTTAAAAACAGTCACAGCAGCAAATGAGCTAAAAAGAAGTGCAGAGAATCACCTCATTGGAGGGAGAAGGAAATGAAAGGGATCGCCAATTTCCCTCTATCACTGGCTGTAAGCATGTGAGAGAAAGCTCAACCTCTGGGGTCCTAGGTTCCACCAAAACCAATTTTAGGCTGGAAATCGGACACTACAGTTAAAGCTGCTGGATCTTTTGCATTTGACCACATCCCTATTTCTCCCCTTAGTTCCAATTAAGTCAAGATTCCAGGCATAGCTGGCATGTTTGGGTTTGTCTGGATAAGTTCAATGGTCAAATAGTATTAGCCAAATTCCTGTACGGAGTTCATGCCTGGTGTGTGTGTGGCAGTGCTGGTGGGCTGTTGCTGGGTTGGAAGAGGAAATAGTGGATGCTTTTATTACCCAGTCAATGACTGAATGTAGCGGGGAGAGGTTGAGTAGGATACAGGGGAAGGATGAACTGGGATTGAGTTGAGGGACTGATACAGAGAAGCCCAAATACTCTGTCTGCCGTGATGCTGGGGATTGAGCCCATTGCACCGAACCCCACCCCTTTTTTATTCTTTTATTTTGAGACAGTGTCTCATGTTTTCCCAGCCTGGCCAACTTGCAATGCTCACATTTTCCCATAAGATGAACTTTAAACCTACCCGTGAAGTTGGAGCAGGTTCTCCTCCAAATTTTTCTACCAGAATGGTGGAAAGGATCAAGTTTGTGAACTGAGGTAGCACTGTCCTACCCGTTTCAACTGAAGCCTGTCCTCGGTCATGTCAGTTGAGCATGGCGACAAAGTGATTAAGGCATAGGCTGAAGGCTGCCCCTTGAAGAGTGGGAGAAGCGTGCGCTGCACGAAAGTGACACAGGGAGTGACACTGCAGCCCCACCCAGAATGATTAGAGATGGAAAGAACCTGTGGAAATCGGCTTTAAGCCCCAGAGAAATTCCTGTCCACAGACTCCACACACCTCCCCTACTTTCCTGTGTGCTCTCTTGAGGTTGACCCCATTTTTCAACGGTGAATTAAAAAAAATGACTGCACCAAGCTCCCCCAAAGACAACACAGTCTGCGTTGGAAATCCTAACTTACACTTAGCCTAATACATAATGCCTGTGCATAGGAGGCGCTAAGAACACACGTTCTGTTCAATTTGACTCCCTCTACGTTGAAATAAACAAATTCCAAATGTGGATCAGGTGAGATGACTTATTTGCTCAGAGATTATTAAAAAGTAGAAAATAATACTATTGTTTTTCATTTTGATGAAACTGAAAAAAATTCACTCTAGAGCTCAATATTTGTTAATGCCAATAATCCATAGCACGCAACAACACATTCTTTTTCCACACAAAATGTTTCTTTGTGCCTTTTTCTCATTGGAAGTGATAAGATATTAACATATGACTAAATATGTGGCAATTACCCTCTCCTGGATGGGGGCTGTCTTCAGAGGGACAGGATGCTCAGTGTGGGCCAGCTGTGCTTGCTGTATGACTGCTTGTTCTGGGTGGCATAAGCATTAACACATTCTATAGGAAAACAACACTTTAAATGAACAAAATGTGGAGCCTGGCTTTAAAAACTGCCCATTCACTATAGCTATAACTGGATTTTTTTTTTTATTAGCACATCATAATTACTCTTTATTTCTTAGGTTTGATCTTTCATTTACTTTCTCCTCAGTACTTGAAGATGCCTAGCTTTCACAAATTGCAGCAGGTAAAAGCTGAAAAATTGGAAGTCAGTTGCCGGCAAACTCCACAACAATCTGATGTTTTCTTCCTTTCTAAGTGGGGCAATTCCCTGCTTTCCAGTCTCAATATGCACAAGCTGCAACTTTCATTTGGTAGAAGGGCAGATGCTTGGCATCACGCTTGCAAAATCCCTGACTCACCGCCATCTCAGAAGTAAGCGGGCATGCAGAGGCCTTGGACTGGCTCACTGTTATCAGACCTCCACCATCTCATTTCTGCATCATTCAACCAAATTATTCACCATCGCTACCTACAGAGTGTGCATGTAGCATGCACATGGTGCTTGCTCCTGTTCTTAGAAAATAAATGATCAAGACAAATTCAGATACCAGATACGTCCTCTATTTCCTCCATCTGATCTTCTGTAAAAGGATTAGATCTGAGCCCTCTAGGACTGGTCCCTAAGAGGAGCAGAAAGGGAGTGGAAAGTGCTGCCCACATGTAAAGGTCTTTTCCTTTACAAGGCTCTGACTCACACGGAGGGGATCAGTAGCCCTTGTTGGAAGCACCCCAGTTTTATTTTCAAGTTAAAATTTCAAGACAAAAATAAAAGATTCAGGCTGTGTACTTTATCCTCAGCCATGGTGGGTGTGGGGTGTATTTCACAGGAAGAGCTTAGGAGGTTTGACAAAAAAAAAAGGTAGAAGGAAAGAGGGAAGGAAGGGGGAGAAAGTCAATTGTTCGAAGACATTCTTGCACACAGCTTTCTAGAGAGACCCTATGAGAACAGCTCCATGGAAAATTGCAAACTCAATCAGATCAAATCCTAATTTTATTCTACCTCACTGCACAGAATACAAAGAAAGGGCCAGGGATGTAGCTCAGCAGCACAGCACTTGCAGGGCAAGAACAAGGTCCTGAGTTCAATTCCTGGTACCAAAAAAAAAAAAAAGAGAGAGAGAGACACTACTTATTCTTCCACTGTTTAGGCTATAAAAATCCCAGTCATTATTTCCACTGGTCTGTGTGAAATATGGAGTTATGCATCAGGTCAGTATAGTTGGAGCATGTGTGGTGGAAGAATTTCTCAGGCAAATAGCTCCTGGCCATTGCTGACGCCATGGTGTGGAGCGCTGGTCTCAAATGACCCTCATCTCTCTGTCCTCACCAGGCTGAACAGATCCCGCCCCACTGCCAGAAAGGAAGAAAGGAGAGCAAGAGTTTGATTTCTCACAGGGAACCTTGCACTCTGGATTTTCCAGAACCCAAGGTGCTTATTTTCAAGGACACTGCCTCTAGAGAAAGCACTAGTCAGAATTCACGGGCGAGAGTAGAGAGATGGGACAGGATGAATTTCGCATTTCTTCTCCGGGATGAAATCTGCTGTGAAGACTCCCAGTCTGAGGTCCTTCGTCCATCGTTGTGTTTTCTGTCCGGGTGCCGTGTGCCCCTTTCCGTCACCCACGTGTAGACGTAGGATACCGAAAGTCACGTTTGCTTGTGAGAAAGTGCTCTATAGCAATGCTGCACATTTCCTCCAATCTGCTTTCTGCAGAAAATACATCATCTACTGAGACTAAAAGCACCGTGAGGACCATCTCGTCATTGTTTCCCAACAGGAAAAACAGTTTGTTACCTGAGACCCCGGACTCAGACAGAAACCTGATTTGCCATGTGATTTTCCCCATTCCTCTCATGTTCCCAAATCTATAAAATAATTAAACAGTGCTTGGCAAAAGACACAGAATGATTCAATAGAAACTCTCTGAAAAGATGATCAGGCTGGGAGAGATAAGGAGGATGAAATATCTTAGCAGGGAACAAATGCGCTTATTTTTTTAACACTAGGTCAGGATTCTGTTGCTGTGGTCAGACACAATTTGGCTGGGATACATATATTCCGAATTCAAACGAATGTCCGAAGTCGCAGGGGTGAAGTCCAGTGACTGGATCTTGGGGCTGGGGCCAGCAGCACAGCCTCCAACAACAGGAAAATTCGAAAACAGCTTTCTCCTTGCTCTTGACATGGCCTTTGTCAGCTGCAGCTGGAACCACAGCTGGAGCCTGACCGGCTGAGCCATCAGCTCCAGTGGGCCGCCTTGTGCGGGGTCTCTTAAATCCAGATCGTATCTTTCTGTTTGTTTGCGGGCTTGTTTTGTTTTTCAGAAGTCAGGAGGTAGCAAAGAGGCTAGAAAAACAGTTCTGACTTTAGAGGTTCTGATTCCTGTCCACAAGTCCCCCTATCTCATCTAGAGTTGGCAAGACAGTCACTTCTACATTCAACAAACTTTTCTTGAGGAAAGGTGACCACACCAGATGGACAAAATATAGATGTGAAAGAAAAGAGGCAGTAATATCTGGGGGCTTGTGGTCTCCCCTTAAGCAGACGATGAAAGCTTTTTGTCTTGTGTACCATAGGTGTTTCAGGGGAGAGAAAACCGTTTCTCATCAAATTATACGTGTTAGAATACAGCATTCATTAATAATATTTTCCCTTTGATTTAATTCACCCTCTCCATACAAAACACCAATTTGCATGAAAATTTAAATTTTTAATTAAGTAAAACTAAACTAGGTAAAAACTGACTTCAGAATGTAAGGTGATGTTTAGGCAGCTACGTACTAGTCTGTGATTGAAAAGTAAAACATCCTAAAATTATCCAGTGATGGTCTGATTAGAAGCTTCTGGCAATTGTGTGCAAACAAAGTCACGATTCTCAATTATACTCCACTTAAACTGACATTCTAATATTGTATTTTGTTTAATGATCATATATCTTCACGCTTTAACGTTTAAAACCAGTTTAATCATTTATGGTTGTTTCTGTATCCTCTACCATCTACTTGTATTGCTTTGAAAAGGGCAAAATATGATCCTAAACATGTAAATGGTTTTCCTTCTAAATATTTCAAACTCCCTGTGTCATAAGCTGTGACAGGCTCTCTGTCTTTGCAAGTCATTTTTGGGCTGTATTATGCACTGTAAAATAATTCTGCTAATAATGCTGAAAGACAACAAGTGCATATAACATGCTTTTTTAGTTTACAAACCAAGCTGGATTTAGATTTGCAAATAGTTGAGGCAAATAACACTAAACACAAACTAAGAACAGTGGAGGATTTCTGGAAACTAGAGGCAATTAAAAATTGCATATACATTAAAAAGTTATTTGGGGAGAAATTCCTACCACGGTTTTTTGACACTTGCAATGATTTTTTTTTTAAAAGGGCAATGTAGTGTTCTAAAAATTTAATTTAGTTAAAGAAAACTCAATGCCAAAAAGCTGCTCTATTGCATGGAAACCTCACGAGGCAAGCTCCCAGTCCTGAGCAAACAAAAGCAGCTGCATTTACAAACCCTTGAAAAAAGGGTTTATAATGCAAACGCCGCGGTGACCTTAACTCCAGAGGTGCAAACATGCTGCTGTGATAGGAAAATTATGCATTAAAACGGATGGATGGGGCTCCCAGAATGTTTTAAGATTTCTATTTGATCATATTTTGTAGCTTTTCCAGTTTCACATAATAAATACACTTATGCAGTTGAACAGTAAGGAAGCTTTTCTTTCCTCAGAAATATGTAAAATGAGTAAACTGTATGGTATAAAAATTGTACCACAATGAAGCGGTGTAAGAACAAAACAAGATGATGTATTTTCACGGGGTGGGGGACGAGAGTGCAGGAGTTTGAGACGGTGTAAGGGGCCTCCAGTCATTAGTGGGTAAATAAGGAGAAAATAATTCTGACATTTCCAAAATATTAACTGAAATCAGTTGCATTCTAAAAGCAAAGAAAGATACATTCTGACATGGTGTTACAATTTTCTTTTGATAAAACTAAAAAAAAAAGAAAATTTCATTTTGGAATAATTTTTGAAAGCCCTTAAAGGAAATGTAGGAATAGTGTATCTGATATCTGGATAGGACAAAGGAAAGGAAGTAAAAGAGGCAGGGGAGAAGGGCCATTTGAACAGAGAAAGTGCAAAAACCATGACAGAAAGAAAATGAAATGAAATTGAAGAAAACAGAAGTAAGGATTTAAGAAAGTTAAAGAAAGGAGAGGAGGGGACATTTCCGGTCACACTCCCAACATTTTAATATGCTAAAAGGAAAAACAATTATGCAATCAGAAAATTCTCTAAAAGATTAATAAACTATCAACAAGGAAGATTTGATTCTACTTAAATTGGGGAAACGGGAGATATGGAAACATATGAATTTTCATTTGTATTTGTTAAAATTAAAATCCAGTTTTCAGATTAATGTTGGTCGCTGTTACACAGAAAACCAAGTCCAGACTTTGGTAAGTGTCTGTGGATCACGAGAGTGACAGCAGGATCAGCCGCTGTCACATCTCCCATGGGGACGAGGAGGATCGCTGTCAGGCATCTCGATCTCGGACCATCCAGGGCTTCCTCCAAGCTCTTTCCTTAATGCTCAGAAGACAGAGACACATCCCCATGAGAGAACAACAAAGAAAGGCTGACTCCCTGTCCGTTTTCACTTACACAAGAAAAATCAAACCCGTTTTTAGTTTTTGCTGTTGTTCTTCAGAGGTGATGCAGAATTCTAAGGCTCATAAAGAGAGGAAAGCCTACTAGGAAACTGAAAAGAAGTTTTTAGGGAAAGGGGTGGCTGTGATTTGTCCTTTGGGGGAGGGCAAAGGTGACTTTCATTTCTATATGAGAATCAGTTACTAGAAACTGCGTGTTTCCAAGCTTGATGAGAACTTCATCTCCCCTAAAAATCACCTTTAAGGGTCACATGGTTTCCCTAGGAGATCCTGAATGGGCAGTTACAGCTGCTTTGAAATATTTCTCTAGAGCCCACCCTGTGGAGGACATTTTGCGCTTGGTTGAACTGGGGCAGTGTTCGGTACTGGCGCGTGTGTCCTGTACGAGCTGTGAGCGGTGCTGTGTAAAAAACTGGAGCCCACTACTCTTGCTGAAACAGCGCAGGACTGAGCTCCGGCTGCTATGGCGTGGGAGGGTACAGTCAGAGCTCTGCCAATGCCCTAGTCAAATTGCAAGCCCGGGGCTTGCGGGTGTAGCCCAGTGATTGGGTGCTTCTTAGCATGTGCGGGGCCTTGGCTTCCAGCTCTAGCACAATCAGTAACCCCTAGCATCTGAGCCCTCACCTCTTTGACACTTTTGTACGTTGTTGTTTTGGATTAGAACTTATCTTTCCACCCAAAGAGCTGGTGGTACAATGAGTTCGTGCTTCCTACCGCTTCTCTTTGACCTTGCTTGAAACCAAGAGCTACATCTGAAGGTTTATGTCATATCCTTAGTAATGTCTATAGGGGTGATGAAAATATATGGTGGATGTTTAAATTTAAAAAAAAAAAAAACTTTTAGAAGTAAGAGGCACATTGCTATGAATCTCCCTCACTTTGAACACACTTAGCACATACTTCTCGCTGCTCTCTGAAGTGGAAAGGAAAAATGAAGAGCATGAAAGGAAAAGAAGGAATGTGAACAGAGGGAAGTTGGCGTGGGGATGGTACGTGATGGGCGGGGGAGCCAATGAAGTGGGCAGAGGGGCCTCTGTCTATCAGGAGCCTCTCTGACTGGTCACACAGACACTTAAAAAATAAGATTCAGGGCTTTGCATGCAGTGCAGAAATAACTCTGGATCCGAGCACAGTTTTCCCAGGAGTAGATAGACGCCCAGCTCTGAAATAGATCCTCTTATTTTGAACATCCCATTTCTTTCTCATGTTGGCTTTTGAGGGATGTAAACACCATTTGGTCTCTTTTTCTCCTCCTTTTCTTTTCTTGGGTAAAAGGCTAAAATGAAAAATGAAAAGATTCTGCGGGTGCTATGTACCTAAGAGAAAAGCCCACTCTGAAGGGGAAGGCATGTCTTTGCTTTTATTGCTTCCTCTCAGGGCTGAAATCAGAAATCAGGGAGGATCTTAAAGGATCACATTTTGCAGCTCTTTTTGCTCAAACCCAGACCCTTTGAGTGATGTGCTGGAGAAAGGCTGGCCAAGCTCACTCTCCTGCATGAATGGGAAGAGTTCCTGCTGTTTTAACAATGAAAACTGGTCGAGTAGGAGAACATTTCCCTTCCAATCTGAAATGAGATCCTCCCTTTGAACAAACTCAACTCAACAACTTGCGCAAAGGGGCAAACTATTTTTTTAAAAAATGTTCAACACAACCTGCAGTATAGGAGGTAGATCTAGAAAGAGGGTGGAGGGAAGCAATAGGTGAATGGGAGGTGATGTTCTAATGCATGGGCTGGTCAGGGACCAAGAGAAGAGATTCCGGATCACAGAAGGTAGGAAATTCACAGGTCTGTCGCAGAACTTTATCAAAAAAAAGAGGTTTAAAACATAGATATAAATGAGTCCTTTGAATTAGGGGTACCTTTCTACCTTTTTTAAGGGGCAGTTAATGGGGAAAGGTAGTACTTTCTAATCCATAAAGCAGCAATACCTTTCTACAAATGACTTGGAATCCAGTACAGACAGGCAATAAAACCACTATCTGCTTCCAATCACATATCAACCACAGGGCTCCTCCAAGTCACAAATTGAACAAAGTTTGGAAGCTAAAACTAAAGCACGGCACTAACATTCCAAATATTCACTGGGCGATCCACATCCTTTCAGAGCTAAATGCAGGATCTCTGCTGTATTGGCAGAGGTTTAATTTTATGCAGCTTGGGTTGAGAGCAAGCAGTACAAGGATACAGAGACAGAACAGGGGCTGACACTTGCAGAAACACCTTCCAAGCATGTAGATACAAATAAAAGACATAGCAGAACAAATTGTAGCCACTTGCTCCAGCTACAGTTCTACAATTGCACTGCTTACGTGTTGCCTCTGTGATGCAGTTTTAAATTTACAATTTTGAAACTCTGAAGCTCCAAGCAGGTTTCAGGAAAGAGATTTGTGTGGTTTCATACCTGGATGATTTGGGGCATACATAAAAGCAACATGGAATTTTAAATGCAATTATTTTAGATTAGAATATTTGGATTGAAAGATCTGGAGGGTATTGTTTTTGATAAGATGGTCCCACTTGACAAGAGCTGTCACCACTCGGGGGCTCTCTGTTGTCAGCTAAAGATGAAAGGCCATCAGAAAGAATTAACTTCAGCTTTTAAACAGTTTGAAAATGTCAGTGAGGTCAGGGAAGACCTATTTCTTTCTCTGGCATATTTACCTGATGAGCTTTCGGGTAACAATGTGTTTTTACTTTTTTGCTCAGGTTTGTCTAACATCATGGTAAGTGAGGCTAGGTTAATGACAGCTGACAAGGAAACACTATGATTGGCTGAGGTGTATGTCAATCATTGCTGTTTCATGCCTGAGGAGAATGAACTCTATCTTCTAATAGCAGTAATTGGCAACCATGGAAGAGAAAAATCCTGCTAGGTCTCCTTTTGCATTTTCCATAGCCATTTATTTGGTTTCCAGTTACATGGAAGCTAATTTAAAAGCTTTTATAACTCGCACCTCACTAGTGGACCTATTATGCCTATGTTGTCCTGGGGGAACTCAATAGTCATTGCAAAATTCAATGTATCCACATACAGACCACACACACATATACGCAGAGAAAATGCGCATTAACACTTAATGCAAATATAGGTTTGTTTAAAAAAATCTTGCCTGCTGTTTATGATCACCGTAAATAAATTCTTTTGAAAGACACATCTGAATTAATACGATGAGGAAGTGGAGTTTCATTTTAAACAACATGAGGCTTGAAGGTGATTTCACATTTCTAACGTACATTCTTCCTTCTAAAGAGGAAAGTGATAAGTTAAAGCGAGTTCAAGTGCTATTGTAGCAAGCTAATTCCCTTTTTCCACATGCGATTCAGAGAGAAAGGTCAAGTTCGCTGTCACTTCTCTCTAACTGATGCTTGGAGTCTGTGTGCACTGAGCATGATATATTTAAAAGAAGCCAAGCACTCGGGCATTTTCTGCATCAACTGTATTAATCATAAACCCTCCATCTTGAGCTGAGCTGAGAGATTAGGTGCAGATGAGTTTGTAAACAGCAAATGCACAGAGAAGTCTTTCTGCTCAATGCCAGACTCTTGTTTCTCCACCATTTTGAAATGTAAGTAGCCCTTTTAACTAGCGGAGGGGGACTCTGGCATCCACCGTAATTTATAGGGGGGACTTCTCACAATGCAAGATTTTCAGCTGTGACCAGACCACATGGGTGCTGAGCCCTGTTCCAGCCCTAACAATGAGGGTTGGAAAACAGCAAAGGACAAATAAAAGGTACCACACATTTAGGACAAATGTGAGATGTGAATTCTTGGAGAAGTTGCTGAAATACAGACTAGGGGCTGCACAGGTGTAATCATATATATGATATAATTATTTGAATCCTAAACAAATAGTCCCCCATAATTAGGAGTTACAGTATACAACATATAAAACATGTGAAAAAATTAAGAACACTGACCAACTACTTATTCAGTGATTATTATCAGAGAAATAAATTTCTATAGTTGACTGAACAGAGAATTATAGATAAGAGGCACATGCCTAAAAAATTGTTCATTTAAATTTTTAGAAAAATAGATCTATTCCTTTGAGATATTACTGCTTAAATGCATTGTCTTTGTGAGGACTGTTATTTCAGAGGAAAATGGCTAAGAAAGCCTATTGATGGGAACTCATGGTATAAAAGAAAATCCCATGATGAGAATGCCAGAATGTTAACCTGCTTTTTCTAAAAAAAGTTCATTCAAATCATCAGAATTTATGTATTTTCTGAATAGGAGAATGACAGCACCTCCCAGCTACCCAGATGCCACCCCTTCCATCCATACTGTCTCAGTTGGGGGTCTTAAATAATGTCCTTGTCATCTCTCTTGACTCCCAAGGCTGCATTTCCTGTGACATTCTCCTAGCTGTGCACACTGGCCCACAAGGTGATAGAGCCACTCTTTGCTAAGTCATTAACTAATGTTCAGGTTCTGTCGGATCACTCAGAATGGAAAACTCTCTGCAACCCACAGGTCCTGCTTTTGTCTCTAAATGCATTTGTTGTGCGAATGGGCACTAGCATGTGGTCAGCATCTACACATCAGCCAATGGTGATCATCAGCCCAGGATTGCGGGTTCCGTGGGTGCAGCTCCTTATAACTGACCTCTCACAGTCTCAAGCTGTGGGGCGCAAGACAACCATCACCACTGTACTGCTCTTCTGTGTCTCCTGGTTTCCAGCCCTTCCTGGGGTTAGAAAATTCCAACTAATCACAAGTGCAAGGATAGAAAAGACTGGAAGGATCTTCTACTATGAGTCAAACACACAGCCAGCTTCTTTACTGTTTACATCACTTCTTCTTTACTTTCCTATCATAAGCCTATGAGGAATGTTACTTTTCTCATTTGACAGGTGGGAATATGGAGGCCCCAAAAACTTCAGTAACTTCCACAAAATTCTGACAGAATCGATATTCAGAATTTTGTCTATTCCTGACAACTTACGGGAGGAATAAAGAACCAAGAAGTACTTTTTGAAGACACGGTGGATTTCAAACAAAGGATGGCTGTAACTCCAGCTTCCCTATCTTATACCCAAAACAGATACCTGTTGGGAATTGTTTTGAATTTTTAAAGAGTCAACACAGGTTCTGCTACAGTTCTGAAGGTAAAGCAGTGGCCCCCAAACTCAGATTTGTCACAAAGAGACCAGAGGGACACCATATGTCTCTGGTGCCAATTTATTCAATTTGGGGTGCCAACTCATCCTCTGTTGGTCACCCTTAATAGCTTGGAAGATCACATTTTGTGAACCGAAATATTGACCTAGTATGTGATGAGGGACAGGAGGTATGATGGGCTATGACTTGTCAGAGCCAACTACCATGGATAATTTAAAGGATGTGTACAGGAGAAAATAGAGTATTTTAAATCAGAAATGTCCTAGTCTATTAAAACACTGACCAGCTCCCATATCATGATGTTTAAGGTAGAAAGAGAAGAGAAATTAAATATAAAACTGCCTTATGAGAAGATTTGAGACAAGGACCCTTTTGAAATTCTACACAGAGCTATAAAAAATTAATAAAAATGACTACCATAGGGAAAATAAAAACATACCTCTGCAAAACTGACAGCAGTTCTAGCAATGGCTCTATCCTTTCGGAGCTCAGCTGTGTTATTGCAGTGCCTTCCTGAGAGAAGCTCCTAAGTTTACTGCCTTCAACCTTAAATTTCCAATTTATTTCTACTTCTTCCTGACACCCAGTCTCAGCTGTAGACCACAGGACATTTCCACCTCTGCATCTCATGTGCCTCCCACCAGGAATGAGCTGGTCTACTTTCTGCCTAGCAAACCCTGCTGCATTCACAAACTATCACTGGTCCCCACAAAGTTTCTCTGAACACACAACAGTTTCTATCCCATAGCTCACATTTTTATCAGAAGATGCTCTGTAAACCTATTAGTTATTTGATTAAATTTAGCTTTGTGTTTTACATTTCTTTACCTCTCAAATTGCTAGCATCCTTGCAGGCTTTAATAAATAGTCATTATCCATTGATTAAGTTACCCCACAAGCTACCATTAAAGACCTAGAGCTACTGCTCCCTTCAGTCAGCAGGCAGCAGAACACTGGAGGAGACAGGAAAAGCAGCTTCTATTCTGATTGCCCCTGAAGAACAAACAAGTACAAGTACAGTAGCACACATCTGGCTCTGGGAATGGAGATTTATCAGTGGGATCACTGATTGAGAGTGTCAAAGCAACATACATGTCTCTGTTAGGGCAATAAATAAAGATAAAATCCCCAACACTTTGAGGACATTTCCGCTGGGTGGCTGTCGTCAGTAATGCCAGTTTTCTTTACAACATTGTTGTTTTAAAGTAATCATGAGGCCTTCATAGCTGGGGGTGGAGGGGGAAAGGGAGACATGAATAGCATTACCACAGTGGACTGTCCCTGGCTTGAACGGATAGCGACCCTCAGCACCTCCCTTACTCAGAAAGTGGCTCCAGGCTTGCCCTGCTTTCTGAAGGCCACCCTTACTTTCCCCAAGTTAATAGACCCTTTTCCTCTGAGTGAGGGTAGTACACTGTGCCCGAAGTCCATGCAGCTACATATTTATTTATTCATTGCTCTTCATTTAACCTTGATCATATCTTCCAAGATTAGAAGACATCATAATTCAAGATATTCTAACACTGATTCAAAATGAACAATCTTTAGAACAGGCCAACAGTCAGAAGTAGTGGAGGAGTGGGAAGTAGCTGAGCAGAGAAGAAATGAACCTGACCTTGAACAAGGCACACCTTGGTGCCAATCCTTTAAGGCCAGGCCGTGAAATGACTTTAAGCAAATGGTCACGCCTCTCTGCACCTTGGCCTCTTTACAGGCAAAAATAGAGATCACAGAATCCATCTTACATGGTGGCTGCGATCACTAACTAGAACGCTGAACGTAGTTGTCTAGCAGTAAGAACCATTATTAAATGAGGAAGAGACACCAGGAAGGAAGTCAGAAGGAAACCGACTCGTTCTCACTGTGTCTAGGCCTCCTCTGCTCTGTCCTGTGTCCCTACCCTTTATTTTTCCTTCCAGAGTACTGACTTCTTTTCTCCCTTCTGTAGCGTTACCCACCCTTCTTCCCCATTTAGACTTGCCAAACTGCCAAATTTCTAGGTCTCGACAAAGCACTGCCGGATAAAACAAATATTTCATTAACAATCTGTCCCCAGGTGCTACACATGCTCCACCTGAAATGAAAGTAGAAATTCATATGGTCTTTCCCTCCAGCACTCTCATTCTCTGGCAAAATAGAGGTTTAATTAAGGTCAAATCTCCCAAGCCATAGCACAGGATGAATTTAGGTCAGTTGAAACAGGTATTCCAGTTAATTTGATCTAAATGGTTGTGTTTATTTGTGGAGGGAAGAGAAAGACCTTTTAAAATGGAGGCTCCTGGCTGGTATGAAAAGGAGAAGAATTGGTAACTGCCAAAGTTTAAACCATATAGAACTAAACACGTATGAAGAAAACAACTCCTGAGAATTTAGGGGAAAAGCCTGAGTAATTTTCAATTTAAATATCTATAACAAATTCTGAGGACTTTCTTAGTAATGCCAACAAAGAGATGGATCAGCTCAGGGATCTCAGATCTTCAATTAAAAAGGACCTGAAATTTTCCACCAAGGAACTCTGGGTTCTGAAAGAGAAAACAGGTATACAATCTAGAGAATCAGATACAGGACAGGAGAGGGGGATTTAAGATGTCACTGGAGACAAGAACAGTTCAGTAAATTCTAACACACTCCCTCTCTTGGACTTACATTCTGGCTTAATATTCTTCCTTTTTTTCCGTGTTTCTCTCTCAGGCTTTCCTTTATACTTCATGCTCAACCATCTTATTATCATTTTCTTCAATGGGACCTTAAGAGTTTGAGGCATAACAGTTCTATGTCTTCCATATACTTCCTCTGCTCATGGGAATCTCTGTCTATAATCCCAGATGCAAAGCACCCTGAGTTCACAATAGATTCAGATTTCGTGAAGTCTGAAGTTCATCAAATTTTAAGTTTATTGTTGCAAAGGAATATGGAATTGGGTTCCAACATTTCTATTTGCAGAAAATAAGGAAATGGACTGTAACAAAAAGATGGGGACTTGCACACCCATGATCCTTCCTTTTTGAGATTCTGCCTGCTTCCTGGGGACACCTGGCCTCCCCTTTCCTCCAGAGTTCTTCACAAGGCCCAGAAGCTCTGAGCCTTCCATGCTAGTGAAGGGCCCTAAAGCCCCAGGCACATGCACATCGCAGTGAACCCTCACTACACTGACTTTCCTGAAATATATGCAAGAAACACCAATATCTACCCACTCTGCCCCATCGTCAGTAGCTGGCAAACATATTTTACCCTTAACGAGCCTGTCTGTTGTTCCTGCTCTCATATCTCCTAAGGATCTGGTTTGTGTTCTCTTTGTCCAAAATGCAAGACAGTGGATTACAATCAAGTTGCCTAATTGTCAAATTCAGAAGGGCACATTACATTTTTAAAGTGCAACATATTTTTTCATCTAATTCAAAACTGTGAATGTGAAACTTAAAGACTGTTTCTAGCTCCTGTTAGTGACAGACGGAGCTCCCCAAGGGGTGGCTGCCTTCAAAGACAGGTAAATGAGGGCCCATATAAAACAGCCAAGTATTGATGTTGTAGTAAAATTCCAGAAAAATACATTGGCAGACAAGTAAATTTGTCACTAATAATTTAATGTAATTTCCCTAAAATGGAGGTAATAGGTCCTCAGGGAATACACCTCCAGGGTTTACATCAAATGTGCATGTGGAAAATCATGAAATAATATTTTTTTAAATGTAGATGCTTTGTCTGACATGTTGGTTTATGATGAAAATTATTCTTCCAAAATGAAAATGGGGAGCGGGAAACACAACGTGCCCAGTCCGGTGTATCCCTTAGCTTCCGAGCCTCTCCCGGCCGAGGCGGCTGAGAAGGAATGACTGACTGGAAGCCAGGAGCAGTTTGTTTGCATTTTTATTTCCCCCTTAAAATGATGTACTACAATTACCAAATATTAATGAACCAATCATGTTGCAAATAGTATTTCCCGTGTCACTCTGAGTTATAGAATCTAATATTGGGCTTATTTGAAACATTCTAAAGTTGCATATTTTTCCCCTTCGCAAAGTGACAGCTCAAATTGTGTTTAGTTGCATTTGTCCAACCACGAGCAAATCAAGTATAAAAATTTCATTTTGTCTAAGTGTTAATGCAATTTTTAAGCTCATATCCTGGGATGGGTCACTTTGCACTATGCTGGACGATATTAGATGCCGCTTAAACACTATTATCAATTATATTACATGGTGCCAGAAATTTTTAAAATAGCACTTGTTTGAGACCCAAGTCATGAAGTTCCGAGGAAGGAAAAATACAACGCAGGAAAAAAATTCCTTTTGCTGTTTCCAGTGCTCCAGTGTTTACTTTTATAGCGCAAATAAGCTGATTTTCAGCTATAAATCTGAATTTCATTGCTCATATTGTGGGTTTGACATGAAAACAGACCAGCAGTGTGCAAAGGCAGAAAGGAAAGGCACAGATTTCAGAAGCTCAGCTGCTGGAAGGAACAACCTGAAACCCAGGGTGGGGCAGAAGTGAGGAAAGGAAAGCGGGAGAGATGGGGGGGAGGGGGGGCTTGGGATATAGCTCAGTGGAATAAGCACTTGCCTCGCAAGCGCAGGGCCCTGAGTTCGATCCCCAGTACCGCAAAAAATAAATAAATAAATAAAAGTTGGGGTGAGGGGGGCGGAGGGGGAGAAAGGAGAGAAAGGAGGAGAGCAAGAGGGAGAGAGAGACAGGCAGGGAGGGCCTAAGGTGGAACCATGAAAATTATGAATCAACATCAAAGTCAAAATTATAGAATATCCATCATTTTTCTATAGAATGTTGACAGAGTGAAATGAAGTCAGCAGATAAGAAAGAATCTATCCCCCAGAAAAAAACAGGAAAGAAAGAATTCAGCCAAACATGCCAACTTCCTAAGCACGTTTCATCAACTGTGCGAGCTTAAGGCAGCTGCCGGGGAAAGCGTGATCCAATTCTGTAGGAGGTCACCGTCTGCTGGTGTGGCTCGGCTCCCCCTGGCTTCTCCCTCCAGGCAGCGAGGCTAAGGGCAGCCTCGTGGTCAGAGAGGCTTCCTTCTCCCGACAGCCTATGGCTCCCACCGCCACTCTCCCAGGACAGGTGTGGCCATGGTAACGCAGGCTAACGGACAAAGGCGCCAAAACCACTGATCATGGCTCCACGTTCATGGCCCAATTTCATCTTCCCTGACCCCACGTTTCTAGTGACCACTCTACATTCTCTGGGGCGGGGAGAGGTGAGTTTTATTCCAGGGCTCTGGGAAAAATGTCTGGTTCTGAAGTCATTTCAATACAACATAGATGGGAAGGTATGAAAACCATGCACCATACTTTAATTTACTTAACTCAAGCCACAGCTGGACTGGCACCATCCAGGTTTGTAAATCAAGCAGGCAGAGCCTGCTGAATTGTCGGGAGGCTGCTGTTTGTATGAAGACGGTTATATTTTCTGATAATTCAGAGCAATATACAAAAAACCCTTCACAGACGGGAAGGCTCATCCCTCACAGTAGGATTGCAGCTCACACCTGCCTCACGAGATGTGTTTCTAGTTAATGAAGTTTAAATGTAATGGATACAACCTGAATTCTCCTTCAAGCTCAGGATTCTGGGTTACGATTCTATGAGAGAATTAAACCCCAATCCTCGGAGGCATCTGCGGTGTTTGTGTATCAAGAATGAACTTCTTACCTCTGCACCTAGAATGTACTATTTGTGTGCCAATTTGAGGTGATGAAGAAAACGACCTCTCGTGTCATTTCCCATGTTTTTGTGGCTCAGATAGGAGCCCTTGGTTGAAAAAAATGGCTGTCTGATTACCCAAAGGTCAGTCTGCGGCCAAGGGTGTTTGCGTCTCTGGGGCACTTCCTCAAATGCAGTCGGCTGTGGTAAGTCCTGGGTGGGTCCCAGGAGTCCGCATTTCTAACAAGTTCCAAGTGATGCTGGTGCTCGTGGTGCTGACACCATTAGCAAAGCTCTCAAAGCTCCCTGATCTCCATGAAATAATATCCTGAAAGAACATTGACATAATGGTAAATGGTATCTTTCATACATTATAACAAACGTGTGGGATTTCACTCTATGTCAGCCTCAGCTTCCTTGAGTCCATTTGTGTCTGAGAAGATTTTCACCTCTACCTGCAAATCTACATAGGAAATTTGCAATCTCATTTTCCAGTCTAAAACTGGGATGTGTACTCTGGTTTTAAGGCTGCTTATGGGAAAAGACATAACAATCTATGCAAATTAAATGATCTTTGGACACTCATGTGATCAATTAAGTGATGTGAAGTGAGACCCCCATCTAGAAGAACCAGCTGTTGTGATCACCAACGACCGATTTACTGCTCCTTGCTGACAGCACTGTTTTTCTCTGGAGTTTACACCTCTTCTGCCAGATACTCTTCCTACTGTGAGGGTCTGACTCAGGTCTTTTACTTTCCTTGAAGACTCACCAGTTGTCCGTCCATCACCAACTCCACATGCATGGTACAATTTATACCCAGGCCTCTGCCCTCTGTGTGATACTGTTTGGCTTTGCTTTCCAGTTGTCTGATCACACTTGTACAATTTCCCCGACATTCAGCCCAACAAATACATATTTTGCATCTATTTTGTGCTTGGTATAAGACATAAAGGCACAAAGTTTTACTTCTAATTACCTGTAAGTATCCTGCTTGCCTACACCAAAAAACTCATCATCCTTAAATGTGCAATGACCTAGAGAAGGTTGACATGAAAGGAAACATACAGTTGTGATTAGACAGCAGGATCCAGGAGACAGACTTTTCCAAGTAGGAAGAATATCTAAGCAGAGGAAACCTCAATAAGAAGTAGGAGGCAAGATATACACAAAGACACACGTGGAGGTAAATGGCAGAGAGAGCCGACATGTTCCAAACCGCCAATGATTGGTAAACTTAGGGGTAAGCTGAAGGGAGAAGACACAAAGGCAGAGAGGTATAAGGAGCCGCATCACACAGCATCTTATTTACTGAGCTAAGGGAAGACACCAATGAGGCTGGATACAGACTTGAATTTCAGAAAGGCCAGCCTGACAAGGCAGTTGTTGAGGCTATTATAAACTCCTTAGACCCTCTGTGATGTGGAAGATTGGAGGTCCAGTGATAGGAACAATTCAAAAACTAACCAGCTTGTCTAGAGGAAACTGATTTTGAATTCTCACAACTCCTCCTCTTTTGAATGAAGAAACGGGAGTAAGCCCACAGTGAGCATCTCTCTGAACTATTTATGCGTATGCATGATTACACCTGGGAAGGACTTGCTACGCTTTCAGAAGGCAGCTGCTCATGGGAAGTAAACTCAGACAACGCCCAAAGGTAAGGTATACCAATAAGCTAGTGCGGAGCGTCCCGAGCATTCTGGGTTTCTTGAGGTCAGGGTCTGGTCATTGTGGTTAGTAACTGTCCCAAAGGTCTGCCTCCAGCCGTCTCATCGTTCTATCAGCTGCCTGGGAGTAAGGAATGCAGTGCACAAACTTTCTCATGGCCGAACACATTGGGATGTGTTATCATCTTCTGAGATGCACAGTTTTACCCCAATTTTTCCTACGGTATCAAACAAATTCTTCTTTCCAACGGCTTTAAAAAACAAAGTATCCCTGGAGTTCAAATGTACGGGACCATTTGCGGGGGGAAAACTCTCACACATATAGGAGGGATCTCTACTCTTCAAGCTTGGAAAAATAGTTTCTTAAAAAGGGGCTCCAGCCCCAAAGAGCTTAAACAAGATCCTAAACAAGATTTCCTCACCAGAAAACAGAGGCCAGAGGGAGAGGAGGGCATGCAACCAACTGAATCCTAAGAAGCTGAATTTTCTGTCTTAATTATCTTATGCCCCTTATAGTACAATGCTGTTGACCAACCTTGCCCATAGCAGATACTCAATAAATTCATACTCCATTTGGCTGCCTTTATAGTTTTAACTGCACTGAATCATATTGGTAAACACCTGGGGTTTCCCATTGCTTTCAACTGCATTCATGTCCCTTAAGTAATGTAAGGGTGTAAAACTTGAAGCAGGAATCATTTTCAACCAGTGCGCCCCCAGCCCTTGCTGGGATGCCCAGAATCCCGGAACAGACTCTGAGGGCATTGTGCGGGCCCATAGATATATGAGCGACCGACTGCCAAGCCAGCCCTTGGAAAAAGAAGGGGTGTGCGGCTGTGTAAATCCTGATACAGGAGGACAATGAATCTGCAACGTGCACACAGCCCCACAACTGCTGTCACGCACTGTAATAAGCCCCTGCCTGTGTTCCTGTGACGAAGTTGATCCCGAAGGATAGAAAGCAGTGATGGGAACTATAAATCTGCCCCAACAGCCACCCGTTCCTCCCACCTCCTGGGCGCCGTATGTGTGTGTGCACAAACAAGGCCGCCGGTACGTAAATACTGAGAGAGGCATAATCCATCTCGACTGCACACTGTTTCCAACCTGCCCTGTATGATGCCTGGAATTTCATCCAGTATTCAGAAGGATTGAGATGGCCAAGCCCTTTGTTCAGAGTAAATGAGCCTGGCAATCTGACTTCAGCAGATTCAGAGATTTTTATTTTCCTTCCTTCCTTGGTAAAAAAAAAAAAAGGCAGATTCTTAAAATTGCATTGCTGGGGTCTGTGATTCATATAACAAGCAGGGCCACCTCTGCACCCAAATCAAAATTTCATTTATGATATTGTGGACTTAATATGAATAAAGGTCTGGTATTTTCGGAGATACCAGAGAAAGAACCACCTGCCACAGGGCTGATCATAGAAGGGAATGAGAAGAAGAGGGAAGCAGGGGGAGGGAAATGAAAGACAAAAGCAAACCCAAACAACATCAATTGATATGAAGTTTTCAAAAAGGGAAAAAGGAGCAAAATCCACTCACATCCATCACTTGTGCTTCAGAGTTGGACATCAAGAGCTGAACTGGAGGCAGCTTAAATCCCTGCCGCTTTCTCCAGCTTGGAAATCCCACTAGTTAAAAATATGACCGTGATAACTAAAAAAGATACAAGTGACAAGCAGGTTGCATATGCAGTTGGAGGTGGTTTGAACAGACAGTTTCTTTCAACTGCACAAGAAAGAGGTAACGGAGAGGAGGGGGCAGGTTTAAGCAGGCTCTGATGCAAATGAAAATGAAAACCACAACAACTTTTATATCTTTGTAGCATTCGGCTAATGAGTCACTAAAACCATCCACAGCCCATCCATCATTTCTATTGCCAAGACTCAACTGCGCGCGGTCTCTAATTGGTCTAGACAGGTGTCATGATATTTCAGCTCACTGAAAACAATTCCAGAGTTTTTCTTTAGTGAGACTGAAAGGTAGACACTTTGGAAAATGGTAGTCTAATTTCAACCTTCGTTAGAACAGTTTATGTTTAACAAGAGAACCAAGATACACAGAAGTCTCCAGGTTTAGCTCCACCTCTTAAAAAAAAAAAGACTCCCTTCATGGGAGTCAAAAATGACTTTGGACATGAATTTGATTATTTTGAGGGGGAGAAACTTGTGTTAGAAGTAACAGGTTTTATCTCAGGATCTCACTTCACCTATGTTGCTTTTCTGTATCTACAGTGAGCGAAATTAAATGTATAACCTTCAAATGTCAGCTTTGCCCTGCCTTAAAGTCATTAAAGGCAACTTCACATTATCAAATGGCTTCAGGGGCTGCTCTGCGTCTTTCAGGGCACTGAGTATCACCAAACTCTGTGCTGTGAAAGGAAATGGAGGCCTGTACCCTGAGATGAAGAGACCAGACCTAAAGAGTAGACTGGCCACCACCATTACACAAGGCACAATAGCTTGTGAAGGGTGTTTTATAGCTGTATTAAACCAGTGTGTGACATAGCAAACAATAGTCAGGAAAGAGAAAGCCCCACATGTATTTTGCCAATTGCTCACAAACTCACAGAAGAATCAGGATGAATGGTACAAGGTAAGCATCAAGCTTACCTTTGAATTTCCTTGTCATTATTAGGAGGGCTGCCAATAATGTTGTTACTTAAATATACATATATGTTACAATACTACTCTTTGAGGAGAACCGGGTGGCTATGCAATAAAGGGGATAACGTCTGGAGAAAGAGAGAACACTACTTCTGTTTTCCTTTGCCTTATCCCTGTGGCAAGTCTTGCTGCTGCCGCAGGAGGCCTCTGTGGCTTAAAACTGGGATTACACAGCTGAGGAAACTCTCCAAGATTAAATACAGAATAGATTTCCTCATGGAGCACTGGTTGGGAAGCAAGAGGGCAAGTCGGGTGACATCGGCTCCCACCACTCAGAGCAGTTGAAGATGCCAAAGAGAAACTTGGATCCCGGGGCAGGCATGAACTTCACCCACCTTTTTGAGGATTTGTATGCAAAAGTTTTGAAATTGACCTCACTCACAAATACCAAGTGAATATTCTCTGTGAATATTAATTCCTCCTCTACATATCTTTTTAAAATCCTGTTTTCTTTGACAACTTGAGCTGCAGCATTTAGAGCTTCAGATCTCAGAAGAAAATATGTAAGGAAACCCCAGCTTCAACACAGCAGCTTCTGCAACTTAAAACAATTGATCTCTATGCATCTACCTTGGCTACTTCAGATAGGTGTCATGCAGCTAGCGACCATTGCTCCCCAGCTACGTACAAACTACAAATCCATGCATCAAATTGGGGTTATGACATGACATTAAAGACTTGCTGTCTCTGGGTGCAGGAAGCATGCATTAATATTTTTCTTTGTGTTTATATTTTGAATTTTCTGTAATAAAATGTTTTGCATCTCTAATTAGATATATGGCTTATTTAAATAAAGCTAGTAAGTAATTTTCCTTAAAACTTTCTATCTAATAAAAAGTAATAGTGTAAGAGAAAATGGAGCGAAAGAAAATGCCCCCAGGATGGGCTTCAAGAGGGTCATAAAATGTTTTCAGTAAAGTGGCTACACGCATAATAGGAATAGATGGTCACTTTCTCATTTAACAAATGTATTGGGCAACTTCTGTGCTCTCAAAGGGCTAGAACTGGGCAGGGGATTAAAGAAAGCAGTGAGAGATGGTTCTCAGTTCTCGTCTCGAAAGTCTTCTATTCCACTGGCAAAAGGATAGCATTTAAAAGATAACTCTTGTCCCTCAGCACATGAAAACCGAGTCCATGCAGTAAGCACACAGCCTACTCAAAACTACACATGAGAAGCTGGTAGATTATAAGACTATTCAGGCTCGACACAGAAGGTTAAAGAACTTAAGGTAACAGACCGTGTTAAGGGGAAAAGACTGACATCTTTGTTGTGCTTTAATTTCTATGTTTCAAAAACCATCTTAAGAGGTCAGATGCAAAATATTTTAATGAAAATGGCAAGTAGCTGATCTCCTTCACATAGAAAGGATGTGGAAGCTGGTGAGGAAAACCAAAGGCCCCTTTAAAAAGAGACAGGAGCTGAGATCACGCAAGAAGCACGAAACATGTTCAAACCCACAAGTAACTCTGGACACACTAGTGACATGAACAATTCGATCTTGCTCTGTCCTCTTCAAGAAAGGACTGCGACGCAGAAGAGAACGCGAAAGTCCACGGGAAAGAGGTCACCACCACAGGGAAGGAAGAGGGAGAGGGTCAGCCTTTCCTGGCCATTTGTAATGTTTTCTTTCTTTTGCGGGTGCTATTTGGGGTGGAGGCACTGTTTTGATTGCATTTGCTCTGTCACTTCTTCCTATAACTGAAGGAATTCAAGGGAGGAAAGAAACATGACATTGCTCATCATCAGTGCTGTGCTCAGGTGGATGGATGGGCAGAGCTTTCTCAAAGTGCGGGCAACCTGTATCAAGGGCTGAAAAATGTCTCATGCTGTCTAAATCCACTGGTCAGGGCCCTCAGGAGAAAAGGCTGGGAGGAAAACAAACATATAAGGGAAATAACAAATAATGTTTAACAAAACATTATTTCTTTTTTTGTCTTTTTGAGATAGGGTTTCTCTATGCATCTCAGGCTGCCCTTGAGCTCACTTTGTAGCCCAGGCTGGCCTTGATCTCATGGTGATCTTCCTGACTCAGCTTCCTGAGTGCTGGGATTACAGGCATGCGCCACCATGCCAGGCTAAAATATTATTTCTAACAGTAAAATATTTTAAATATCCTAAATGTACAATGAAAAGAGAATAGTAAAATAATTTTGATATATTTATGAGGGATTACTATGAAATGATTAAAATAATATTCTTGACAATTTTAGAGACAGAAATAATCCAAATGTGATGTTATGAGATCAAAGCAGGATGCAAAGATCTATAATCTCTCAATCAATCTATCCACCTATATGCAAGTGTACAAAGGCATGTATACACACAGATGCAGTTTTATATACACTATATGATGTCAATAGTATAAAAAGGAAATACATATACTATGAAATTTGGAGATTATTATGCTTTACCAAGGAACTTCATATTTAAAAACTGTTATTTTCTACTTTTCTAATATTTTTTAAAAGGGGAACAATTCAACTCCTTCCCTTCAGAGAAGTTTTCATTTGAAAGTGACATATGTGAAGAACTGGCTGAAATTTAAGAAATAAGTCTAAGGTCATTTTTTAAAAGTTGACTTCAACCACTTATATTTAGTTATAAAAATCAAACCTACATTGGCACTAACTGCCAGTATATTTTCATGGGTATTTCACAGATAGAGCTCTTGCAAAGTATAGATTCTGTGTTCACAGTATCTGCACTTTTTTGTTGCTTTGTTTCTGTTATCTTTTTTTTTTTTTTCTTTGTGGTACTGGGGATCGAACTCAGGACCCTGTGCTTGCTAGGCAAGCGCTTATTCCACTGAGCTATATCCCCAGCCTCCCTGTTATCTTTTTTTGAGAGAGGTTCTCAGTATGCAGTTCAGGCTGGCCTTGAGCTCACTGTGTAGCCCAGGCTGGTCTCAAACTCACAATGATCCTCCTGCCTCAGCCTCCCAAGTGCTGGAATTATAGGCATGAGCCACCACACCTGGCTCTCTGCACTTTATTTAACCAATTTTATATGCACAGGTCCTATAAGTGAGAAGAGCACACCAAAGTTTCCCTCAGAGTGTCTCTGGAGACTTAAAACACAGATGCAAATACTCTTTGGGTGTCAGTGGGCGAGCTTCCGAGAGAGAGTAAGCAAGCCCCTCCAAGGTACTGATGGCAGTGTTTGTAAGCAAAAAAAGTAAAAGCACACAGATCAACCAAAACCTTAGCATTGATAACATCTGTGTGGCTCATGCTTTCCCAAGTTGTCTCCTTTACAATCAAGGGCTTGCTTCCCATGAAAGATCACTTTAACAACATTATTAATAATTTCAGATGATGGGCAGAATGGAAGAAGTGGAGGAAGAAACTAAAATTTGCAACCTACAGGCCTTTATGTCCATGTAATCTTGTTGATGTTTCCCTATGAGAAAGAAACTGAGGCCAATGTCTTCGCGTGGTATAATTACAGAGAGAAGGTAGGACACCACGCTCGCTGGTGGAAACAGGCCTGCCTTACGTTTTATTCCAGCCAAGTGCCACATAATCACTGCTATTCCTTTTCTCTTAAAGCCGGGAGAAGACAGCACTGGGTGGGCAAATTGTTTAACTGGTGAGCAGCTACAGCTTTCTGCCAGAGGTACTCAGAGCTGAGTGCTAGTCAAGTTTTAACCCTGGGAGTGGCCCCATGACACACGCACACAAACACACACACACGCACACATGCACACACACGCACGCACACTTGTGCATTCACATGCACATGTACACACAACTCAGTGTTTTACAAAACCGTGCAAGAGGAGCTGATGCCTGAGGCTTGTGGTAGGTTTTAAAGAGTGGATTGGTAATGAAGTGACCGTTTTTCTTTTATCTCAGTACACTTTCCTTTTTATCTGTCCTCCTTTCTAAAACTGAGCTTTCACTGTACGATCTAGACCAGTGATGCTGAACCTCCTAGATCTTTCAATCACACAAGTATCCCGCTGCGGCACACATACCACAGTTCTGCCACCACTGATCTAGACTGCTCACTGACCTTCACTGGCCATCCCAGCAACCCCACTAGCCATTCATTCATCCCCTTGAACTATTCCTTCTCTCCTTTGTCATCAAGGTTTTCCCTCCCATAACACCTTGAGACCATAACATTAAATGAAATAAATCAGGCACAGAAGGTCAACTGCTGCATGGCTTTGCTCAGAAGAGAAACTCAAAATATAAATAAAGAACAAAATGAAAGACATGATAGGAAAGAGGGAGGTGCATTTTGTGGAGATGGGAAGGGGATCTAGGGGTTGGGGAGACAGAAGGGTTGGGAAGGGAAGTCAAAATGACTAAGATGTGATATGTATACGTACTAATTCAAAGTGAATGTAATCGTTATGCTTGGCAAACATACACTAATAAAACCAAAACAACATGAGAAAAACAGTGTCCGTCAGTTACTGACATGAGTGTCATTTACATCCTTTCACATGAGACTATTTGAAGGAGTTGCTTATCCTGGCATCTCCCTTTTGTGGGTATGTATTCTCATTCCTTTGTAATTTGGTTCCTTTCCTTAGTACGTATAGCAATCAATCCGGAATCAGTGGGTTATTAATTTCCTCTCAGAATTACCAGTAACCCCAGAAAAATGAAACTAAGTAGCTTATTTTCATACCTCAGTCTTTCTGTTTTTTATTTTACAGAGAATTAAAAATAACAAAATAAAAACAACATAGACAAAAAAACAAAAGTAAAAACAATAAAAATCATACAAGGTTTCAAAACAAAATGATAGGGATGAACAGTGGTTGTTATATTACATAGTGTTATCTTCAACAAAGTTGCTCAGACTACTAGATGTAAGAATGCAAGATTGATCACATCATTAAAGAGAATAAAGAATCATTTTTTAAAAATCATACATGATACAGAGCTTCAGTAGACAAGATGGTAGACCAACGGTTGTTATATTACATATTGTTGTCTTCAAATTACTTGTTCAGAGTACCAGATATGATCTTTCTTAACCATATTATCACACTCTCCAAGGGGAGCTATTGGTATCTCCTCACACCTGCTCCTATGATTTTAACCCTTAGATATAATAACGAAATTCCTGACTTGATCTCTTTCCTTAGCTTGATATTTCCATGAATGTCCCTAAATCTCTCAAAATCATGATCTTTAAAACTAAACTCTTTCTAATAAACCACCAAGTAATATGTATATTTAACATCATGAAGGATTCCTGTTGGAAACTAACATAATATCAAACTTAATGGTAAAATTCAAGAAATAAAGCAAGGATACCTAGTTTTATTGTCGCTACTCATACTCATCCTTATTTTAGAAATTCCAGCCAAAGCAATAAGAAAAGAAACATAACCCAGAGGTATTGTACATTGGCAAGAGAGAGAAAAATCATTATTTGCTGATAACATAATTTTCTACCCATTAACCTTGAGAAAATCAATTACAAAAATTAAACCTGTTCAGCAAGACCTCAAATCATAAAATTTAGTTGATTTTAAGTTTTTAATTTAATTAAAAATTTTTAATTTTTTATTATGATTTTAATTTTTTTACTAAAAAAAGCTTTGCTACATGTCAGCAATAACTACTTAGAGAAAAGCCATGGTAATATGCCATTTGTCATGTGAATCCAAATATATAATTACTGGAAATATATTCTCAAATTACATGGTATATATATATAATGAAAATGGTAATAGTTTATAGTAGTAATAAAGTTTAGGTAGCTACAGAGACAAAGATTTATTTGCAGCTAAATATTAAATACAATTGTAGGGCCAGGGATATAGTTCAGTGGCACAGCACCTGCCTGGCAAGCACATGGTCATGGGTTTGAGTTCTGATAGCAAAACAAACAGACAAACAAAATGGAAAAAAAATACAACTGTAAAATTATCAACCTTATCTAAATTAATCTATAAATGTTATATGATTATAACAAAAACTTGTAAGTTTCTTTGCAGTAGGAGGAGAATTTAATAGAATGATTCCAGACATCAATAAAAAAACAGATTAGCTAGAGATCTGGGGGGAAAACACAGAGTCCCAAGAAGGGTTTATCATCTAAGGTCCCACATGGATATAGCTACAGCAATTAAAACAATGAAGTTTTGGTCTACAAATATGCAAATCAATGGAAATATGTAACAAAATACACTTGAATATATACACACACACACACACACACACACATATATGAAGTATATTTGAATACATATAAGAATTTATATAATTTAATTTTCCATTTGGAATCAACAGGAAAAGTATCCTATACTAAGTACATGTATGAAGATCAGTGACTTCTGGCTAAAAATGTAGTTAAAGTTCTTGTTTTATCTTTGAGAAGACAAGAGGAAACAAGTACATGTGTGTGTTAAATGTTAAAGCTGGATGATGGATGTATGGGCATCTATTATATTGTTCTTCAAATGTTTAAATTATATTATTATTTACAATTTAAATGAAGGAGTCCATCAAGATACTTATAGGTTGGTATAAGAGGTAAAACTTTTATATTAAAAGACCCTATAGTAACAAATTGAAAAACAAAATTTGTGTACTATTCAAAAGACAAAATCTGCTTGTACAAATAACAGAACTTCTAAATAGCACAAGATAATGAATACCCAACTAGAAAAAAAGAGAAGGTCAGGCTTAGGCAACTTGATATCAGACAGCATTAATAAAAGACTCAGGAAACATGAAGTTACTTTTAGCTTCTCTGGTAAATAGAGGCTTGAAAATAAAGCAATGACATACTTTTAATCTATGAAGCTGGTAAATATTTTTTAAGAAATAAGAGTCCCCAGGATCACATAGGGTGCAGGAAAATAGACATCTGCATACATCATCAGCATGACAACAAATGTGTACACGACAGCCAGAGGGCGGTGAAGACTATCCTCAGCAGTCATAAAAGGATGGCTCTGTGGATAACCATAAATGTGAAACAAAGGCACCTGGATAAGGATGCTCGATAATAGTTTGATTTTAATTTTTCTCACATGACTGATCAATAGAGGATGGTTTTGACTAGAGGTGGTAAACGACTTAAACTTAAATGCATTATTTGGAAAGTCTGACTATTCTGTATAGAATGCATTGCAAAAGAACAAAACGCAATCACTAATCAGGCATTCATTGCCGCTGTCTTATTTAACAGGGTGTGTTTCAGTGTGGTTTTTCAATATTTAGATATACAGGATGAAGACTTTCACTTTTACTTTCACCATAGCTCTTTAACTTTGTTCGAGTACCTGTGATCGTATGAAGGACTTTACTTGGTATGTTAATAATTAGTAGGCCTTACACCAAATTTACCACTAATAAATAGTTGTTAAATTAATTCAACAACTTTAAATTTAAATTAATTTAACCTGCATTGTAGCTCCTATTAAATTACATTTTTAGGCTTCTTAAAGGTTTGTTTTTCTCACTAGAACATTAATCTTTAAATCCAGAGGTCAGTTGTTCATCCCTCTCTATTCCATCAGAAGGAACAGTTCCTGACACCTACAAAGTATTCAACCAAGGTTCGATGAATGAATGAATGAATGAATGAATGGAATAGGAGCCCAGTTTCTTTCTCCTAAAATGGACTGAATGTGCCTATGTTCCAAAGCGCTAGTCTAAAACTAAAGGTATCACTAAGTAGGTCTTGAGGACTGAGCCTTATCTCCAATGAGCGTGGCTGAGGCTTCTGAAAAGAGAAGAGGGACGCAAATGGGAAAAGAAGGAAGAGTTGTCCATGAGCACCTCGTTAGACTTCTAGGCGTACAACTAGGTGAGCTTGTGGGCACTTAATAGAAGCCATACAAAATAAAAAGCAAACGAAACATGTGTAGGTGAACAGAAGAAAACAATCTCCTGCGTCACTTTTTTGCCAACAAAGAAGTTCCTGTAGCTCATCGTAGAACCTCTGTCCATAGCCTGTCAAGTCCATGGCAGAATTTGCCACTGGGATCCTCACTAACTGTGCAAATACCAGCTCCCCTGCTTGGCTATATTGCACCAGACTCTTTCTTTTGTCTTCTTGAATTTTTTTCCTCTTGCTGTTTATGCAAGAAAATCCACTAATATGTTTTGGAGACGATAAACCCATTTGTCCACAAGCAGAAAATGCCAAACCAAGAGTCTTTAAACCTTGCGTTTACAGTAGCCCCATGAGGTGCCACAGTCATCGAGGAATTCTTTATCAGCATACTCTTGAGAGCACCGTGCTTTTAATCATATGCTCTTGTGAAAGTTAATATTAAAACAGAAACATGCCACCTTATTGGGTTGGGTTTAGAGTCAGCAGCAAGGGCAGAATGAGAAATGAGGATTTTTTTTCTCCTTCCTAAGCAGAAGTTTCTCTGTACAAAGCCAATGGCATTAAAAGCAGGTCTGAAGGCAAAGCCTCATCGCCTTCCAGTTAAACATGGCAGATTGAACATGTGTTTATCTCTGCTTCCTCTCCCAATCCCACTAAAGTAATGAGAATGACAAAGAATCATAAAAAAGGAATAATAATAAAAGAATAAAACCGTACAAACTCACAAGGGAAAGGGAAATGCAAGAGAAGACAACAGCAGATGTGAAATGTCAACAAATCTTTGGTAGAAAGAAAGACGTGGCAGGAGTAATAATTGCCTCAGTAGAGCACGTGAAGCCAAAATCAGGCTCTGCAGCGGGATAAGAAAAAAGCAGGTTCTCCTAGCAGAATTCTACAAAGGTTACAATAGCAGGGCTGGAAGTCTGTGGAAGGATAAGAACTCTGTTTCTTCCCCAAGCCTTCGTAGCCAGGAGAGAACTTCCGCCTTATTTATTCAGACAACAGATGGTTTATTTTAGGGACTATTTGAGGTAAAGCTGCTGGAGACTCAAAGGTGCTGGACCCTGGGAGGAATCATGAGAGCAGGGTCTGCATTTTCAAGTGGAGCAGTGCTGCTCCCCAAGCAAGAAGTGAAAAGGGTTTTCGCTTGGGGAAAATCCTCAGTACCATTCCTGCAGAGATCTCCCCTTGGGCACTCCCACAGGGGAACACTCGCTCCCTGTGCCATCCTGCCCGACCGGTTAAGTTTTGAGAGCTTCACACTTAAACATACAAAGTCAAAGAACACAGAACAGTCAGAGGAAGTTGAGAGACAGGGGCTGAAAGAACTACAAAAAGAGGAACTCGGATGACACGGACACCATACAGGAAACAAAAGAAAACCTAACAGAGAAGTAACACTGTCATAAAGACAAGAGAACCCGTTGTATCTATGAAACAAGAACAGAACCTCACCACCACGTTAACAAAAAACTGGGATGCCATGCTGCCAGAATTAAAAAAAAAAAATCAAATAGCAGGAAGATAATATAGAAGAAATTTCCCTGAAAGTAACATGGAAAAGCAACAAGGAGAAAAGATAAGAAAATTAGAGACGGTGTCCAGGTACATCCAGTATTTGATCAACAAAAGTCTCTAAAAGGGAGAAAAAAAGACAACAGAGGTAAAGAAATTATCAGAGAGATAATCAGGAAAACTTCACAGAACAAAAAGTTACAAAAAAAAATTCAGATTAAAATGTTCCAGTTAGCTCAGTCAGTGTGAACAGATGCAGGCAAAGGCATGTTTTTTGTGAAATTAAAAATACTGGAAATAGAGAAAAGATTCTAGATGCTCCCAGAAAGGGAAAAGAAAATCATAAAAACCAAGTGATACCAGTGTGGCATTCAACCTCTCGGTGGTAGCACTGCAAGCTAGAAAACAGTCTAGGGCCTTCAACAAGCTGAGAAAAAGTTATTTTCAGACTATAATTTTATGCTTAAATGTTATACTTCGGGGTAGGATAAGAATATTTTCAGACATTTAAATTCTTAAATCCTTCCTTTCACGTGTGTGGGGGGGTAGTATGGGATTCAATCCAGGGCCTCGGCATACTGGCTGAGGTAGGGTCACAGAATCAATGCATATTATTGAAAAGTCTGCCACTGAAGTAAGTGATCTAACAAAATGAGAGGAGAAACTGAGTAAGAAGAAAGCTTAACCCCCAGGGAAAGTGACCAAACCATCCAAGAAAAGCAACCAAAAATAGGAAAGAGGAAATGGTGCTTTCTAGGTGACAACAAACAACTGAGAATAAAAAAAAGTCATCTTGAAAAACTACCGCTCAGGCTGTAGTTGAAGTAAAAAGCCTTTTGAAGAATACACTGAAAGGTGTGACCCACAGGAAGATTCTATTGGAAGGGGCCGAAACATACAAAAAGGGTCACTGAGAAAACTATGCAAAACAAAAGTATGAGAAAAGTAACAACTTCCATACATTACTGTGCTCAGCACAGACCTCTAACACGGACTTAGGGCAAATGAGCAAGCATGGGATGCATACTACATCTGGCTCCTGATCCTCCAAAAGAAAACCTCAATGTTTAGGCCCTAAGTGGATAAACTGAGGCCTAGCAGCATAAACAACAGAAGAGATGAGATAAACAAATGGCAACAGCTCCCTTTGGGGAAGAGGATGAGAGGCAGAAGATGGACTAGGGAAGTACTATTTCTACTGATAAACTTTCAATATTCACTTTTTGAAACTGAAGTAGCATATTACTTCACAGATACAGAAAATCAGCAAACAAAAGTCAGTCTCTGCAATTTAGTCTCCCTGCAAAATTTCCAGGTGGAGATGCAGTAGAGAGGGTGGCTCTGGGCTGGGATAGAGAGGGTGGGTCCACGATCTTCCAAGACCTCTGCGAGAGAACTTTGGGTTCAAACAATGCCAAGAACATCACCACCTCATTTGTCCCTCGTGTTCAAGGCAGCTGTTAAGGAAGGAAAGTGCTGCTTTGGCCTGGGTGGCTTCGGGCCACAGTGATTCATGAACTCAGAGTTATTTCTGGTCCCTCATGAAAGCAGCTCTGATTCTTTTTTTTTTTTTTTTTTTTTGGCGGTACTGGGGATTGAACTCAGGACCCTGCGCTTGCTAGGCAGGTGCTTATTCCACTGAGCTATATCCTCAGCTGCAGCTCTGATTCTTGAGGAAACTCCATTCTTTCTGATTTTATGAGCTAGTTCACCAGCCTGTTCCCCTCCTAGCCGTGATTCTTTGCCTGCAGCCCTATGAGGAAGAAGTCTTCGAGAGGAAATGCTGCCTCTCTTCGTAGCTTTTCTGGTGCCCCTCTTTCTTGTCACCCAACTCCTCACTCCAAACTCCAGAGAGACACCTTCCTTGCCCTGAAGGAATCCACCGTCTCTCTTTGTGTCTCAGCCCCTCTGAGATGCTCGGCGATCTCAGTGGCCACAGAACAACGCATGAGCGTGGGCTCCATGGGGACACCCTGTATTCAGAGAGTAATTTTGTAGTGTATGCATTCAGTGATACACACCTCTGTGACCGCCCACACAAAACTATTGATGTCTCCTACAACATGGAACAGCAACAACACGTAAAAACAGAATCCACACACACACACACATCACTCTGGTGTTTTGTACCTATCAGCATATTATATAAGTAAAATATATATCCCACCCCACAAGCTATATCATGTGTAGGACACATTTGCACACTTTCACACCGGCACCTTGGAATAGAACAGATGCTGTTTTTCCTTCCTGACAAACGGGCATGAAATAACAGGCTGACATCTGCCTGTGCAGGTCATTCAAGTCAGCCTGCTACATGTCAGAATTCAAACTGCTCCATCCATCAACAGCAGACCAAGAATTAACGTAGCTTGGAAACTCGGCAGCAAGACAGTAACAGCCTAATTCAGAGTCTGACCTTCGAGGGATGCTGGGGTAGGATGGAAAATTATTTCATGCCCCATGCTGAAGTAGACAATACAATTTGAAGAGATTTTCAGTTAAGTTAATTTTAAAGAAAAATCCCTCAGTGTAGCAGTTTAACTCTTAGGGTCGCACAAAAGAAATGCAAAGCTCAACGATTTTGCTATCTTACATTCCTCCCAGCACCTTCTGCAAAAGAATTCAAAATAGTATTTTAGGCAAAACAATCAGTTGCACCGTGCTACACACCTTTATGAATACGTGAAGAAATCAAGAGCTTTAGGTTCTTTAAAGAAAGTTTTGGAAATGGCTCTTAGTTAAAAAACAGTTGTAAATGAGGCCAGCCCTTTAAGGTTATGAAATACAAATGAAGGCTTTCCCGGAGATCTTTTTAAGGGTAATGATCTTCCTATGCTTGAGTGTCACAAAATTTATGCTGGGAAGACTTTCTAAACAGTAGCCCAAGATGACCGTCAACTTAATGACGAAGACAGAATCTGTTGCATAAAACTGGTTCAGCTACTGCTTCAGCTGGCTGTGCTGCAAAGCATAACGCATGGATTATTGTTGCTGTTGTTTTAATACCATTAACTTGTAGCCAGTGACATGTTGAACTATGCTTTAAATTCTCAGTCCATCAAGGTGAACTTACATTTTCCCTCCTGCTGAAGGCTGCTTTTAAAATTCAGTGTGGCTAAGCACGGTGGCACATCCCTGTGATCCCAGCTACTTGGAAGGTGAGGCAAAGGGTCACATGCTTGATGCCAGCCTGGCAACTTAGGGATAACTTGTCTCAAAATTTTAAAAGGAAGGAAGGAAGGAAGGAAGGAAGGAAGGAAGGGAGGGAGGGAGGGAGGGAGAGAGAAGGAAGGAAGGAAGGAAGGAAGGAAGGAAGGAAGGAAGGAAGGAAGGAAGGAAGGAAGGAAGGAAGGAAGAGCATTGAGGATATATCTGGGTGCTGCCTGGCTTCCATTTCCAGTATTGAAAAAACAAACAATCAAAATCCCTCCATCTGAAAAGCTGTTCTAATGCTGCTAGCAACTCTAGCGTTTCCATTTGCATAAGGTGCAGACTAAAGTTGAAGAAATATTTCAGAAACACATTAACAGAATCACAGCCTGCTTAGTGTCTCAAAGACCTATGGCCTTACTATGTCTTGTCACCTCTCTGTGGCCCTGTGCCTGGAAGCAGGGGCACCTTTCCTGTACAATGAAATCCTGTCTTCTTCGTTCTATCCTGCTCTAGGGTTATACTCTACATCCCCTCCTCCTCTCCTCACCTTTTTACCCAACCTCATTTATATTTTTTTTAGTACTTCTTTTTGTCTTTTGAAGACAGAGTTTTGCTATGTAGTTCAGGCTGGCCTTGAGCTCACTTTGTAGCCCAGGCTGGTCTCGAACTCGTAGTGAACCTCCTGCCTCAGCCTCCCAAGTGCTGTGATTCCAGTCGTGTGTAACCATGCCCGGCCTTTAGTACATGTTGGCAGCAGATAACGTTTACATTCCTTGCGTGGAGTTGGTACATGTACTTAACGTATCTTCACTCCTTTTTCCATCCTCTGTCTCTCCTCTCCCCCTCCCATCATCCTTTGCTCCCTCTCCCGTTCAGAAAGATCTATGTCCCTAATTCCTGTTATTTATCTTTTATTCTGCCCTATTATTTGGGTTTCTCATGTAAGAGAAACCATGTAATATTTAAGTGTGTGTCTGATTTATTTCACTTAATATTATGGTCTCAAAGCTCATCTATTTTTCTACAAATGACTCAAATCTATCTTTATGGCAAAGTAATACTCCATTTCTTTACCCATTCATCTGTTGATGGATATATGGGCTGCTTTTGCTATTAAGGCTTGTGCTGCTATAAATATGGGTATGCATGTATCCTGTAACATGAGAACTTTAACTCTTTCAGGAAGATATATCGCCAGGGAATAGCTAGATCAAGTGGAATTTCTTTTAGCTTTTTTTTTTTTTAAAGATTTCCATACTTCTTAAAAAGATAACCCCCACCATCTTCCTCCAAGTTGTCTGCTCAGAATTGTTTTGTGTATAGTTTCCATCCTTCCCATCTTACCTGGGAAAAGAACAATCTCCTAGTTGCAGAATTCAGTGGCCCTGCTTATAGCTATAAGGTTAATTGATCTTTCTACAGGTTTAGACTGCAGTCTTAACCCAACTACACTCTTGTAAAGCTTACAAATGGCATTCCTGTTTCTCCTTTTCTACTTGACCCTTGACAGGGTGGTACTGAGGTTCTTGTCCAATCCTTTTTTTCTTCTCCTAACTATATCTTTTCTTGTGGGCAAACACAGGACAGGGACTCTTAAGTCTTCATTTCTACATTTGAAGTTCCACAGCCTACTTCTGATTGTACAACTCCATTTGTCTAGCTCACAGACACTTAAGGCAATCCCACCCTGCGTTTGTCCTGCATCTCTGATCACCAGCAAGTTGCAATGGGCACAGTTCCCCACTGCAACCCCTCTCTCTCATCTCCATGACTGCACACATTGCTCCATCTGACCGTCCCTGCAAAGCAGCTTCCATGTTTCCATATAGTTAGGGGCTCCCTTTGCTACATGTTCCATGAGTCTCCATCGACCAATGTATGGCGTGTCAGGTATCCCTGGAAGTACTGATCACAGGCCTATAAGTGCCCCCTCAACATCACAATATACTTGACATTGTTCTTTGAAAAAGTCATAGCAGATCTGGGCACAGAGTTATCAGGACTCACCGGGTGAAGAAATGGCTGGATCCAAAGCTGAGCAGTGCTGAGCCCCCAACTTATCTGGCACCTGAAATCAATCCAACACAGTTTAGGGGAATAGTAGAGGCTTGAGGGAACTCTTGTAAATTACCACAGTGTCTCATGAGATTAGGGTGATGGATTTTAGTCACACAACCAGATATGACTGGGAAAGCTAGTGGACAGCAAGGCGTTTGTGCTAAAAGTCCTTAGTATATTTCTATTGACAGCAAATAAAAAGTAAGTTCTTGGGTGTTCCAAATGAAGTATTTAAGCATGTCTTTGACTATAAGACTTACCCCACACACTTAGAACTTTGACCTAGTTAGCATCCCATCAGTGTGTTAATAACTGGTCAATATATACATATGTTGTGGCTTACGGTCCTTATTAAAATAAATAGCATGGCTAGAACAAGCATTTACCAATGATGCTTTGAGGACATGTATTTGACATCTTTTTAATGTAGAAAATTGAAGAAGCATAAAAATTCATATGGTTTAATTTCCAATTTGTAAAAATAAAAATGGCTAAATGAGTTGATTTTCAGGTCCTTTTCAGGTTGAACTTTTGGTCTTATGAGTTCATTTCTCCTCTTAATGCTCCCAGACATGGAGGTGATGGTAACCCCACAAGGATGGCTATGACTTGGCCTACAACTGGTAATTTTCCACGTGTGAGTGTGAGGAAGTGAGCATGCCATACTCTGCTAATGAGAATGTGAAAAATCATGTACTCTTTCTAATGGGAAATTTTGAAATGTGTATCAAAGAATTAAAAAAGAGGCTATGCACATGGACTGAAATTCCATTCCTGAAATTCCTTCTAGAGAAATGAATGAACAAGTGAACAAATGCATTCATTGTAACATTGTTTATTATAATAAAGAAACTGAAAACAATATAAACTTCCAAAATTAGGTGATAGATTAAAGAAAGGAGTGTATGTCTTCCCAATGGGAAGCCATGATTGGCACACATTTACTGACATAAAGAGACAGCTGTACAATCTAAAGATTAGATAATGAAAGCACCATTTCACGACCTAAAATACCATAGCTACCACCAAAGAGAGGTGCCCAAAGAGTATACAGATCAACATTCATAATTTATGTTTTGAAGAAAATAAAAAGAATGACAACTAACTGAACATTCAGTTTTAAAAGCTAGAAAAAGAAGATAAAAATAATAAAGAAAGCAGAGAGGAGCTGGATGTGGTGGTACATTTCTGTAATCCCAGCACTTGGGAGGCTGAGGCAGGAGGATCATTTTGAGTTTGAGACCAGCCTGGGCTATAAAGTGAGCTCAAGACCAGCCTGAACTGCATAGGGAGACCCTGTCTCAAAAAGACAAAAAAGTTATTAAAAAAAAGAAAGCAGAGAGGGGTGAGTCAGAAAACAAAAATATATTGTTTTATAAACTAAAAAGAAGAGCTATAAAATAGACAAATATCTACCTAAAAAGAAAAAGATGATTAATATTAGGATATGGAAAAAGCAATGAACACAAATATATGAGACAAAATAAGATGATCGTTTTAATGTACTTGAAAAATAGATATTCATGCCAACATACACTGCTAAATTCAAAACCTCAGAGAAATTATTTTCTAAGATAACATATAAATTTCCAAACTGACTAAAAATGAAATTAAACAAAAATCTGAATAGACAACAACCATATCAGAAACAGAAAAAGTTGGGAGAGATCCACACCCCTGATGCCTCAGGCTTCGCCGGTTTTGTGAGTGAGCTCATCCCAGGGGGTGTTTAATTTATCCCCCAAACTGGGACACTTTGGAGAATGAAAGGCAGCGCTATTAATAATTAAGCTGGGACCATGTGAGAAACAGGAACCGTTTCAGGGAAATCAGAACAAATGGCTGCCCTGAATGTACCAACTTTCAAAGAATAAATCCTTGTAAAGTTATGGGAATTGCATCATACTTTAGAAAAAAGTGTTTTCTGGTGTTTTTCCAGAACATTGCATAAGAAAAGCAAAGGAGAAAAGAAGAAAACTGTGTCTACTGGTCCATATTCCTAAATAAATAAAACATGTATATTATACATAGTCTAATGCCACATATATTCAAAAAGAAGAAAGAACTGAAAAATGGTCAAGAGATACAAAATCATTTCACAGAAAATAAATATAATAGAAACAAAAACATGAAAAAAGTTCTATGATCCTCTAGTAATGATGCACACAGAGGCTGGGGATATAGCTCAGTGGCATAAGTGCCTGTCTGGCAAGCACAAGGTCCTGAGTTTGACCCCTGGTTCCACCGGAAAAAAAGAAAGGATGCACACAAAAAATATTATGTTTTTCCACTCATCTGGTTGAAAAAATGCTAATAATAATTGAAAAGTATGGTCTTTGCCACACTCTTAATAGAATGTAAATTGATGTTGTCTGTACATGTGGAAGATAATCTGGCTTTAGTTTATCAGAATATTACATATGGCTCTCTTTTGATATAATATTTTCCCTGCTGGGAACCTATACTATAAAAATTTTTGCCAAATGGAAGAAGCCATATGGTGAGGGTGCACATGAAAGCCACATTGCTTTAAAAATAACAAATAACTGTGAACAGCAAACTAGGTTTTTAGATAATGAAACAGGATCAGAGAGATTGAATGGTTTGCCCAAGTTCACATTTTTCTATAAATTATTATCAAAATATATAGTGGATGTTTAAATAAACATTATTACAGTAGAAGACACCTTGCCATTAATGCCTTCGCAAATACTTCTCCTTATTCAAAGTATAAGTATCCATACTTATCCCCTCGTTCTTGTCACTTTCTAAAGCCATTCTGGAGGTCCTCTTTCGTGAGTGTCTCTAAGAGGTGAGATGAAAAAAGAAAAAGCGAATACTGCTGCCGAGTGCCAACCAATGGAAAAGCTGGTTTGTAAAAACACCAGAATGTATCCCCATCCGTCTTAATCACTGAAACTGGTACTTGTGGGACCTTCCAGCTCTTCCCAAACTCAAAATGATAGTGAAAGGCAAACATTTTTAAATAATTCGGGACATGGAGGCAACCATGACAGCATAACTTAAGATCTTCACGAAAGATATTTCCAGAATAGCTTCAAAATAATAGGAACAATGGGACAAACGTGTTTGAAGTAAGGGCAGTGTTCTGCAGCGCATTAAGGGCAATGTGATTGTCACTAAAATAATTTTTTTAATTTAAGCATTTGTTATGTGTACTTTTATTACACCTCATACATTGGGCTTACAGAGCTAGAAAAAGTAGTGCATAAGCAAGGGCTTTAAGAACCATGCAAATGTTCATGAAAAGTGGGAAGATTACAGTTTGAATTGCCATTGTTGGAGAAGTTCTACTCTCAGATTTGCATGATTATTTATAATCCCTTGATTAGAAATACATAGGTCTCTGTATCTGAGGGTTTGATATCTATATAATCAGTATTCCATACATCAGATACATTCACAAGAAAATAAACTGTGTCTGTACTGAACATGTATGGACTTTTTTTCTTGTCTTTATTCCCCAAACAATACAGTATTATAACATTTACATTGTATTAGGTATTACAAGTCATCTAGAGAAGATTTAAAGTATATGACAAGGCATATGTCTATTAGATGGAAATACGATGCCTTTCACCCAAGGGATGCCAGTATCTACAGATTTGGGTATTCACAGCAGGGGTTCAGGTACCAATGCCCTGTGGACTCCAAGGGACAACCTGTACTAAGTTTTACACTAGTCAGCTCACACCTTCCAAAATCACTTCTACCCTTGGGATGAGTAATTTTGCCTTTCAACATTTTCTGATTGTTAAGTGTTGAATAGAAATAAAGACTAACTTCTCCGGGTTTTTAGGTGTTGTGCTAAAAAGTTTCCCCGATGTAAGCATCCTTACATTTGGATAATATGGTTATCATTTTCAGCACTATATGCTTTGAAATAATCACTATTCTCAGAAGGAAAAGATCAACAGGAACAACTAGCCACGTGAAACAATACTTTCCGTGCTAACCATCATAACTACCTGCACATCAGGAAGAACAAATGTTTTATATCGACGTTCCATAGGTAAGTAATGATTACTGCATAATATGAGAAAATAGTCAGAAAAATAAGATGTAGAAAGGGTTTATGGCCCGGACTCCTGTTGGTTTCTGGCTTTGGTTTCAAAGCACACTGTTCTCCACTCAACATATAATCATCATTAAAGCATGTGAGACCATGAGGCCAAAACCTAGCTACAAAACAGCATGAGTGGCATGATTCCCTTTTAGAATCTAAATGTAACTACAGAGTATGTATGTATGCATAAAGAGTTTGGAAGTAATTCCAAGCTATTGCCGTTGGGTATGATTATAGGTATTCTCTATTTTCTTGGTTTTGTTCATTCATATATTCTGATTTTCTATCATGAATATATACAGCTTTTGTATTTAAAAATTCTGAATAAACTGTTTTTTAACTCTACATATTGACTTGCATGTTTACTCACAGAGAGTCTGGGTCCTCAAATTTGGCATATTACATTTCCTAACCAGTTGGCTTCTTCACTTCTCTGGAACATACTGATAGCTGTCCAATTTCTCAGCCAGAGGCTGAGAGCTGGGAAAGCCGCTGGAGCGTTACCCGAGGCTTAGTGAGACTCTGTGCAGCAATGAATCAAAGGAGTTCAAAGGCCAAGGTAGAGATGCAAAAACCAGAAGGGCAGTTGGACTAATTTTGAGGAAATACAGGGATGGTGGCAAGCATAAATTGAGGCTCAGACAGAGCTGGATTCGAGACACCGCTCTAGTACTTTAAAGTCGCATGATCATCTACAGCTTCCCTGTGTCTCAGCACGCTCATGTTTAGAATAAGGAAAATAATAGTAACAACACCTTATGAGGACTATGATTCCCACAAAGTTGCAATCAGGCTCTTAAAATGGTAGATGTAGAGCTTCTGCCCTTGACCTGGGTTTTCTCCCCAAAAGTTGAAGAAGATGATTTGTTATTCACAACCTGAATGGTGCTTCAAATAGTGCTGTTATCAGAATGTAGGCTTAATAGGCTGGAGATGAACTCAGTGGGAAAGCCCCTACCTACATGCATAAGGCCCTGGGCTCAATTGCCAGTACTGGATGTAAGGGTGAGGGTCAAGGTCAGTTCTGAAACTTTAACCTCTGGGAATATGGCATGCTAGGTTAATCAACCTTACCAACAGAAGTAATCACAAATGATGAATTTTTTAAAAAGTAGCTTCTTAAGATTACTGAAGGTTAAGTAAGGCAGTAAAAATCCTAGTTCAAAATATCAGAAAATGCAGAAATCCCAAGAGGTAAATCACTACTCAGATTCCAAGGGAATTTCCCAAACAAGCAAAAGTTGCCAGATTAAACTGGTTTCCCAAAGTCTCATATGCTCAGACTAAGTGTAAACCAGAAGAGACCCACCAAGCCCTCTTAGACTCTCAGGAGACTGAATTCAAATTGCCTGGGCACTAAATAGAGTAGAGAAGGAACAGATGACATTTAAATACACACACTAGTTTATCTGAATTCATTGAAAAAAAAGTTCTGTGTTACTATCTGTTTCTTTTTGGTAAGAATCTTTTGGTTTATGTCTTGTACTTTGAGTAATTACTTTGAAGATAGTGATATAGCATATTAATTTTTGTTATTCTCCTTATTTTGTTGTGAAATTTTTACTTTTTTCATAAAATTAAAGAAAACACCACACACACAAAAGCTATGTTCGCTTCGATTTGCATACTAATCTCATGTCAGCTAAGTTATCTGACAAGATTAAACCCTACTGCTCAGAATTCAGCCGAATGTGGTCTTGAATGTATTTTTCCTAAGCACATAGCTGGCACAATTTCAAATACCCTAAAAAGGAAGCCATCTCTATCCTAGGTTTCAAAATGCACAGATAGCTCAGAATTTAAAATATTCGTTAATTAAGAGAAAATGGAGCCATGCTCAAGAAAATTTAAAAAGAACAAGTGACAACAAGAAATGCCCACACAGTGGAAATGCGAGGCACAGATAATGATGCTCATAAGGTGAAAAAAATACAAACTTGAAATTAATCATATAGGTCAGGAGCTATAAAAATATGTCTTAAAAGATTTGACAAACAAGAACTTCTAGGAATAAAAACGATAATTGAAATTTAAAATACAATAGACAAAGGCAAAAGCAGTAAACACATGTAAAAGCAGCTAAAGAAAAAAGCTGGAATATGGGTTCAATAAAATTATCCAAAGTGTAGCACAGAGAAGAAAAAATGAGAAATATAGGAGAGTTGTGGGAGGGTACAGTGAGAAGGCCTCACACATGTTTGAAGTTCATGAAAGAAAATAAGAAGCAATGGACAAGTAGGAAAATGTCAAGAGATAACAGAGTTTCCTTAAAGGAAGGAAAGACCACAGTCCATATGCTAAGATCTCAGATAGCAGTAAACAGAAAAGAACACACTCCTACAGGCATCACAATGAAACTACAGAACTCCAAGGATTTTGTACAATCTTAAGAGCTGCTATGGAGTAATAAAAAGACAAATTATGTAAAATTAGATATCTGACATCTCAATAACAGAACTAGAAACCAAAAAAGAGTAGAAAACTATGTTCACTATAGTGTAAGAAAGTATTTGTGAAATGACTTCACATCCAGAGAAAGTATTTTTGAAGAGGGTTCTAAACACTCCATAAGGGTTAGGATAGACCCCCACCAAAACTTTGGTTGGGATGTTGGTGCCACATCCAGAGAGGGGGTGAAAAGGTCTATCACTTACATAACAGGTATTTGAGGAAGAAAAGGCTAGGCCTTGAAAACGCATCCAAAAATGGCTCTAAAAATCAAGGAATAGAGACTTACTTGGGGCTTTCATGGTTTTAAGGAGCCGGGCCCTGGATGGGGGCTCCCACAAATCAGGGTTTCATATGGTTTGAGTCTACTGCTGGTGTTAAGTGATGGAGGACCTGGGCCTTGGACCCTAGAGGAGGAGGGGTGGAGTGAGGCATAAAGTTGTCCGAATTCTTATTACAAAGAGCGATGGGGGAAATAAAGACATTTTTAAACATATAAAAAACTGTGAATGTTTGCCAGCAGAATATTATTTCCTTACTAAAGGAAATAATAACGCAGGAGAAGGCAGAAGTAGTCCTAGGAGGAAGTTCTAAGACAGAAAAAGAAAAGGAGGGGATAGCTACCTATGTGACTTCGTTCAAAGAAACATTCACATATAATTGGAAAGACAGAGACTATAAGATATGCTAGCTAATTGAAGTCCAAATATAACGCTGATTACATTAAATGTGAATGAACTAATAGTGTCAACTAAGAAACAAATGTTAAATCAGACTGAATATACAGAAAATCAGTTCATGTGCTGCCCATATTAAAAGATAAAGGTACAAAAGGTTGATGCTAGAGATACAGCAAACCAACACGGACATATCAAGGAAAAATAGCATAGTTAATTTGAGAAAGTATGTATTTTAAAGCACTGATAAAGAATGTACCTTATAATGATCAAATTTATTCTTGTTTGGCTAACTGTTGTATAGATTGAAAAAGTCAGTGAAGATACAAAAGGTCTAAATAACACGTTTAATAAACCTGACTACTGATCTATAGTATTTAGGAATACTACATTCAATAACTGCACAGTGTATTTTTTCACACCCACATGGAACACAAAAATTTTCCACCTGGTGACCCATAAAGTAAATCTCAAAAAACTTCTTCCAACTGAAACTATATAGAGTATTTTCTCTGATTAGATTTTAAGCAAACCAGAAATCATTGAACAGAAATAAACAAAAAAAATTTTCCATAAATTTGAAGGCTACAGAAATACAGTTTAAAATAACCATGGCTCAATAAGGAAACCTAATGGACACCATACAACATTTTGAAATGCATGATAATGAAATATACTATGAACAAAAGTGTGTGGCACATAGCCAAGACATACAAATATATGAGTGAATACTTGGAAAAGTTATGAAATGTAATGATTAATTATCTAGGTCTAAAATTATAAGACCCAAAACAAATAGAAGTAAAAATAGAAAGAAGAGAGTAACAAATATATCATTTGGAACTAACAGAATAAATATGGATCAAAAGACCAAAAGTCGGTTCTTTGTAAAGAATGGTAAATTTGTAAACCATTTAGCCATACATATGAAGACAATGAGGAGGCACTTTAAAAACTAATATTAAGAATGAACTAAAATGGCTATAGATGCTGCAGTCATTGAAAAAATAAAAAGGGAATGTTACAAAATACTTTGCCTCTATAGTTAGATGTCTACACAAAAAAAAACTTTAAAAAGTATGAATAACATTAACAAAATTGGGTACATATTTTAATAGTCTAATAATTACTGAGAAAATTGACATAGTATTTGAAAATTTTCCCCACCAGAAAAAGCTCAAGCTCAGGTAGCTCCACCACTGAGTTCCATAAGGCATCTGAGAATTTTTTAAAATTAACAAAAATTAACTCCAAAAGTAAAAAAATGAAATTCTTCTTATGAGACCAACTTTGCCTAGATATCAAACTGTGTGTATGATGATGTGTACAGTAATATAATAGGTGGATGTCATTCATAAACAAAAATATAAAAGTGCTAAGAAAATCATGACCTAAATAATTCTAGCAACATAAGAAAGATGATACAGTATGATTGAGTCAATTGTATACAAGGAATACAAGGTAAATTTAGTATCAGTAAATAATTAATGCACTTCACCACACTGATAGATTAAAGAAGGAAACACAATCATTTCAATAATATGCAGAAAATGATAAAATTTTAACAACATACTTTTCCTAAAGAAGAAGATATCTTAGGGGGTCTTAGGAATTGAAAGGACTTTTTTGATAATCTTAAATAGGTTATCTACCCCCCAAACTGCAGCAATCATCACCTTTGAGATTGGAGCACTGTCCGTCTCCTCCCTGGAGAACAGAAAAGGGACGAGGACATTCACTACCACTCGCACTTGGCATTGTTCTGGGGGTCACAGTCAGCACAATAAAGCAAAGAAAAAAGAAATAAAATATGCAAGACTAGAAAGAAGGAAACCAAACTTTCATTATTTCCATACTTACGTAGTTGCTCATTTGGAAAATCCACAATAATCTTGTGACAAATTGTAAGAATTAATAGAAGACTCTACCAAGTCTCGTGATATATACTCCATATACAAAAACCAATGTATTTCTACATATCAGCAAAAGAAAGTTAGAAAATAAAATTTAAAAGATACCACAATAACATCAAAGTGTTGAATAACTAAAAGTAAATCTAACAAAAAGTTTATTTCCAAATATACAAAAATACAATCTCATTAATAATTATGATTTTGCAAATGAAAACCATGAAGACATACTATTACCACTCAACTGGTTAAAATTTAAATTACTGAAAAATGGAATTTGAAAACCTTCAGATGAGAGCAAACACTGAAAACACTGCTGGAAAAAACCATGGGACACTGAGTTATCAAGCCCAAGGTATCATAACCGGGATTCTTGATTTCTATTCCTAGGTGTACACATTGTAGAGAAATTCTTGCACATTTGCACCAACATACACACACAACAATGTTTAGAGAAGTATTTACTTTGCAATATCTGCAACTAGAAAAAACCCAATGTTCACAGAAAATAAAATAGATAATAAATTTTGACATAATTATACAGTAGGAGATGAGCAGACTAGCCATAGCTATGCAATCACTTAAATCAGAAGTTAGCTCACAATGGTCCCAAATCTAGCCTGGTTTTGAAAATAAGCATTGAGTGTGATGCTCATTCATTTACATGTTGTGTTTGTAGTTTCCAGGCCACGGAGCAGGAGTGACTACTATATCTACAACAAAAACTAAGAGGCCTCAAAACCAAACTTTTTTTGTTAATATCTGGCCCTTATGAAATAAGATGTTGACTGTTACCCAAAATGAATCTCAAGAGCACCTCTATTTTATTTATATAGTGTTAGGAACCAGGCACAAATAAGCTGTATTGTTTAGGGAGGCACAGATTTGTGGCACAATTTTAAAACAGTGCAATGAAGTGTTAATCTAAAAAGGGATGCGAAAGTTACTGTTGCGGAAAACAAAAGGGTTGAGACTGATGAGGAAGCCCCCAGGGGACTTCTGGGAAGATGACCATAACCTGCTCTGAGTGGTAGACACTGCAGAGTTTTGTTTATTCAATAAATTGTGGGCCAGGCATGTAGCTCAGTGGAACAAGTGCCTGGCAAGTGTAAGGTCCTGAGTTCTATTCCTGGTACAAAAAATACATATATAAAATAAATTGTGTGTGTTACATTATTTTCTGAAAACATGCTATATTTTGCATTCAAAAAAAGTACTGTGCAATTTTCTAGTTCATCATTTTTAGAGCAAAATTTAGGTTAAAATAGTCTAACCATATTCAAATGTAACTGTGAAACCCTTAGAACTATGTAAGTCTTTAAACATACATAGTTTTCTCACTCTGCCTAAAGTTCAAGAAATGCTTTGTATAAAAATGCTTTCTATAAAAATGTTAAAAACAGCTTATGAGAAAATCATTAGCATTTCAGTACTACCAAAAAAATCATTATTTCTTTTCTAAAGGAAACGCAAGCCCTAGAATAGAAACCAGTAAGTAGTCAGCTAGAGTGTTAACCTAGAGTTTCACTCTAAGCAAAGGTATCTTAAATCAAAATATCTTAAATCATAAAGCAGTGCTTGTCAGAAGTAGTCAGATAGTTTTCTTTGCTTACCAGCCTTTAATATATAAACATGTGACTACAAGTTATTGAGGTATAACTTGTGCACCACACAACACAACTGCCTTACAGTGTATGGCTCAGTGTCCGTTAGTATATTCACAGAGTTGTGCAACTATCATCACAGTGAAATGAACCACCACCACAGTCATGTCCCCGAAAGTGGCTACTTATACCCTTGAGTGATCCACTCCCCAAGCATCCCATCCACCCTCCTCCTCAGCCCTGGGCAAACAGCAGTCTACTTTGTATCGATCCACTCCCCAAGCATCCCATCCATCCTCCTCCTCAGCCCTGGGCAAACAGCAGTCTACTTTGTATCTACAAAGATTTACATAACATAAACATTTATCTAAAAGGAGTCATAGGAGAGACATGATCAAAATCTACTGTCTTTACATTTTAAAAATCATCGCACTAAAAGCCACAATGCTACAATCTCCCTGAAAGCGCTCCTCCTCAACTCAAACACTTATCCCACCGGTCTTGCCTCTTTCTGAAGTAATTCTAGAAATTACCTTTTGTGAATGTCTTTATATCCACCTTATTGACTGCACTAGGCTCTGTGCAACTTCCAGTTCTTCTCCAAAGTCATAATGACCATGAAAAGTAAATGTTTTAAATGGTTTCAAGACATAGAGGCAGACAGGGCAGCATGACTAGAGATACTCACTAAAGCGAGCTTCTAGAACTCAGCAAAAAAATGGAAAGGATGATGAAATAAATGTGTTCAAAGGGAGAGGGATTAATAGCACTGTGTCTTTCACTATAGTTCTTTTAAAAAATTTAAACATTCACTGGATTTTTAACCCAACTTCATGTGTGTGTGTGTGTGTGTGTGTGTGTGTGTTTGACGTAGCATAACTTAGCATGGCCAACCATGATGTAGCACGTATCAGCAGTTCATTTCTTTTTATGGTGAACACCATTGCATTTTATGGAGATTCTGCATTTCTTTATCCATGCATCAGATGATAGGCCCATGGTTGTTTCTAAACTTGAGTAATTATGAATAATGCTGTTATGAAGATTTACTAACAATCTATTTGGACATATGTTTCTGGAGTGTATGTCAATAGATAGAATGAGCCCTAATATTTTAATATTTGATTTATGTTTTACTACAACAAACTATAATTTGGATGTCAAATAACTGCATTGTTTCTAAAGGTATTTTGTGAAATAAACTTAATTTTTCACAGCTGATTACCACATCACTGTGAAGTTCATATAACTTTTACCATGAGAATGTAATATTATAATTAGCATTATACTTAGTCTTCTGACCATTATAATTAAATTTGTTCAAATGAATCATTGAATTTCAAGAAATATTACTCTTTTAAATGCATGGAAAAGTTTTAGAAATTTTCCTCATGCTTGGAGAATTTCCCAGGGTGAAATTAAAATCCTTGTAATTTTCTCTATTTAAAAATATTTTATGATCTATCATATAATCAGAACCCAAGTAAATAGGTCCAAACACATTACCATTTTAATGACGCCAAGTCTAATGCAATACTAAAGGATTTTTTAAAGTTAAAACACATGGACAATTTTAAAATTTAATATAAAACTATTAAGACAAAAAAAGCACTGTATAAAACTACATCTTAGCAGATTTATATATTTGAATAACTGTGTAGCAACCAGAAACGTTGAATTCTAGCATTACTCTTATAATGCAAAAAGTAAAAATAAATGGAAAATTCAATATTTACCATGAACCTCTTTTCTTTAATTAGGTGGCACTAATTTTTCCCCAAACCTCACAAATATTCTAAAATGGGTGCTGAAAAGGAAATGGAAAATTTTACAGCCTCTCTCTACTGTCTTCATAAAACACAGGTTTTAGAACTAGTGGCTTTCTCTTAAATAGTGAAAGTAGCAAACAAAGAAACGCGAAGAAAGCAAAGACAGGAATTCGAGAGAGAGACGGAGGAGAGTTAAGAAGATTAAGCACTGAGGGGAGTTCAAGCCAAAGAGACAGAGAAGAAGACAGGGGGGAAAGGAAAAACCACAGAAGCAAAGTTTGGTTGGTGTTCAGTAGTGAGGGGAACATCTGCCCACGTAGGTGTTTCCCGGAGGGTGCAGGGATGCCCCTCGGCTGGGTACACAAGCAAGGGATGAAAACCCAGAGGGTTCCTGCAACCAAACAAAACGCCAGCTTCCCCCTCAGCCCTGAGCCTGATGACAGGCATGATTTCACGCACACAGGAGCGACATCTCCGCGGCTGAACAGGTCTGCATGTGCAGAAAACCACCTTGCATGCTGGAGGACCCAAGCACAAGGACTGGGAAGTAGCTTCAAAGAAAACCAGCATCCTTCAGTCTAATTAAAACCTACTTTTATTTCATTGGTTTTAGGGTGTCCGGTTTGAATTTATTTCATTGGTTTTAGGGTGTCCGGTCTGATTAGAGGCCACACACAATTTGGCTCTGGGAAAAAAGGTGGATTTCTTTCAGGAAGAACAAGGGGAGAAGAGTAATTCCTAAATATTATCATCAGAGGTTCCCGAGGGGCCGCACGCAGCCTTCTCACAAGGTATTCATGGCCCCAGGAGGGGGCCGAAGTTTCTCTTATCAGCTGGGTAGTGAGTTTTCAGGCTCCCCCCCAACAGAAATACGGTGTTCCTAACTAACTGGATACACAAATTCATTAGGCAAACAATGAAGGGAAAGCTTACTCTGTTTGCAGTTGTGTAACCCAAAGGAAGAGAGTGTAGTTGTACCTGCTGTGGCGCATGTACATCTGTGTGCCCGCATCCAGGCGTGTATCATGTAACACGCCTTCTCACTGCGTGCAATTCCAAAATACTTAAGGAAAGTTTCCTTATTAGCAGCAAGTGGGTCCATTGAAGCTTAAGAATGCCATTTAATAAAAACAGAGGCACCGAAATGAACATGGATTGAAAAAAGTTTAGATTGATGGAGCTAGGGTGGTCACCGTAATTACGGAAGGTGTATCATTTCCTAAGCTCTGCCTTAAGTGTACGCCATACATTTATCAGACATAATTAGCACTTTAGGTGACAATGATTTGATTTCTTTCCTTGTAATAAAAGCCCTCTGCGTTGGCATATACATTCAGAATGGGCAATTGAGCACTGTTGCTGTTTATTCCCTGGAGGCAAAATTTAGGCCGAACCGGGGAAAATAGGAAGAGGGCTTATAGAACAGCTCTTTGTGAATTTTGCAAACAGAAAAAGAAAATAGTTCAATAAAAGCTTTTAAGGATCACAGTCAAGCGTGTGCATTTTGAAAGCAAAGGATATCTATGGAACGTTTCTCTACGTTCAAAGTCAGCATTTAACTTTCTTTTAGATGTGAACAAACCCACACTAAATTGATTCGTAGGCACAACTGCAGAACTGGACACATTTAAATTGCTGTGTATGAACCAGGAATGAATTTGTTACCTTTTCTGAGGGAACAGGGGGAAACTGTTTTTAAAGTTATTTCAAATAAATATTGATCTTTCCTGTTCCTTCACCATCACAATTAAGAGTCAATTAATCCATTTTTCTGGTGGATTAAAGTATTTATATAAATGTTCAGGATTTTCTTTCATAAAGGAGAAGGAGAAAGTGAAATACAAGTTGCCGATCTACTGCACAGGGCTCATAAAGACATTTCATCCTCTTGAAATCTGCAGCCCTGTGAGAAAATACTGTGAAAATTTAGGCTTTTGCATATTAATCTTTTTGAAAAGCAACTTTCTTCTCTTTTTCATCCAAATCAATATGTGGCAGGCCGCACAGTTAATTCCTTTGATTACATCAATTAATCAAAATTTAAGTTCTAGATAATGATTCCTAAATCTTTCTAATGTAAATCTAATAATGTTAGTTAACTTAATGTAAGCCTTCTTATTTATTTAGAACTTGATAACTTTTCACCTAGTCCTTAGAAATGCTTATACATAGATAGACACGGATGTGTTAGCCTAGGACTCATTCATAAGTCTATTCTAATCATTCTGAAGTCTTCACACTATCACAAGAGTAAAGAGTATAGTAAAGAGTATATAAAACACCTTCAAACTGCATAGGATACATGGTTTTCTAAGGATCTTCATTTTACACTGTCTTAAACTTATGTAGAGTTCTTACTGACCTAATGATAGCTTTAAAGAAAAGATCCTGAAAGATAAACTCGAGGCTTTTATAAATGGTCACAACTAGAGACCATACTCATAAGTGAAATAAACAAGGTGTCCATGTGTAAACAATGTATTGTCTCACTAGTGTAAGAACCTGAAAGAGTGAATAAATCTAGGAGGTATGATAGACTTTGTGAAATGAAAGGAAAATGCTCAAAAGTAATGGGCAACTGGGGTGTGGGAAAGGAGAAGGGAAAGAAAGGGAAATCATGTATGTGTGTATATACAGGACAGCTAACAGCTGTACTACTGTCTTCTATTGCTTTACTGAAAGGAACAGTTAATGGTTACTGGTTTGGTCATTATTTGTATGTCTCTATTTGTTCTCCTGGGAAACCACTTTGAAGATATCAATAGTAATACAACGACCATTGTTAATTTCCTACCACTTTGTCTGTAGTTCTGTATTGTTTGTATGGTTCTTATGCTATTTTGTAAATGGATGGCTGTTTGTTAATATGTTTTCTTCCTTTATTCTTAAAATAAAATTTAAAAAAAGCAAAGATCCTGATTTTTATGTGAGCGCCTAAGAAATGTATGTGTAATAAACCAGAAACGTACATTGAAGGCCTTTGAAACATTAGTGTGGTAAGCAGATTATAGTATGACAATATTTTGTCCATCATGTAAAAAATAAAGGTAGAAAACTATGAATTAACTGCTTAGAGGTTGTCAGAATTAACTCACTATAATTTAGAAATCTATAAGCATAGAAGGAATCCAGCAGTTGGATAAATCATATGGTTTCCTATGCAAATACTTCAAAAAGATGGGTAAGATCTTAGTCATGGTTTTGAAAATAATTTCCCTTAAGTTAATTTTTAACTCAAACCAGTGGAGGTTAATTATGGCCCCAAACAAAAACAGTATTGATATATTTTCCTTGATGTTTATATGGTAGAATATTTTATTTTCTCAGCGTAAGAAAGATTTCACTTAGAAATTCAAATCTCATTTCTGCAGGTTTGCACATATAGCCCAGGTTTTTTTGTTTTTGATTTTTTTAAGACAGACACAAGGGATCTGAAATAAAGAGAAAAGAATAAATCACGTTACAGGAGGACTCTGGGTTACCAGGCCAGTCTGAGCCTGATAGAATGCTGCTGTAGGTGACACCGATGTGCAGTTCAGATTGTGCATTATTGTCTTATTAAGGTCCCAATATTACAAAATGATGCAGTCACCTGTTACAGAAATAATATTGTTAAAACTGGCTAGTTACCAAACAGGTTCACAACCAATTATTAGTAATTTTATGCACATGCAAAGCCTTCTACTGCAGGGTTTTTTACATAGAATTTTATATCAGTGACATGAATTTTTTCTTTTTGTCATGTAAAAATATTAAATTCAACATCTATGACCTATGATTGTGGAGTTCTCCCTGGTACCTTTCATCGAATGCCTCTTTCACCATTATAAGACATGCACATATATACATATGTGTATGGGTTGTCAGACAGCACTTTTGATTATTCCCCCATAGCCCCCTTGCATGATGATGTGGGAATCTCATGTCAAAAACCCTCACTTTAGAACAATAAATAAATAAACCAGCCACAGCCTTCCCGAGGCTGGCCAACTCTAGCATAAGTAATTCAAGAGGCTGAGAGATGCCAGATAAATTTGATTACTATAAAAGATGGGAATATGTTTCTTTCCTTTGAGACTTCACAAAAAGGGGTCAAAAACAAAGCAAGGCTGAAAGTGAACAATTTCATTTTGCCTGCAATTCAAGGCGAAAATTCAAAGGCAATTTTGCAGGAACATTTTATCACAATTTTATAGACCCTCATTTCCTGCACACATCACAATCTTTAATTTCTGAAAGAGGAAAGTAAGAAAAGGGGAAGTGGGCGGGGGAGACAGGGTGAGGGGGTTGAGCGCAACCATGAGGGCCTTTTTCTTCTTCTTCTTTAAGATATAAATGCAGATATTTATAAAGCAGTGAGAGATTTGTAAATCTTTCTTCAAAGCTGAACCTACTGCTGGGACTGTGATTTGCTAAAAGCTGCTATAGGCATACTCCAAAACCCAGCAGGGTCATCCCTCCCCTTCCAAAAAAATAAAAAATAAAAGAGGTTGTGGGGAGCGAGAAAGCCACCCTGATTAGTAGCGTCTCGACAGACATAAGAGTTTGAGAAAACTGTTTTCATTGTATGCCTTCTCCCTGAATCAGAGAGGTTTCCATTTCCTTTCCAAATACACACAAAAAAGGAAATTTAAAACTTGATAACTTGCCTCCCGTCTTTTGGTTGAATCGACTTTCCTTGATGCTGTTTGAAAATGTCACGTCCTTTCTGGAGGATAAGATCTCAGGTGGGCACCCTGATGCCTCTGTCCCCAGCCTGTGATCTTGCAGCCAGCTAGGAGCACAGAGGTCTGGTTTCCAGTTCCAATCTCACCAATAACTTTGTTCGTACTGGTAGAGGAAAGCCACAAAGTTTCTCTCATTTCCTTGTGGGAATAGTGAATCAAAAGTGGTGCTGGCTTCCCAGGGTTGTCAGGATAATGGAAAGCAACAAGATTTAACAATATTTTGCTCATGTTGTATACTAATCTATCCTCAAACCCTTGAAGACGCCTGGGATAGAGGAGTGTTGCTGAAAGAATGAATTTCAGAAATTGCAAGCTGCAAAAACCAGAGCAAAGCTATAACAGTAGATTCTAAGAGGAAGTTGATTGTGTATAGCACTGAAATCTGAAGTCTTCTGGAGTGAACTGGACTAGATTTCTTTCTTACTGGGGCAACGACCTCCATTCACTGTAATTACTTCCACCCTAGTCATGTGTGTGCTCCGTTAAACAACCCACACTCAAAGAGTCAAAAGCAACCAAGAGTGATGGCAAAAGCTTGTAATCACTCTAGGGGGCTGAAGCAAGAAGATCGCAAGTTCAAACCCAGCTAGAGTAAATGAGCAACTTTGCAAGACTCTGTCTTCAAATGAAAGAATAAAAAGGCTGGGCATGCAGTTCACTATTAAAGCCCTAGGTTCAATTCTCAGACGACCCCCACCCCACAATCAAGAAAGAAAGAAAGAAAAGGAAAAAAAGCAAGACTTCCCAGCTGAGTGCGGGAAAGTGGGCTCACTTACAGATGTGACATCATGACTTTAAATGAGTCTCCACATAGATAAACTATTTTCAGAAAGTGTTAGATATAAAAGAGTTTCACTTTGGGAAGGGAAAGTGGTTTACAAAGAGCAGAAGAAAAAGCATCTGAGGAAAAGAAACCCTTTCACAGGTTGCTGTTTTCCAAGATGAACCAGGAGACCACCAACAAGGTGATGTAACTTTCCCAAAAACCATTGCAAGCCTTTCCCTGCTTCTCTGGAACCCTTGTTTTTTGGATTAAAAACCTTAGGATGAGTGGAACTTTTCAACACTGCCCTAAATTCCTATGAAGAACAAAGAGCGACAAGGAATGGGGGAAGTGGGCTTTATAATTACATCAATATCTACAATAAAAATCTGGGGTAGCCTACTTAATTCTAAAGTTAAAGGCTCTCTGTACTGTACAGCATGTGGAGTATACAAGTTCTAGGCAACAGCCATGTGTATAAATCCTATCAGAAGTCTACTTTGTAAGAAGACAGTCGCTGAATCAGTCAATACAATCGGTAAGAAAAATCAACCAATTATCCACAAATAACCACCAATCCATACTGAAATTTGAAATCCCTTGCCGTCTTGGAACTTCTAACCTAAGGAGCAGTCACATCCATTCACCTATGAAGAGATCACCAGAAATACATACACTGGTTACCAGCTGTGTATCAATTCAGGGGAAACACAGGAAAATTGCATAGAATGTTGGTTTGATGAAGCTGCCCCTTGGTAACAACCAACCAAAAGAAACACAGAAATTTACAAACCATGTACCAAAGAGGAAATTTCAGAAAAGTATTCAGACATACTCAAAACAAAACTCATTGTGAATGACAACAATTTTCCCTATTTCACCAATGTTTTTAAAGTAGCTTGTAATCTATTTCAATAGATATTTCATGTATGTATGTATGTATGCATGCATGTGTTTAGGCAGTGCTGGGGATTAAACCTAGGGTCTCGCACATTCTAGACAAGCGCCTTATCATCGAGTTACATGTCAATCCTTAATTGAAAACACAGGACTTGTAAACATGTATTCAGCACCAAAATAATGTCCCACTAGTGTTAATGAACACCCTTTATTCATTTATCGAGCAGTTAAGATGCTGTGCCTCCTGTAGCTAAAGAATTCACAGTGAATAAGCCATGGTTGCTGCCCTCACAGAGCTTACAGTCTAATGTAGAGCACAAATAAGTCACAAGCACAAGGAAGTGTGCTACGATGGGGTACTGGGGACCACTGAGGAAATGATCTCTTAGATTACCATTGTATTTTGGAGAAGGGAAAGTTGAAGCACAGAAATAGGGCAGTGAGTTGCCCAAGCTGATGGAGATCTTTCTACACTTGATCTTAACCAAAAGGCCGAGAAGCTGGAGATCTTTCTAGCAAAGTAAAGAATATGGAAGTGAGATTGCAGCCTAGAAAAATGAATACCTTTCAGAATATCTGCTTTACTAAAATAATCCATTTTGGAAGCAGGTGAAATATTATAAATGATTCTTAAACCACAGACAGTGAGAAGACTTGCCATCATTGAAGACCACTGTTTTATTATTGTACCACATGGCCAGTTCTCTGATTTTTTTTCAAAAAGTTTTAAGCAGCCTGAGGGGAAGTTTGAAAACAATGGACTAGAAAATTTACCCAGATCTGGAAAAAATGAATGCAGTTTGGCTTAAAGGATTCAAATGTCCATCTCCAATATGACCATCAGATCCAGCACTCACACAGCAGAGAAATTACCTAGGATTCGATCAGGTCACATTTGAGTTTCAAAAGAGCCACGGGTGCATGTATGAAACACCCAGACTTACTATAGTTATACTTTTTGCTTACATAAATAATATTTGTGCTTCAAAGAGAGCTCTTAATAAATATAAGGCCGTGGTGCACCCCCCCAAACAAAAACACTACAGGAGTTTTAAAGATTCCTTTGACGGATGATGGAAGGGTATAAGTAAAACCCGCTAACACAGGGAGCCACTAGTACAGGATTGAAGGTTCTACCACAGGGCACAGATGTTAGATCTGAAAACATCAGACGGCTGGCCACTTCTTTCTTAAAGTCATGCTAAATGAAGCATAATTTACACGAAATAAAATTCACCCTGTTTATTGTACACTTGCATGAGTTTTGCCCAATGCACAGTCATGTAACCACCAAGACACCGAAAAGGGCCATCACTCCCCAAGAATCTCCTTGTGTCTTTAAGCAAGATTCCTCTCTGTCCCAGTCCCTGGCAAACAGTGATCTGTTCCCTACACCTACATGTTTGCTTTTTCAGAATGTAGTATAGATGGAACCAACGACGTGGAGGTTTTTGAGGCTGGCTCCTTCTGCTTAGCAGAACACACCTGAGATTTGTCTATATTGTTGCACATGTCAGGAGGCCACTCCTTTTTGTGGCTGAGTAGTATCCTGTCATATGGATATATCACTATCCACTCACCAACTGAATGACGTTTGGACTCTTTCCAGGTTTGGGCAATTATGAATAAAGCCACAATAAATGTTCCCATGAAGGTCTGATGTGAACATTAGTTTTGACTTCTTATGGGGAAATACTTAGAAGTGATTTTGCTAGATTAGATGCATGCTTAAATTTCAAACTGTTTTCCAAATGGCCATACCCTCTTTGCGTTCTGTAGCTATGTTGGCAGTTTTGATACTTATTTAATGGAAGAAGTTAAAAAAAAACCTGCTGAGCAAGAAGAATGTGTTCAAGAGTGTGCTTAAGAAAAGACTCTGTCAAAATGCTCAGAGCAAAAGGGTACTGAAGTGCAGTATATCGCTAGGGGGGATAACGTGCAGTAGAAGAAATAGTAGCCCCCAGTTTAGCTCTATATAAGAGGAACTGGGCAGGGACATAGACGTGTTAATGATTCCTCAGGTGGACTCTATTTGGGAGTCACAGAACCTATTGCCATGATTGAATGAGAGCCTTGCCGTGGATTTTCCTATTTCCTCCTCTCCTCATGCTCATCTAAATCTCAAGTTTAATTAATTTAATTAAAAATATAAATTCAACTTAGCATCATCTTCTTCTGAAGCGTTACGGCCAGCCATAGCCGATTGCTTTTCTAAATTCGTGCAGCTCTTATAATTCCAATTACTCCTAACTTAAAGGCTCATTATCTATGTGCTTGCTTATCTTCTGTTTAAAACACATATATTCGTTTTTACTTCTGGAGAATCATAATCTTTCCCTGTGCGGTCTGCCCAAAGATACTGACTCATCTGTGTAACCCTCTAAAATCAGTGTAGATCTAAACGCACCAGACTATTTCATGGTACAAATGTTGATCACATTCAAGGGCTAATGTACTAGCCACTACAAATATTCAGGAAGACAAAAAGAATGTTCACATGCAGCAACATATTGTTCTTTAAATTCTCTCCATGGATTTGGCTCAGCCAAATTCAGCTGGAGAAACCTCCACTCGATTTCTAAGCAACTCCAAAGGGAAGGAGAAGATACCACCACATGCTGCTGATTGGTCATCCCAGGTGACCAGGAAACTCCTGTATTTTGAAAATGAAAAGTGGTATCTATGAAAAGAAGCCAACTAATTGAGGGGGGCCAGCAAAACAGAAACATTTCCATGGGTAATGATCATGTAAAAATCTTAAAATGAAATTCTGAATGCTAGGACAGTTCAGAACATGGTTCACATGTTTGATTTACTTTTCCTCTTTGCTAGATCTGGAGAAACTTCAGTTTCCACCGAGCAAGCTTCCTTACCTCAGAGGCCAGTTCAGGGCTCCCGAGACTGTGGCTGCGTTATTAGGAAGGGTCCTAGTTGAACCCCAAATGGCTGCATTGGGGGTATATTTTTAAATCTCAGAAAAAAATCCCCTTTTATACCTGTGTTTAAAACCGTGATCATGAGCTAAGCTGTACTTGACTGTGTCCCTTTAACCGAAGGAACTTGCTGCCAAAAAATATTATTGAGGCCAACAGCTTAATAAGTTTTATAGAAGATTAAATATTTATATGAATAAAAATAGCACCTGCAGCAACACCAGGAAGGATAAAATTACAAGGGCTGTGAAATCTTCATGCTTCAGGGCATAAATTGCTTACCAGCTGGCGGAGGCGGCTTCTCCACGAAACAACACTGCACTGCTAAATGTGTCTTCCCAAGCAGTGTTCTTGAACCAGAGCACTTTCAGGACCCAGGCGATAGCACAAAGACCAGGAAGCTGTCTGTTTGCATCCAGCGCAAGTTTGAGCAGAATTTAGGAGGTAGCAGTGACACCACACCAATCTCAGACGTGAATACAAGAATGCCAGAGGGGGGCCGACAACCCCACCAGACCGAATGGGAATAAAATGGAACAAAATCACAAAAAGCGCAATGGTGCGGGGATGGAAAGAGCACCAAAATTTGATGGCCATTAGGGACTCTTTGCAGTAAGAAACAAGAGGTGCTCAATCTTGCAGCCAGTGAAGGCAGATGGAAGAAAGCTAATCAATGAACTATTCAGGCAAAATCTTCTTTTTTTCTTTAATATTTTCCCCAAAGTAGGGAGGAAACAAGATTATCAATAAGGTAAGATTGTTGTTCTAACCTTGCTGAAGCAAAGGCCATCATTTGACTGGAAAGGAAAGGAACAGGGAAACATTGTAAATGAGGGGCCAAAGGAGAAACTAAAAAGATCCCCGCAAGTTTTAGGGGCCGGGTTTAACTGCTCCCGGCAACAAGCTACACAGTGACATTGGCAGATGGTTCTTTTTTTCCTTAAGGATTACAGGACAAACAGTAAGCATCCACCAATCCATTTTATAAATAAAATATTCAACAAAGTAAAAAGTAGCATCCAGCCAGGCAAAGTCTGCTAAGAAAGTTAATAACTATTAGCTTTTATTGAAAATTTACTTGGCTTTGCAAGTTTAGATAACTCGATGTGCACAAACATTTCAGTTACTACTATGACTTGGTGTTCAGTGGCATAATTACTTGCTTTCCACAGAAGGATTATTTAAGAAACAGCTACAGGCTCCAGGAGGATGCTCTTGCTCAAAACAGTGTGTAGAAGTACATGATGGGTGGGTTTCAGAATGACTACAGGAACAGAGGACGCCTGTGGATTTTAATAACCTTGATCCTCGTGAATCATAAATCAAATGGGAACCCTCTTACATTCCGAAAATTTCCAAGAATTCCGGGGAGAATGCTCCAGCACAGCAGCATGTTACCAGCGAGGACTACCCACATACACTTACTTTTGGGTTTTTCCTGAATAGTATTTTGTATCCTCATATGGGTGCCGGGAGGGACCAGCAAAATACAACAGGAATGGTGAGCACCAAGGGAGGAAAGCCAACTTTAGGGCTGGTGATGGGGTCTTTTAGAATCTAAAGGTTTACAGGGATATCGGGAGCTAAGGTGAACAGAAAAACACAAGCTATTAAAGGCAAGCCATCGCCACCTAAGCCAGAGAGACAACTAAATGGTTGGTATCAACAGGAGCTGTTTCTTATTATGTCTTGAAAACCTTTAATTTAATGCATATTTTCTTTGCTGAAAAGGAAATGGTGATATTAACAAATTGGTTTTATTCCTAACCTGGCAGGCTGCCTGCAGTGAAATGTAAATACATGTACATGGGAGCTGGGATTAGCATTTACTGAAGAAAAAGAGTAGTCACTATTTTAATGAGGAAGTCTCAGAAAGCAATAACACGAAACACACTCCGATGTCACAGGGGAGCTTTTTAAGTTAAGCCAACTAGTTCTAAATTACTACTTTTCTAGGCTTTCCTTTAAGGGAAGTTTAGACTTAGGTTAAAAAAAATATATATATATATAACTATGGCATTTACTTTTAAATATTATAAAATAGCTGCAATATTCCTCTATAAATACATACACTAAACTATATACATTTCCATATTATATACATATAGAAAAAGAATGTCTACCACTCGACTCTTCATGTGGACATCTGTGAACCTCAAGATATCCAACAGCACTAATGTCTTTTAAAACACACGTTGAAATGGCACTGCTGATAATCAAACAAATGCCATCAAGAACATTTCAAGTCTGGCGAGTGTGTAAGTACTTTATGCTCTTCAACTGGCCAACTTATTTTCCCAAACTAAGAACCAATATCAGAAAAGAAATAGAAGCAGAAATTAGTAATATAGAAAATGAATAGAATGTAAAATGAACAGCAAAGTTCAAAGCTAATGTTTTTCAAAGAATAATTAAATTGACGAATACATGATGAGATAGAATCATTAAAAAGGAAAAAAGGCACATATGGTCAATACTAACCCTCTAGGGCTGGGGATATAGCTCAGTGGCATAAGCACCTACCCGACAAGCGCAAGGTCCTGAGTTCAATTCCTAGTACAAAAAAGAGAAAATACTAACCCTCTATAGTCATAAAAGGTTCATAAGAAAAACCCTATAATCATTTATATTTTACATTTTATGTGTGTATAGCTAACTCCTTTTATGAATAGGAAGTATGTATGCATCTGATAGAAATTCTCACATATGAAAACTGGGAGAAACAAACCAAAATATCCATAAAGATAATAACATTATTTTTAGGAGATAAAGATTTTTTTAATTTAATGAACAGTCACAAAAAAAAATCCACCCACACAAAAGCCTACTACATAGCAGTGAAAAAGAATAAAATCCAGTGAGATCAACATCATAAACAGACCCTAGAAACACCATATGGAGTGAAAATGTCGTATTCATCAGTCAACATTTAATAGGGTAAAATTTTTCTAGGCCAAAAACTTTTTAAATCAAAAAAGTACATTGTTTACACATTTGTAGCAAGTAAAGTGTTTTGAAAGGCAAAGGAGCAGTGAGCATGATACTGAGAATTGTGGGACTCTCTGGCAGGGAGAGGACACGGTTACAACTACGCACGCACATGGCAGTTTCTACAGCGCCATTGCTGTTCCTGCTTGTCACCTGGGTCATACCCTTGGGGGCATTCCTTCCATTGTGATGCTTTGTGCCTTGCCTGTATATTCCACATCTCATTCTGCATGTATAAAATATCACTGACAAAATGGGTGCAAAAATGTCATAAAGCCCTGCATGCAGAGAAAACTAGAAAAAGACCTTGTATTTCTCCTGCCATCCAGTGACTCCTACTCCTACTCCCATCAACAAAAAGAGAGAGTCTGGGTTTCACAGTCCACAGAGAGAAGAGATCAGAAGACTCACAGCTGTCTCTCCACCAGACATGAGCCGTTTTATGAGGAGCTGGAATTTTTTTTTTCCACAAAAGTCTCTCCACTGACCTAGTTGCTATCCATTCAGAAACACTAGCTAGAGACAAAAAGGGCGGGGAGAAAGTATGACATCTCCCTGAGAAAGAGCCCAGAAATTGAAGCACTGAACTGAACTTGGGAGAAAACAAGGGCGACAGAAGAGATGCTGGGAAGTTGAGGGTTTTTTACGTCTGGACAAAGATTTGTCCTGTAGAGGTAGGGACGCTCCCTGAAAACCAAGAATAAACTAGGAGCTGTGTACATCAATACACCCTTAGGATATAGACCCAAGAATGGCATGTGACTATCACACCAGATGACAGCTGTAAGAGCAAACCCCCAGGACTGGTGACAGACACCAGATGTGGCATCCCTGACAGACTACTGTGGGATAAGTGAGCCAATACCCCACCACCTCAGAGATACACTGCAGCAGTTGAAAATGGGCTTGGGGACACTTGAAGGCTTACTGAACTGGGCATTCCTTAAAGGCAGGGACCAAGTCTTGTTTACTACTGGAAAGCCCAAAGTAACCATCTTAATGACTATTTTTAAAATAAACAATTTAGCATCTGCAGAAGATGCAAAATAGACCTCACTGTAAAAACCACAGAAACTTAGAAGCAAAACTGAAACAGGAAAAATGTAACAGAGCAAAGGTGAATGAGATAGCAAGAGACTTGTAGAAGCAGTGCTGCACTGGCAGGATGTAAATCTATGTTACAGGCTACAAATTAACTGGAAGAGACCAAGCACACACTGGATGGTTAACCTAAGTTTCAGGTTAGTTGGCCAGGAGGGCAACATGGTCAGGAATGGATATGGCTCAGCATGAACTCTCTTGATTTCCAGAATCCCTAATACGAATTTTCTGAATTGTGAAGATGATCCCAGATTGACCCTCTCCCAGGATCCATGCCCTTGAAATATGACACAATAGTTCCTCCAGGTAAAACCTAGAGCTACCTTTTACCTCTTGGGTCTGGGATGGTCAAGTGACTTTTATTTGGCCAATGGAACCTTAGCAAAGTGATGCGATAAGGTTTGCAATGTACTTGTGCATTGCGGTGTGTCTTGCTGCATGAAATATGGTTCCAACACCAAATGTGTATGAAACTGTCAGGAGAAACCATTCCCCAACTGATGCAGAACACTAACTGCCATCACAGAAGTGACACTCATGTCACATGTGAGACTTAGAGAACAAAATAGCCAGCTGAGTCCATACTGAGGAGTAAACACATTAAATGAATAAAGAAAAGTCAGGTGGGAGGTGAGGGAAGCTGAGGCAGGCGAATGGCAAGTTTGAACCCAGCCCAGGAAACTTGGTGAATTAGCAAGCCTCTGTCTCAGAATAAAATAATTACAAAAGAGAGTGGTGATGCAGCCATGGGAAGGTCCTGGGTTCAATCCCCCTCACACACACACACACACACGAAAGAGGTTTGTATATTAAGGGAGCACAATTAAACACAAATATGCAATTTATTATACATCGGTACTACAGAATTGCAATACACAGGATGCAGTTACCTTCATAAATAAGATTTAAAGTATAATAAGAACAAATTTTAAAAAGGACTTTAACATTCCTCAAAGTTTGTCAAAACAGATGAAAGGATGTAAAACATGCTATCGAGGAGCTTGATAATGTAATTAGTGACTTCTCTACCTTCAAAAAGATAACCTTCATTTCCAGCAGCAACGAAATGCTTACCAGAGATGGCCATATGTACCATCCCCCCAAAATACATGTCAATAAAGTCAAGCAAAAGTCATCACAGGTATATTTTAAGAAGCAAGTAAGTAAAACTAGAAATAAATTCTAACAGATGCAGTCTTAAAATTCAACGTTCTAAAATTTAAAATTACTCTTAGGAAAGAGTTGGGCATTTTCATATAGATATCAGTTTAAGAAGTAGTGTGAACCCATTTTCCCAGCTACTAGGGAGCCTTGGGCAGAAAGATTACAAATTCAAGGCCTGTATTGGCAACTTAGTGAGATCAAGTCTCAAAATAAAATAAAATAATATAAAATAAAATAAAAGGGTCTAAGGATATAGCTCTAGGATCCCTGGGTCCAGTCTTTAGTATACCAAAAGGAATAAATAAAGGAAGGGAAGAAGGAAGGAAAGAAATAAAATATCACCTTAGGTTTATATTAAACAATGAATAATACGAGAATACAACACATCATAGGTTATATGTATCACTAAATTAGAAATCATGAAAATCTGTAGTTTTGAAAATCCGCTCTTCAGGTTTCTTCCTGCTCATGTAGTTTTTCTGTTGTCTTTCTGGTTTCTTAAGTCACATCCTTAGTTCATTTATGCTTTGTCGCTGTTAACTAATATGAACGTTTAAAACCTGAAGAGTGGATTTTCAAAACCACCCGTGGTGAGGCTAACCAAGAAACAGACACTTTGTCTTAAGCATGAAAACAATGATTTGACCGAAGATTTACAGAATTATCTTTGTTAGTCAGAACAATATTTTGTATGCACTTGTTTTAAAAAGTTTAACCTCTCTGAACTGATATGTCATTTCAACAGGAAAATAGAAATTAAATGGAAATTGCTTCAATAGGAGATAGAAAAAGTATTAAACAGGTCAATGATCTTGAAAGAAAACTAGAAGCTTCCAAGGACTTTTCCCTCAAATGAGCCAGATACAGGTACTAACTCTACCACATCTAAAGAAGAGAGGCTGCTCCATGCTATTTTAACTGGTCCAGAGTCTAGGGGAGATGAAGGAATCTTGTTAATTAAAATCTTTAGGCTACACTTACATTGGTTTCCAAAATTAACAAAACTGGTACAGAAGAAGAACTGTACAAATATAACTCTTACATGCCGAAGCCCTAAATAAAATGTTCTCATGATTTAGAGAGTCATGAAAGGATGAATCCATGTTGGAAAATCTACCAATAAATTGAAAGACACATTATGTCCTCTTATGAAATTACTCAATATCACAGAGATGCCAATCCTACTCTAATGATTTATAAATATAATGCAGTCATTATCTAAATCCAACATGGAAAAATAAATGTAATAGTAAAATTCAAAAGAGAACAGAGGCAAGTTTGGTATAACCATATATACACCAAAACTATTAAAATCACATAAACATTACAGTATTGACATAACATGTCACTACCATGACCAAAACTAGAAAACATTAAGTACCCACTGTTCAATAACAGAAACAAGTACATCCTCTATGCTGCACTTGTGTAACTGAACAATACCCAGTGACTGAAAGTTACATGTAGAAAGAAGTTCAATCTTATTGGCTATTGAGAATAAAAATTTACAAACAAGTCAATAGGATACATTGGCTAAAAGAACATTAGTAACAGGGAAAATATCTTAAAGGATATATACTACATGTTTGCAATGGGTATTGCTCCATAATCAGATTATGAACTTTGAACTCCAGCATTTCCTAAATTTTTCAAAACAAAATTTAAAACCATCTTCATTGAAATATTTTTAAAAGCTCAAATATTCAAGATTCCAGTCTCATTAATTTAAATATGTAATACTCATAAGTATACTACACAACCCTGGAAAACATTTAGAACATATATAAAGGATGTCTGTGGTAGCTGCCAATGCAATCAGCTGGGTCTGACTCACCAAAAAGATTATTATATGTCAGAAGGAAATATTAAAACAAATAGCCCAGTACTCCAGTGATTACGTAGAACTTTATATATTCACGCTGTGCAGTGGACAGAAATTTTCCATTTCATACATCATTTACAACTTGCTGCAGTGATTTTGCAAAATCAGTCCATACCATTAGCACACACAAAGAGAAACATCCAGAGTTCTCCTTGTTGGAAAATTCAAATGTTTCTGGTCTCTGCTATGCATGAACTTGATACTTTATCTAAGCAGATGTCACTCTGCTCACACACACACAAAAAAATAAAAGTGCTACGTGAGCACAGATATGGATAGAATACCTGGGGTCAGCATATTTACTTTAAAATCCATAGTTCAAGCCTGGGTTGCACTCATAAGTAAATTTAATTTTAAACCTACTTGAAATAATTGAAAACAAAATGGTCACAGGCAAGAGCCAAAGTCTCAAGATAGGATTATTTTTTTTTTAAATGGAGACCAGGTCTGATTTCTAAAATATTTTACCAAGGCATTTGATACCAAGCATCTGGTCTACTCAATGCTTCACCAAAATGAAAGCCTGATGCATTCATCATGTACCTAAGTCCCTATTCTTTCTTTACAGGGTCACCATTTTCAAATCAGAACATGGATAAGTGTTTCTACCACAGTACAAAATTCTGCCTTGTATATTTCAGGTCAGTGAGCAGTGTCTTTCTGGGCAATGAAATACTTGCAGGGTCAGAAGTATTCTGTGAACACTTTCTTCCTTTACAGTAGCCAAGAGGCTCAGGAATAGGAAACACCAACTTTTATCTCCCTCCAACACTCCAACTCTCCTTCTTCCTTATGTAGAAAAATTACACCACAGTTTTCTGCTGAGCAGACTTGCCGCATCATTAAGTCTACCTATATCCACAGAAATGAATTTCAACAGGCAAGCAACATGTTAATTCACTATTCTATACATTTCTTTATCACTGTGCTGCATTCTTTTCTAGGACAATGGAGATTCAGCATCACACTCAGTCTCAACAAATAACTATGAGCCATCCATAGGAGACTTCCCAAGATCAATCATAAGCAAACATTGAAATCATCGCAATGCATAACTTAGCATGGTAGCACCTGCCTTAGAAACTGATGCTTGCTCCTGCCTACACACCAACAGAGCCTTTAGCAACTGGACTCTTTTCAGGGCCAAATATTAAATAGTAACTACATATCTTATTGTGCAGAGACAACAGAGCCTGATGACCAAAGGCAAACTCATACCAGAATATTAGAAAGATATATAGGTATTTTGAAAGTAAAGCCATAAAGTTTAAGCTGCTCATTTTTATGCCACATATCTTCTAAATCATTACATCTAAGAAATCAGACAGGAGAATATCTACCTTGCTGAAATCAATCTTCAAATATGTGGAATAAACCAAAGCCCTCTGAAAGACAGTCCCTGGATAACTTAGGACATCCCACCGGGGATGTGTCTACATACCAAGGTCAGAGTTCTTCTTTGATTTAATCTTCTTTTGGTCTCAGAAGAGTTCAAAAAATCCAGAAGCCTGTAAATATGAAAAAAAAGTGTTTGGTTTAACAGAAAGATCTAGAAAACAGCAATCAAAATTATCATGGGAAATTGAGAGCAGTACTAAGCCTACTTGGTAAAAATGAGGCATATTTGGAGTAGAAGTTGATAAATGCCTCCAAAGCCACAGAAATGATGGCTTAATGAACATTAAAACCTTCGCCACTTCTCAGAGTAAAAGTACTGATTTCAACTGCAGAGAAAGCCTCTGACCTCCCCTCCCAAAAAAGAGGCAGAAGATGGTAGCAGAGATTCATTTCACATTAAATAATAAATTACTAATGATGGATACATTTTATTTCATCATTTAATACTATTTAGGAAAAAAGGAATTTGTGATTTCTCATTGGTCTCCATCTGGGAAAAATGCAAAGAAAGTGAAGGACATTTCTTCTCCAAAAATAGAAAGAAATTCTAAGTTAAGGATGAGTCTCAGTGGTAGGAGTATATTGTAGAATTTCTCTTATTCTGACACAAAAATTTAATAAAAATGGCAAATCTTAAACTACATTCTTCTGGTGAATGATGTGGATTTAAGTGTACTATTGGCTCATGTGTACGCCATGGATATACTTAACACTTACAATACTTGTGCCAGGATAAGCACCTTAAATATTGTACAGAAACCCTATTACTCATATTTTGTCACCAACATCCAGTATGCAGGAGAATACAGAACAGGAGTAAAAGACACTACATGCAGAGTAACCAACAAAGAAGGAATTAAAAGTCCAAAAATCTAGTGTGACTGTTACAAGCATAAATGGGTTAGAAAAAAAATCGATTATACTACACAATGTAAGACTGATACCAACCCTCAGCAGATATACAGTTTCATGGGGTAGAAGAGTAAACTGTATTTTTTATTTATTTTTAAGTACAGAAATGAAGATTGAAATGACTGAAGATGTCAAACATGATTCCATAAGCATCTTACTACTATTCCTGAATAATAATAGGCATGCAAATTAAGGGAGCATGAAAGAAAAAATATCTTAACAGGAGACAACTGTTGTTTTAAAAGAATAATAAATAGTTATCGATCCAGTTATTACTCTAGAAGCCGGATTTAAGAAACATTGTCCAAAGGCAAGGCAGAAGGGTCTCACCAAATTAAAGAAGCATGAAAAACTAGCTTATACAAGTAAAGTGTGACTTCACTGTTTCATTAAAAGTGCGCTTACAGAAAACTTGTGGAAATCAGATGATATAGGGTGTGTCTGACTAGAAAGAGGAAGAGAGAGGAGGTAGACAGTGAAATTTTATTCAGAACAGTCCAGAGTCTAGAGCCCACCGGGCTCCCAGTTAATGTTCCTGAGCCACAGCAAAGCTGAAAACACCTCATCACCTGCTCAGCTTCAAGAGTGTCAGCAAATGCAGGTTCCCTAAGATAAGAGTTGGGGGACTTAATACCCAGTTTTTCCCTCTCTGTAGAAACTGCTCAAAATTAGGTGGGGGTGGTGGCAAGTGCTTGTAACCCCAACACCCTGCTAAGCTGAAGAAGGAAGATTGAGGATTCAAGTCCAGTCTGGAGAATTTAGCAACTTAGCAAGACTCTGTCTAAAAAAACAACCGACCAACAAACAAACCAACCAATCAACCCACCAACCAACCAACCAAACAAAAAAACAGCATGAGGCGGAAGATTTTTATACCTAAGACACCAAGAATGTTGCTCTGAAGAGGGATTTTATAAAATGCAGTCACCCTGTAGAAGCAAATTCAAATCCACTTCCTTTGAAATAGTCATCATTTTTGCAACTCACAACCTATCTTTTACACACCAACTTAGAAGAAAGGTAAATAATAATTGTACGCTTTTTAGACGTAGACTATACCCCCAGAGATTTCCACCACTTTGGCTCTCATAGGCATCTTTCATTATATTTTTATGTAATAAACGAATGGTGTTTCTTAAAACACCATTGTTCTATTTTGAAACTATCAGCTGTGGGAATTATGGGTGAGCGTGCCATAGCATTAGACTGATGAAAGGCCAGCTCAAAGGCCCCTCACCTCCGTCTCAGACTCCTAGAGACTGAACAGGGATGGGAAGGGAGGTACAGGGTATAAAGGAGGCCAGACTGGTAACCACTGGCAAACAAAGCTGAACCATTATATAACTGTTAATAAACACGTATGTATATAATGTTTTGATAAAACAAACATATAATTTTATTTTCTCAAGTGACTTTTAATAAAAGATCCACACTATCCCAAATTCCTGGGTAATTTTATAATCCTTTGCTAAAACCAAAATCTAAAAGTGACAGGAAGACCTAACTATGCAACCCATCTCAAGGTTATTAATGGACTCACTGTGGCAAAAGAGGATAACACACCATTAAGCCTCAGAATGTCTACAGCAAGTGATAATAGCACAAATATTATTTCTTTATAAGCCATGAACTCTGTGCCTCAACTACAACTCTTCCCTCATAGCCAGAAAGCAGTGCCTGTGTTCCAATAAAACTTTATTTACAAAACCTGGAGACGAGCCAGATTTAGTTCTTGCACTGTAGTCTGTTGACTCCTGTTACAGAGAATTGTAATAGTGATCATTTACATTGTATTTCAGTATGGCTTGTGTATACATGGGTACATGACACAACATGACTTTTAGGAGAGATTAGGACCTAGGAACAAAAGGAAGAATGATGGAGTTACTAACTGTCTCTGAGCACCCTGAAAGCCAAAGCCAAGAGCAGTGTGGATGCTGGATGGTAACAGACAATAACAGCTTCCCACAGATGCCCAAGTTCCACTTCTCAGAATGTTATGTTGCATGGAAAGGGGGATATAAACTGCTTCTCAGCTGACTTTAAAATGAGATGATCTCACATTATCTGAATGGGCCCTTGTAATCATAAAGATTTTTTTTTAATGCAGAAAAGGGAGGCAGAAGAGGGAGAAGCAGTGTTGGAATTGTGACACAGACTGGACTGGCTATTGCTGGCTTTGAAGATGAGGAAGCAAGGAGCCGAGGAATGACAACAGCCCCAAGAAGACGGAAAGTGCAAGAAAATGGATTCTCCTTTACAGCCTCCGAAGAAGATTTCAACCCTGCCAGCCCCTTGATTTTCTCACAGTATGACTCAGCTGACCCTTCTGACCTCCAGACCTTTAAGATGATAAATGTCAGATGTGTTAAGACACCAAGCTTCTAATAGTCTGCTAAAGTACCCATAGGACATAAGTCCCTAATACAGGGTAGACATTTATTTGTGTATCTTTATATGGGGCCTATTATATGATAACGCGGATTACATACCCAAGCTTGCACTGACAATGGCTGCAATAGTGAGACCACTGTACCTCTGTCCTAAAGCAACCCTTTAATAGGCTGATGACACAACAGGAAATGACAGGGCAGCACCTGCCCCACCACAGGAAGCCAACACTATGAGACCTGGGTATTTTGTTTTCCAAGCATCTGGGTTAATATGAGGGTGAAACAAACTGCTCCCTCAGCATTCTCCAAAATGTGGGATGTTATTACATGTCTGAAGAAAGCAGAATTGTGTTTGCATATGAGTAGGAAAGATAGCTTAGTCAAAATTAAACCATTCTCTTTGGGCTGAACTTCTGCAAATTGAATTTACGCTTACTTGGATCTGCAAGAGAATAATCATATATTCAGACCTAACTACGAATCCTTTTCTTCTTCCTGGGGTATCATGAGTTTGGGGCCCTGCATAACACAGTTGGTAACACTTGAACCCAATGGACAAACTCAACTGACTCTCAGGGGCTTCTTGCAAGCTTTCTGAGATACGAAGAAAATGCATGCCCCCAAAAGTCAACTGATTGGTCCCCAGAGCTGCCCAATAGGATCAGTGCATAAGGTGAGGCATAAGGACAGGCATCAGCCTGCCTTCCACGCAGCAGTGTCCAGGCCGTCTTTGCTGAGTTTTCGGTGGCATACTGGGCCACCCCTCAGCAGGCTGAGGGCAACGTACTAACTGCAAAAACTAAGACATACCTGGACTTCTGTGGGACTGGCTGGGATAATCATCACATTTGCAGCACACGTTTCTAGATTCCACATCTTATCTTTAGAAGAGATCTGAAGTCTAATGTCATGATCATTGGGTTTTCGCACAAAAGAATGGCGCGTGTAACCAAGCTGTTCAGGAGTGTTGTCCTCGGTCCACCCTGTTTACCACTCTTACCACTCTTTGTACATCTCTGGGAAGAAGAAGCCTACTAGCTTTGCCAGTTAGAGAAGACAGAGGAAAAGAGACATACTACCCCTTTTCCTTCAAAGTTATGATTTTAATTTTTAAAAGCATCCAAAATTCTAGGTGTTTAAAATTTTACTAGATGAATTCATGTAGTGCCATTAAGTGGGGAGAAGTAGAGATGCGGGAACAAGGCCCCATGGTGTAATTTTGTTAGTGTACATCAGAAAGAGAAATCGAACCCACAATATCCTCCTAAGATTTAGTAACTATTAACATTGAAGATGATTCTCCTGTGCACTCCCGCAAAAGTCTGCATTTGCTCCTTCATCATTAAGAAAGTGATTGTCCTCCCAGGCAAACCCCAAAGCTCCCATGGGAATATGCACACTTCCATCCACATGTGACAGTGTGGCTGCTGTGGTCTGAATGTCTGCATCTCTCCAAAATTCATTTATTGAGACTTCATGACCAGTGTGATAGCTTTCAAAAGTGGTGGCTTCCAGATGATAAGATCACAAGAGCGGAGCGCTCATGAATGAGCTTAATGCCTAGAAGAGGCCCCTTCGACTCGGGGAGGACCCAGAAGATGCCATCGATGGACGCAGTGGGCTCTCATCCCACACTACATTTTCTGGTGCCCTAATCTGGGACTGTAACACATATATTTCTGTCACTTACAAGTTACCCCATCTAAGATATGTTGTTTCAGAAGCCTGAATGGACAAAGAAAATGACCAAAATTTACTGGGTTTAGTATAAACCAGTTCAAAATGATCCAAGAAATACTTGTTAGATGATTGGGGCTGGTTGTTCTAAGACACAATCATCTAAAGTTAGAGGTGCAAATTTAATAGATGTCTTCATAATATTCTTTCATTTCATTCAAAATACAGAAATAAGATGTTAATAGGAAACTCCCATGGCTCGATGTCATTACCCCTAAAATTGCTATGATTTCACTTGGTGCCATGGTAACAGGAGGATTTTTAGCAAGTCACAAAATTTCTAAATCAATTCAAGACATTCCAGAGAAGTAGCCACAGACCCACAGAAAGAGTGACTTTCCAGGGTCACTGATTTTGCAGCATGTCAGAGCTTAATGTGGAGGTGAGAAGGGCCGTGTGACAGACATATTTTCTAATCCAACAAGTGGAGAAGTGGGCCAGGCTCCCGGCTTCCTGGGCTCTGCCAGGAATGAGGCCCCTCCCGTACCTACTGGGTGTCTAAACAGCGATTTAGAGGAACAGTTAAGGGGGAGGAGTCAGAGGGGGATGGGTCAGACCCAGCAAGACAGCTCTCTGAGAAGGCCAAACAAGGAGTTCTCTGTTATAAGTCAGATGGAATAAATAAAATTTCTGAAGAGTTTCCTGGGGTTTTTAATTTTCGTAAGAAACCATAGAAAACATGACTATCAGGTTTCATTAGCAAAGCATACCCAGCTCTGGAGACACGCAGTATTTAAGAAGCATAAACAAGATTTTGAATCCACCCCAATAGGCCAACCTTGGTTTGCAGACTTTGAAATCTGGTTGTATCTTAGCATCTGTGTGCAGGGAATGGCATTAGGGATTTTGTGACCCCCAACTAAAACTGTGGTCCCCTAGTAACCTGCTGAAGCATAAAAGGCACATTTTGAATTAATTTAGGGCCAATGTCATTACAAGCTGCAAACTCCTCCAAAGCTCTTTAAGGACTTGATTCACATCTAGCATAGATGAATGTAAAACTTGGTAATTGTGTACAAACATGGCCATAAAGACTTCTCGCACGCCTTCACACATACCCTTTGCAATGTGACCCTGTAGCGCCTCCAATCAGGAAGTAGTGTTTGTTTCTCTGCCCCTTGAATCTGGCTATAACCTTGTGACTTTCTTTGGCCAATGGGAATTTGCCAATGTGATGCAAGCTGAGGCTTGAAAAGCACTTAGATACGGGTGCTTTTTCCCTCCTCTCTCTTGCTCAGCAGCACAGGCTGCATGGACTCTCTCCGTCATCAAAACCACCTTGCAGTGAGTTCTTGCTGCTAAGTATGTCAGTCGAAACAAGTGTACCCTAAAAAGCAGTCCCAGCAGCACAATGATCTGCTATTATCGAGGCACAAGCTTTAAAAAGTCTGCTAAACCTCAAAGCTCTGCGGTCTTTCTTCATTTGAAATTAAAAAGCTCAAGTCTTGAACCAAGTACCAGAGCATAGTATCTATGTCAAAATATTGAGTGAAAGAGCTTAACTATGACTCTCCATGCACAAGTACCATCACCTCTGATCTTGAAGGTACAATATTTAAGGTCATGCAGTTTAGGATAAGAGAAGTATTCAATCCAGCTTTAACATTGAATTGTTAGAGAACTAGAGCAGTGAAAGTGGCTATCATAATAGCTAATATTTATATTTATTTTGCATTAAATATAATCATTATCATGGAATCTTTACCGTAACTATGGGGTGGGTTCTATTGACATCTTACATGAGGCTTAGGGAGATGAACTAACTTCCCAAGAGAATATACCTAGCAGGTGGTGGAGCTCAGGCAGGACAATTGCAGAAATCATGTTCTTCACTACTTTGTAACACTTGTTCTTCATTAATTTTTCATTTATTGAGCTAATGAATCATTGACTAAGTCATTTGCAGAATATTTTAGGAGCACCTCTTATGTACAAAGGATTTGAAAAGCTCGGAAACAATGGTGATGTGGCCCTTGACTTAAAAAATCTTTTAGCTGTGGGGGGTAAAGGAGATTGTAATCAAATAGCTGCCTTTTCCTGTGTCTGCGTTTTCTGCTCTCTATGTTCCTATCAACCTTTCCCTGTCAAAAATCTGAGTCACCTCTTTGCCTGAAATCCTTCTGCAGGTTTCTGGCAGCTGTAAGAGGTGCCTACAAATTGTTTGAGGCTGCCCCTCAGAGAGGCGAAAGTTAATTATCTTCTGCCTTATTGTGGCCTGGATTCAAGGACTCATTTTTAACGAACAAACTGCGGTAGAGGAAGTTGTGCAGGGACGTGTGCAGGGAAGGAAAGGATGAGGAGGGGGAGGTAAGATTCTTTCCTGAAACTTGAAAAGTTTCCTTTTTTATTAGAGATCAGTCCAATCTTCAAATGGGAAGCTACAGAGGGAACCCCATAGGTCAGGCTGGGAATTGTCTATATTCTTTTTATAGGAATGAATTCAAGCAGATGTATAGCCAGGTTCCAACTACACTGAACTTCTATTTCATGTCTTAATTTTAGCTTTTCTAGGGAGGAGGGGGAGAGTAGGGAGGGGATCCAATCAAGAGTTAAAGGAAGTAACTTGTTTTAAAGGGTCAGGAGACTTCAACACAGTAATGAAGTTCATCTCTGTATATTCTTAAAAAGTAATTACTGCCATTTCTCAATAAAATCAGAGCTCATATCGTTGCCCAAGTACATACGTTCTGTGACCCATACGTTCCTGTTCACAATGGAACACTTTACCCATCTGATTTTAGAAGGGGGTTGTGAATTCGAGTGGGTTTTCTTATAGTAAGAATTTCAGGGAAAATATGCCAGTTTATTTCTAAAGTATTGGCACTTAATTGTCTAATTATTCCTGACATGAAAGAAACAAAGCTAACATACGATACAAGCAGAAAGGCAAGCTGACTAAATGCCAAATGGGGGAAAAAATGTTTTGAATTGTATAAATAATTTTGAACTACGCTGCTTTATTTTGGCTGACAAACAATAAGATTCTTAACGTGTGAAATTGGACCCATTGAAGGAACTAAAGAGGGTTGCGGAGGAGTGCCAAGTTGTTCAGCAAGAAATCACAAAATTTGGCAGCAGCTACAACCCTCTTGAGGACTCCACAGGTTTCAGAAAGTAAAGTTAGCAGGAACTACTCAGCAATCAGGAGGAATAAGAAGGGCTTCCAGAAGGACAGAGAGCCCTTGAGCTCTATCAGCTTATAATAAATAGCATTTCAAAAGTAGCACTTTTCAGAGATAATATATAAATATTTCAAGTAGCAAAGTATAGGTGTGGGCTATTTTTTCCTGTACCACGTCCAGAAAATCTGCACAGACACATCAAATTCTGCATCTAGGGAATCTGTTTTATTGTGATGTTTGCATTTTTAAACAACGTGTGTGACCTATTTGGGGGTTAATATAACTAAATGGAGACTATTTGCTGTTTATTATTTATAGAAGATTCACTTTGGATTAGGGCATCTGAAAACATTGGGTTTGAGTTGCATGGTGAAATGTTGTTAGATAGCTCCCAGCACCGTAATAGCCACAAAAATGACAAGTGAAGATATAGAACAACTTACATCTTGCACTACAGAAGGTAAGATAAAAGTCAAGTTCTTTCTTTCACATAAAGGCCACAGGAAAAGCAGAGAAGAAAGGCTTCTCACTGTCCTCTGTCTAATAAGCACAGACTTGGGTTCTAAGGGTCCCATAAAGAAAATCTTTGCAAGCCAGTGCAAAGGTCCATCCCCTCAGTTAGGATCCCAATTATGATACACAAAATAAAACACTCATCTTCCATTAAAAAGATGATTTTCTTAGAAATCATTTGTCTTGAAACTACTATAGAAAGCAAGCAACTTACGAGCTTGCATGTCTCCTGATGGATTTTTTTAAAAAAAAGAAAAAAAGAACAGTAAGAAAATAGTTTCAAAACAGAGCAGTAGGAGACTTACAATGATTAATACATCGTGTATTGTTATCTTCGTTGTAGTTATTCAGAATACAAGATATAGTCCTGATACCTTGAGAAACAATATTAGAACAAACCTTGCTTTTCAATGAACTAAGAGAAACTAGCTATGTTACTACCTTAACTATCTTGTGTATAAATATATTTCTTTTCTTTTTCCCTTTCAACACTGTTATGGTTGATACATTGTGTCAGCTTGGGGAGTCTAGAGGTTTGACTGAGTGACTCAGCAGGAAGCCAGGGTGCTTACTTTGTACACATCCTGAGCCTGTGGAAGAGGAGGGCATGGACACTGTGTGAGAGCTACACGCCCCCTGGGTGGGGGTAGCCTGTTTACAATGTAAGGGAAGGAAGGAGGCTGCTTGCCGCCATTCCTCACTTTTGCTCTGGTTGTTTCTGCAGAGCTCTGCTGCCCTGAACATTTGCCCTCTGCCACGTGCCACTCTGCTTCAGAACCAGCCAAGTGTGGACTGAAACCTCCACAAACTATAAGCTAAATAAACCTTTCCTTCCTTCATTTTGGGCATTGGGTATTTTGTCTCAGCAACCAGAGAAAAGTAACCAAGATAAACACCTACCAATAGTCCACAAAATAAGAAGAAACAAAACAATACTATGAATAAGTTACTAACAACATAAGATTCATAATTAAGCCTGTCAATTTTACAGCCCAGGGCTAGACAAGGTTTTCTTCCATTCTGCAGCATCAAATAATCTTAAGGTTTCCTTAGTGTGTCCTTTAAAAATTATTTTAAACATATATACGTATAGGTTGTTTTAGATGAGTGGCTACGAGCAGACAGCAAGGGTGGCTTTCCAAGTCTTTGCACTGAGAACATGGACTTTAGTCAGTGGAAACGGACCCACTCCCCACTACATCTTATATTGTTCTTTATTATGGTAATGAATGCTAGAAGCTTTCTGAATTCAAAGCAAACATGATGGTAACAAATACGAAGCAAAAGGCCACAGGATGATTAAGCCATTCAGTGACCAGTGGAAAAAGTAGCCATGACTGACCAAAGAACTCACGAAGCCAAGGAGTCTTCTAAGCTGAGGTAGCTGGGTGCCATGATGCGGCTACTGTGATAGGTGAGGGCAGCTGATTCAGATGCACAGCTCTGCCTCCTCGCTGCAGTCTGCTTCACCCATGCAAGCAAAGGGCCCTATCTGTAAGGGAAGACCACTCTCCCTCCCTAAGGGGCCGGGTCATCACCAATGGCTCTCAGAAACAGTTTTTAGCCAAGTATACTATCTTTTCTTTGCTCAGAAATGATAATCTCACATACCCAACTGGCTAAGATTAAATAATAATAATTGCCTTTTACTTGTTATTTCCCATTTCGGTGATGAGAAAATAAGCTAAAAAAAAAAAAATCAAGTTTCTTGCCCAAGATCACAGAACCAGTGAATAGAAAAGTTAGGTTTTGTGGATTTTGGTTCAGGTTTTGTTTGGAAGGACAACAGCAGGGAAGAAAGGCCATAAAGCTTGGTAAAACATAGTTTCATTTCTTTGTAATTTTATAACTTTATGCACATTTTTCAAGCTATTTACATATCAGCTTCTTTCATCCTCAAAATATAGATAATACCACCAACACCCTCTACTCTGTCAAGAAAGCGACATAAGATAACCTTTTTAAAGCGCGTAATACAGTCCAGTTCCCGGTTCATAGCAGGTGCTCAATAAATGCACGGTTCTTCCCCTCTGCCCCAATGCTACAATACCTGTTTGTCTAAGAACTTTCACTGCTCACCTGCTTATGCCAAAGCTGTCCAGAAATGCACCAGCTGGGCAACATGCCAGAAAAGCAAAGTAGACAGATATGTTGGAGTCACGAAGGAGAGGAGGTAGGGTGCCAGGAAACTATCTGAAACCTAGAGTCAGCTTAAGCTTGGTCTGGCTGTGGTTTGGATTTCCCCAAAAGCAGACCTTAACACACAGCTTAGAATACGGGTTCTTTATTTGAGAGCTGAACTTGGGGGAAAAAACCAAGAGGCTGTTAGGGATTAGGCATAGCAATCAACAGAGTAAGAGGAAACTGGGGTGCGAATCTACTGGGGCCTCTGGGGGTGATGTCTTATTACAGGCCCAGGAGTTACTCTAGCTGGCGGGGGGAAGCAGGGCGTGTCTACTAAACCTTCATTTGGCACTGGCTGAGGGGTGCTTCTGGTGGTATCAACCCTTTGGCAATTCTGGCTTGGCCCACATGCCGTCTAAGCCGAGCATGCCACCGGAAATGGAATACATGAGGGTCACAGCTGTTTGTAGCAAACAGTCTTTGGTGTGGAGAAAGGAGTTCCCATGGCACACAGGTTGGACACCATAGGGCAGTGATGGCGAACCTTTTAGAGCTTTCAGTGATATAAACAGGCTGCTATAGCACACATGCCATAGGTTCACCACCCCTGCCATAGGGCCTGCCACAGTGGCAAACATGGTTTATCACTTACAAAGAGGTTGCTGTAAGGAGCAGTACCTTGAAATCCTTCCTGAAGCTCATCCTGCAATACTTGCCACTGTTATGAAGGTGGCTGGGACCACAAGTGGCCAGGAAAACAGTGTGTTGGGTCAAGAATTCTGAGCCAGAGATCCATCAATAAAGGATATGCTAAGCTACCTGTAACTCCCATTGTCTGTGGAACCTGGCATGCTCCTCATTCAATCTGGAAAGACAGAACCTGAAAGTAGCACTTGTTCAGCTCCAGATTCACCACCTTCCTCTGTCTGGGCTCTGTTTGATGTCAACTCCGTCAGAACCATCCAATTTGTGGGCATGCTAATCGGAATTCTGATTTATCCTCTAGTCACTTTCCCTTTCCCACCATTTATTCATTTCACTGAGACTTTCATATCTTCAGGCTCTTAAGAGACTTCAGGAAAGTGAGGAAACTATTCAAACATAGGCTTCAAGGTAGGAAAAACGTACTGGTAAACTCCAAGCTTAAATTACACAGTGATCAATAGAGACTATTACATCCAGCATGTAGCGATTAATTCTAATTGCACCCATTTGCTTAAAGATCTTCAAAAAGGGACACAATAGTTAATGGACATGAAAAGATGGTAATATAAATTCATCTAAAGGAAAGAAAGAGGACAAAGAAGAGAGGAAGAAGAAAGGTGGTTTAATTATTTAATTTTTAATTTGGAAAGTGATACTGGGAAAAAAACAATAAGCCAATTTTGGAGGAGAAAGGACTTACAATTATTTAATGTGGTAGAAACTGAGGAAACGGAAAATTACTATGAGGTCACCGCAGTAAGAACTGTGGTAGGTAAGATCTACTGATGCATGCTGAAAATGATGGGCAGAAAACTAAGAAGAAATAGGAGATTTGCATAATCTCAAGGAAACTCCCTCAGGATACTTATCTTAATATCACCAAGGGAAAAACAGTAACTACTGAGGGAAGAAACCTTTCAGTTAGCAGTTTAGCCAAGTGACCAAGGTTAGTATTACCAGTCATGAGACATTATCATGGATGTGCCATGCCCTATAATATCACAAAGTCCATCTTACCAAAGTCCATCTTACCAAAATCATCTGACCTCAATCTGCTCATGAAAAAAATCAGGAAAAAGAATTGAGAGGCATTCTATAAATTAACTGACCACTATTCTTCAAAACTGTCAAGGTCATAGAAACCAAAGAAAGAGAGGAATTCTCCCTGGAGGAGACTAAAGATGCAAGACAGCTAAATGCAGCGTGGGACCCAGGAGAGATCCTAGGACAGAGAAGGGATGTTAGTCGGAAAACCAATGAGATCGATTTAATTGTATCACATCGATGTTGGTTTCTACATTTTGGTGTCTGAGACACAGACCATGCCAGGGGACCTGGGAAGGAATATATGGGAAATGTCTCTATTATGTTACAATTTCTAAGTCTAAAATTATTTTTAATTAAAATAAAAAGAGAATTGAATATAAGATGACAGATTAACATGTTGCACATGCATGAAAGGGTCGTGTTTTAAGGAACCCCCTCTGTATTAGTCATGTCCCCTAGTGGGTTTTGTGTCTTTAGTGCTTTGATTTTCAAAAATCTTTTCATCTAGGCAAAATTTTTAGTAAAGGCCTCCATAAAATATTTCTGTCAACATCTGTCCAGTGAAGATAGTCAAGTGCCATAATTACAAGTAAACCAGCATAGGACCCTAGCATTCATTCAGTGTTTGACTGTACAGCTAACATGGCTGTCAGTACCTTCCATGTGTTAACTTGCTGCATGTGCTTTACAGTGGTGGGAGGCAGATACTGTTATTATTCCAACTTTCACATCTGAGAAAGAGTTAAACCACTTGCCAAGGTCACGCTGCTAGCTAATGCTTTTAACCACTACTGACCTGGTCTGCAGAACACAGTCGGGGCCACCATGACAGAACCATCCTGCCTCAAGTTTGAGAGACAGAAAGAACAAAGGGTAAGACACACTGGGTTAATACTGAAATGCTATTCAGAACCTTGTTAAATAGCATGTATTAAACATTAAAAAGCACTCTGGTCTTCTGAAAGTAGATGTCACTGAGAGTTCTGTTCTCTCCTAAAGTTTTATCCCAAAGCTTGCAAGATCTGTTCTAAGCAAGAAGAAAGATAAAACTATCTAGTGATCAGAGATTATCAACCTTAATAGGTCCTTACGAGACATGATGTTTTACGTGACCATTTACTTAGATAATTTCTCACATATGTGTTACTCAATAAATGATGTAAATTTCTACTATTAAGAAAATATATTTTTTATAAAGAGGAAAATATATGCTGTTGTCTTACTACACCTAAGTCTATTATGTAAATACACAATGCATTTTTTAAAAAAAACACATTATTTACCCCATAGATGAGGTGTTTAGTAAAGAGGTTATTACAGACTATTGGATAAACAGATATTTACACCATTTTCAATCAATTATTTAAAACACATGCCATTAAAAGTTTATTAGCTTGATTATTTTTAAAGAACCATCACCAAGATGATTAAAGCAATCAAGGTTCTAGGGATTCAATTAAAATATAACAATAAGTGAACGATTTGAATTACAATAAACACAAGAATCACATCACGAGTGCAAGTGGTACTCTTCTTTTTTTTAATAACTCAATTGTTTAATGTTGGTGCTCAAAACAAAACTGAATTGGCCTTATCATGAAACAAATCTTTGGTCAAAATTAGTCTTGTAAAATTGCTGACTTCCTCCTGAAAGCTTGTGAAAAGTCGCTTTTTTTTAAAGTAAAGGACTTAATGCTTTTACTTTTAATTTTACCCTCTATCAGTTATTTTGTAAAAGACGAGCAGTTCATATCTTGAAGCCTCCTTTCTAGTTAATGTACTCACGTATCCATAGTTGGTATTTATATAAATCAGACCCTATATCTAACCCAGGGAGATACACAAGTTTAGATAGAAAGGAAAATAAATACTACAGGGTCACCTTTGTGGACATACATCTCAAAAAAAAAATAGTACCTATTATTTTAAAATAAATTAGGCATTGATCTTATTGTTGTTCCTGTGACCTGGCGGCATTTTTTTCTATTTGAGTAGCTTTTAAGCAAATTGGCAAATGTTTCCAAGTGTATCTGTGAACATTGAAAACATAAACCAAAGATATATTCTTAAAGTCCTCAATAATGTTTTTGCTATCAAACTCAAAATTCCTGCGCTATTTCTCATCCTCAAAAGAAAATTATAGTTAAATTAGAAATCCCTGAAACACAGGACTGATAATGGAAATGCCCGCAGAAGGCAGGCTGCAATTGTTCTGCCACAGTAATAGAATCTATTCTGGAATAATTTTTCTTTTTATTATTTCATTAAGTTGTATCTCACTAAAGTTCCTCTTAGGATCTCTCGGCAGCACCAAATTTTTCATTGAGAAAACGATAAATCACTGGCCTAAATTACAATTTAATTATAAACGCCTTTGCCTTCTAATGCTGCTTGGGACCTTTTACCCTGCTACATAATTCTAAAAAATGACCCCTGTCATAATTTCCTTCACTAGAATAATACAGAGAGATCTAATCCTGAATCCTGCTGTCTTATAATTTAATATAAGAGGTAATTATTATTCAAAAGATAATGTTGCAGATATTGAAAATATTCTGAAGTTTGAATTTGAAAAAGAAGAAGAAGAAACTGTAGGTATGTGGGAGGTCTCTATCACCGCACCTATCAGGAGAAGGAAGGCAGAGAAGCAAAAGGGTTTTTAATGAAAAAAATATTAGAATCTATATGTGGAGAGCCGGTGTTTTGCATTGTGTGAAATGCATTTATGTAGTCTTCAAACCATGGTTAGAAATGAATGCCTCATTTCCAAAATCAAGGAAGCAGGGAAAGCAGAACTGCCACAAGCAGCAATTTCTCTAAGTTCTGAGTCTGCTGGAGCACCGGGGTAATAAAAATTGCACCCCTGCTCATGTGGGTGAAGGGAGGATTTGAGTGAAAAAAGGCTGCAAAAAGCAAAAGAGAATGAACTAAAGTGACTGAACTGCAAGAACATAGCAGAGACAGAGGCACTGCGGGCATGTTATGAGCAGCATCGATATAAACTGGGTGGGGTGTGGACCAAAGCTATCCCTGGTTCCCCAGCAAGTTGTCAAAACTGGGTGAAGGGTAGGACTTCCTTTCTTTCTTTCCAGGGTTTATAAACATACAGGCAGACAGCAAAGAACAAGGGAACTATAGGTCCGTGGAAAATTCCTCACAACTACCCTGCTCTTTAAGTCCAATGAGCAGGAATACAAATCGTGTGAGGGCGATGACTCTGGATCGCATGTGTCACACTGTGTAGGTATTGGTCCCTTGCAGTGCGCTGAGACGACACAGGTGAAAATTCCGTTACCTCCGCGGGAGATTCTTTGTTATTACTTAGCCTGAAAAGAGGGTGAAATTCAGGGACTGGGTCTTAGAGATGAGGTGAAGTAGTGCTTCACTGGAAACCTCCTTATCACAAAAGGGAGGAAAGAGACAGTTTCTTTGATATTACAAATGTTATTTAGATCATATAACTAAGAGCTAATTCTGCTCTGCCAAACTGTATGAAATAAAGAGTCTTCCTTCACTTGACTTCCACCCTAAAATTTAAGTTACAGGGAAATGAGCCATCATAACTAATGACGTAGGTATAATTACATGAAGTAACATTCAGATTGTCCAGCAGAAGTGGTAACGGCACTGATGTTGGTGTGGGTGCAAAAGGAAAAAGGGTTAAAGATAAGAAAAATACAAAAGAATGATTCAAATGAAATTATAACTCCTGCTTCCCAATCTTACCCTAGTCAGCAAACCCTCATACAGCTCAATAAACATCAAACTAAACAGTACGCAGACACTGGTTTATAGCCTCTTTTGTTTTGGTTTGTTTTTGCTTTGGGAGCAGTTCATTTAAGATGTAATAAATTGGAAGGGTGCTTCCCCCTCCTGGCCCCCGTCCCTCCATAAATCTCAGGACAGTGCAAATGAAGTATGTCTCATTACGGTCAGAAAGACAGGGCCTCCCTAGGCAGGGACATCCCAGACTACCATTAAGGCAACCATTAAAAATAACAACCCACCTAAGGAAAAAAAAAGTCATTCTTTTCAAAGATATATATTAATTAGCCAATAGTATTAAAAGTAGGTTCTCTGGGTTCAAATTGGAACTGAAATCCAGAATGCAAGAGAAAGCAGAAACAGGGATGTGGGGAGAGGAAGGGGCAGCTTTATAGGGAGAAGGTCTATAATTTCCTGTAGCGCTAGCAGAGAGAGCCATGAAATGGTGTCCATAACGAACTGGTAATAAAGGAGTGTGCCGAGATTGCTAGACTGTGCCTACCTGAATCATTCCATGAGTAAGAAAGATTTAAGAGTCTCAAGAGGTTCAGGGCAGACATTGTACTGGACTTTCCAATAACTAAAAAACAGTACAGTAAGGTAGACACACAGGTAGAGAGAAAGCACAGACAGGCAATCTCCAGGTTTAAGATACACTACAAATTTTCTGCTTTACCGTGGTATGTTTTCAAAGGATCCCAGGTGTAGCAATGCAGGTGAGCAAGTGAAGGGTAGGGAAATAAAAAAGCCAGGAGGAAGAGAAATTAGACGGCCTATCAACCAAGCCAGCTCTATATATGTGACTAACTCCTATCATATCCACCCAAAAATAAAATTCCTCCTTGGAATTAAGATCACACTATGAATTGGAAACTATCTGCAGGAGTGAACTGAGCACAAATTTGTCTCCTACTGTCGTAGCAGTCACGAAGTAATCAAATTACACAGTTTCAGATTGTACAATTTCAGACTGAAAACATATGTATCTTTGGTCACTTCTACTACATGAATCTCAATATTGTAAGTCAAATAATAATGAAATAAGCAGTTATTAAGTGACTGTCTCGCTCCAGCAGTACATGTTGAGGGAATCAGAACTCCATTCCTGAGGAACAAAGCATTTTCGCTCCCCACCATACTACTGTTCTTCAAGGAGTAAACAAAAAATTGTGTTCACAAGGTGCTCTGCAACACAGAAGAGAGAAAGTATAAGATTAAAAATAAGTGAGGTTGGATACTCATTGTTTCAGAGTTTCTATGTCTACACTACATGGACAGGAGGCCTCTGCAGACTCCTCCAAACATGTCGCCCACATAACCTATCAAGATCTGGGTCATCTGTGTCTGTCCTCCTTGTACTGTCATTTACCCTCACCAGAAGGGACTTGTTCTTGCTATGTTTCTTAGTTTTCGTTGTCCCAGAAGCATACCTAGTAACAGGAATTTAGTGAGAGTAGTTTACTTTAGAATGAGCAAAGAATTACTGGTAAGAGAGTAGGAGAGGAAGACCAAGAGGGCAGAGATCAGTAATCATTACTCCTCTTAAAAACCTATCCTTTCCCATCCTTGGAGAGCTCCAGGAGCCAGGTAGAATTCTACCTCAGAGCTGCTCTACCTGAGAAAGTGGAGGGGCTCCCATCTTTATTTACAGGTTCAGGACTGTGCTGGTGCATCTTTACCAGTGCTCCCCAGTGTGAGGGCAAGAGGGAGGAGGACGGAGTCTTGATTTGTAGCATTTGCCAGTGTCCATGGTGTAACCACTCCATCAACCAAAATAACATCACTAGATGCGGAGTCCAAAAGAGAAGGCATCATTTAATGGTATATTCAAATTAGGGATAAAATGATATAACCTCAAGACAGGAGCACAGAGAATAGTAAGATGTCATAAAATAATTAAGAAATGATGGTCGATTACCTTTGCTTTTAATACATTTATTTAATTACAAGTGTAATTAATTTTTAGTAACAGCTGTGTTTAACAACCAACCTGCAAAATTCCCACAACTTTAACCATTAGGTCTTCCAAAGCAGTAAGCCTATCTCTAAATCACCACTGCACAAGTTCCCCTCGGTCACTGGAGGAAGGGCAGTTCCGAGAGGGAGTTAACGGGCTACTTCTGGTCTGAAGGGCAGGCAGCAAAGTGATCCTCAGAGGCCAGGTGAAACATACCAGCAGCGGGATGCCAAGAAAGTTTAGCAGTACAGCCAGTGAAGCTGTAGTGGGGAGATGGCTGTGTGGGCTCCAGAAGAATCTGCTAGTGGGTTCACAGACTGGCCGTGTTCCTGCAGAGCCTTGAAATATTTCTTTCTGATTTTCTGAGGTGTTGCTTTTTCTTATCTGGAACAACTGAACTCCTTGCTAGCTATGCTTCTCCTCTTTGTTCGCTAAGTTCTGAGCCCATAGTCAATATGTTGTCCTGCTTTGTGCTTTAGAGCAGAGAGTGCTCAAGCAGATCTCTCCCTGCCCCCTCTTTGAATGGTACAAATCATCATCTCTCCCCTTTTCGTTTTTGTGGAAGACCCTCTGTTCCCAGGCCCGCCTCAGAATCCCTGACCTGCAAATCTCTTGAACACGCTCACAACTGGCACTCCTGTTCAGTCAGCCCCTAGAAATCTCTCTTGACAAAGTAACTTTCCATTGTTTCTTTGACAAGAGGATGCTACAGAGTCTTGTATCTCACAGGGATTCTTCCAAATGATTCCTAAGCATTTTATTCTCTTCCGCTTCTAAAATACCCAGCAATCACTTCCCGAGTAGTCCTCCCCTCAGGTCCTGAGCTATCAAAGTGAGATGTCAACCCGGTGTTCCAGGCGTCCTGTAGATTAACCCAACCTCCCAGTACAACTCTACATTCTCAGACCCCTTCATGCCCTGGAAAATGTGACAAACTGAATGACTGCCCCATAACAACGTCCAGTTTTTATACCTCTGTGTTTCTGCCTAAAATGTTCTAGATGAAGTTGCCCATCCCTCCTAAGCTCTCTCCGGGCCAGCTTGTCAATGCTCTCTTCCCTGCCCCCACTCAGAATCCCTCCCATTTGTCACATCAGTTCAGGGTACTCACACTGACATGGTTTCTCTATTTCTCTCCTGATCTTCTTACTTATTTCCTTCTCCCCTAGTGTTCTGAGCAGGATACTGCACATAGTAGGAATGTAATATTTACTGACCTGATGTTGTGTCCATTTCAATTCAAATAAACAAGACTGCATCAGGACTCAAAGAACCAGTTAAGCAGCTAACATGTTTTATTAGACAGCATACTGTATCATGAATTAATCAAAGATGAAAATTTTAATTCAAGTTATTTGAAGTGACCAGCTGATTTTTAAAACCCCTTTCTGCCCAGCTCCCTCAGTATTTACTCTTCCTTGGGAGTTTAAGGTCAAATCACTCCACCCATAGTAACCCCAGTGCTTAGAGTAAGTTAAAGCATGCTTTCCCATTCTCTGCAGGGAAGGAGAGTGAACTTACTGAGGATACAGGCTTCTGGAATACTCCAGAGCTGTTAAAGTCCTAAACATATCAACATGGAAATATTTTTTTAAAATATAATAAGGAGCAATTAAAAAGCAAACTGCAGATGGATGCATACATTATGGTAGCATTTATATAAAGTTTAAGAATAGGCAAAACAAAACTATACTCCATACGCGGAAATATATATGTGGCAGAAAACAAGAAAAATATGCAAAAAATGATAAATTCAGGACAGTGATTAATTCTTGGGGGGCAGAGAAAGAAATAAGGGGGAAAGAAAGAAATGACAAGAGGAGGCATATATACAAGGTTCAAAATGGATTTGAAACCCTTTATATTCTGGAAGAAAAGATAAACAAACATGACAAAATGTTCAGATTTAGTAAAACTAAGTGATTGCAATAAATATTACTCCTTATGCCTTTTCTGTACATTTGAAATATTTCCTAATTTGAGAAATAAGTTTATTTACTAATGTTGGAAGAATTCCCAAATGGTTGTACATGACAGCTGTCCTTTAACAAAGACCCCTTGAGGAGCATGAAGTGAGATGTGAAGAAGTAGAATTGCCATAGGAGTAAATGAAATCTCTGTTTTATCAATAGTTTGATCTTTTAATTTAGCTCAATTGATTATAATCATCTATTTTTGGTTGATTACTCAATATTCACTGTAACTAAATCACTCAGCTCTCCATTAAGAATATGCAGCTGGTTTAAAACAAAAGCCATCAAGTTCCTAACAGAAGCCCCAAATGATAGTATAATACAGGTTCATTAAAGGTTGTCTTTTACTCCAACAATAATGACTGGGAGTGAGAAATAAAGATTTCTCTCCAACTCCCTATCGGTTCAAAGGTCTTGTCACAAAAATTCTTCTCTCCCTAGTAGTAGAATTACTACCAGAACTGTTTTCATATCCAATTCCCTCAGGGAAGTAATAATAGTACCTACCCCCTGCAGGACTGTTTTTAGGATTAAAAATGAATTAATGCATTGTGAAGCTCAAAAAATAATACCCCCAAGCACTTTGATCTGAAGGAAACTAGGAGGTGTCAGAAGCAAGAAGCTTCCTCTGACCTTCCCCACATCTCTGTGTGAAGCAGGCTCATAAAGGAATTCTTTGACCCACCTTCCTCCAAGGTCATACGACCCCCATTCCACAGGGATCCTGCCCGGTAGCCTGGGAAGCCAGTCTACACGGGTTGGCCAAAAAGAATAGAACCAAAAGGCTTCTCCGAGTTCCCCCCGTTTATTGCCAAGAGGCCACAACCCATGTTTTTGTCCAGCCTTATTTTTCTATAACTATCCGTTTCAGTCATTTGACTTAGCATAAAAATAGTTTTCCTGGGTCTTTGGGTCTTCATTTCTGAATGCTGTCATTTCACATAAAACTCTCATGAAATAAATTTGTTAGGCTTTTCTCTTGTTCATTTCTCTTTTGTTATGAGAATGGCAGCCGTGAGTCCTGCGAAGGGTGAGGAAAAGGTGAGACATTTTCTTCCCTGGAACATTAGGCACATACATTAGGGCACATGGTCCATGCTACTAATATTATTATTATTATTATTATTATTATTATTATTAATCATCTGTAAAGTAAGAGCCACAATGTGATCTCTCTAAATAAGACTTAACGGTCTTAGGAAAAATGTCTTTTTCTTCTCCTTTCTCAACTCTACCCAAAACCTTTAACAGAAGCCAGTGTCCATTCTGTAACCTATCTTTACAACTTTTAAGAATATTTCCATTCTTTCTCAGCCACAAATCCAATGCTTGCTAAAACCAAAACCTAACCACTAGGTGTTAGGTAGCACAGAAGTGGGGCAAATGTTGCAAACAGCTCAGCTTTTACCTAACCCCTCCCCTAAAATAAAAGAATGACGGGCTACCCGAGTGGTTGACCTAGAAGGTCTGCAGAAAGATTCCTCACCGCTCACTTCTGGCACAGGCAGCAGCAGATTTCCAGAGAGATCCAGGCCTTTGCCTGCCTCTCTCGCCTCCTGCCACCAGCTCACAGGCCGCTCAGTCCTGTTTAGTAACTGGGTATCAAACAACAATAATTGACAGCTGCTCCCCCCAGCCTCCCCTCTCAGAGCAGCAGTTTCCCAGGAGCCGTCTTGTACAACCTCAAACACTTTATTACTGGTCAATTTGGGTTTCCTGCCCACTTTAAGTGGCCGTGCTGAGGGTCTCCAACTCTCTCCAGCCCTCACTGATCAATATTAACAGTCACTTCCACGGCATTTCCCTGCTTCTCGGCAAGGCCAGGCACCAGCTGTAAATTACTGCATCGCCTGGTCATTGTACAGACAGAGATGCCGTAATTCAAAAAGTTAGGGCTAATTGTGAGAGGCATTTCTTTCACGCTTTTCAGCACCAGCATCAAAGAATGGCAGCGAATAGAATGCAAACTTCCCCATTTTGGGTTTGTTTAAGCAGAGGACTGAACTGTATGCGCCCCCCCCCAGGATGCTTCCTCTCCCGGTATTTACGTTTGTCGGCCCAAATATTTCAAGTTCATGCACACAGACAAACCTCCAGCTCTCTAGAGAAGTCAGAGGGGAAAAAAAAACATCATTCAATAAAGTTAAAATCGTTGGTTTATAGTCAATGCATTATAGGTATATAAAAAACAGAACAACTCAGGATTAAACAATTATTGGCTGGGGCTCCCACAGTAATATTTGTTTATGAGGTAAAATTTAACAAGAAACAAACAGCACTTGTTGTTTATAAGCAAATAAGGCACAGAGAGGCTCTGTGAATGCAAATCTCCAAACCTGGCAAAACACCCAATGGAAATTGCCTGCTGCTGGCAGCTGACGCTGCATGTGGAAGGTGACAGAGCAAAAAAGGTCACCACGAGCAGGGCCTTCACGTGCTCCTGAGGGGTACTCAAGGCAGAGACACAGCCTCAAAATCCATACTGCACCTCTCGTCAGGAAGCAAGACCCAAGGACGAGCAGTGGAGGGAGAGAGTGGGGGGAAAAAGACGAGGCTGATGGAAAGAAACGATAATGATTTTCAGGCCCAAGAGGGCCCTTCTCCTGCAGAGATGGATTCAGTGTCACCCAGAACCATGACAGCTGGGCTGTTTTGCTGTTGGCTTCAGAGCACTGTCACGAAAGGCTCAGGAGGGAGCCCTCACTCCGACTGGAAAGAGTAACAGTTCGCGTAGACAAGGGTCTAAGGTCGCCGAGAAGTCCTTGTCCTCCCTGGAGTTATACCCTGGCCTGGGCCACACCCTCTAGCCGACCCTGAGCTCACAAAGGCAGGGAAGAGAGAGAGGGCTGGGCCAGAACCTGTCAGGTACTTAAAACAATGGAGTTGCTGAGAATTAAGTGTTCTGCACTCTCTCCTTATGCACGTGGCTCCTGGGAGTGGAGAATAGGGGGAGGGTGCTCAGGATTGGGCCTGAGACCTGGAAAGCCATCCTGGCGGCCATCCTGGGCTCAGTATCCCCTAGCTCTGTTACCACCATGTTGGTGAGGCTGTTTGAGCTGACTACCCAGCCGGGGTCTGAAAAAGGAAGGGGAAGGCCTGAGCTGAGGTGCCCACAGGCTGCTCCCTAGCCACCATGGTGGGCCTCCTGGTTGAAAGTCTGCACCACCCCAGTGCCTCAGGGGTCAAAGGGCAGCCTCCTTGGGGCCTTGTCCTCCTTCACGGGTCATCAGGAGGTGTCTCAACTCAAATCTAGGGCTCCAAAGGCTGCTGCTCTGGTCCAGGCCTCTGCCTAGGTTGCAGTATAAAATCATCTTCAGGGAGCTCAACTTTCTACCTGCCTGCATAGAGGGCGCAGTGCTGTGTGACTCCTGATCTGTGGGAACGTGTCTTCTCTCACCAGCCTCTCAGTGGGCACTCAGCTCTCCTTTTTGAGCGGGGGAACTGGGGGACCAGGGAGGGAGAGCTAGCTGGATGCGGGGGCGGGGGCAGGCGAGGCAGTTGGCTTCTCTGCAGGACATGCCCTGCCAGGCACAGCTTCCTTGTGATTCCGGGGGACACAGCAGGGTTGAGAATCAGGCCTCCTGCTCGGCAAACTTAGTGTTATCTACCTTGGCTTCTCTTTCTGTTCCTGCTTTTATTTTTTTGTTTTCACCCTAAGAGGGCAGGGTAAGTAGTCTTTTCAGAAACAGGACATAAAGGACACCCCAGTTCCCAGCTGGGCCCTGTGAAGACACCAGGAGCGTGGCGCCTGCTCACCAGCCTGTGCCCGGCGTGGGGCAGGCTGTCTGATAATGTGGGCTCCTCCTCTGCTGTTCAGATCCCTGGGCTCTTCCTGTGTGCGGGGACTGGCCCACCAGCCTAGTGACAAGCTGATCTCCCAGCTCAGGACCTGGAGGGGAATTAGACACCAGCAGCCCCATGCTCTCTTTTGTTTAGAAAAAGGAGAGAGAGAGAGTGAAAAATAAAATCCTCAGTCGTTTAGTACAAGTCATTTTACATGCTGGGATAATGAAGTATAAAAATGCCTTCAAAGAACTGATTTCCTACTTTTAACTCACTGCCAGCCAAGCTCTTTGTGAGGCCTCTCTGGAACATGCATTCCCGTCCCACTCAAACAAAAGAGCTGCGAATTCATTAAACTATTTAATTATGCCTTTTTATTTTCCTCCATTAGCAAGTCCTACCAGCACAAAGTAAATAAAGCCACCATGGTCTTTCCCCAGCAGACACACTGACTGTTTTTATTCTTTATTCAGTTTACAATATAAAGGGCTATTTTCCCCCTCCTCCTATTCTTGGCGAGTTTCCTAGTACAAACCCTGCAAATAGAAGCACCCAACTGTACACGCAACGTGTGGAGCTGGCGCAGGGGCTTTCAGAATTGCAAGCACATACCCTAGACAGCTTTCAAAGTACCCGCAGCCAACGGCAGCCAAACAGCACTTTACAGCCAGGCACGGAAAAGATATTAGCTTTTTTTATATATATACTCTAGTAAATTTGCTTTTTACATCTATTTCTTTCAGAAGGGCTTGTTATTGAGCTTACTGTCCACAAATTCCATTGATCTCAGGCTGTGACTCAATCCATATGCTCACGCTTTGACACCGGCACAGCAAGCGAGCGATACAAATCCTGTTCAGGCTACAAACTTATTGATTTTATAGATTTCCCCCAAAGTTGTGATAATGATATATCATTGTTAAATTTGGTAGAACAAACTGCTTTCCCAATCTGTCAATGCGAGCATGAAAACCAATTCACAGCCTTGTTTAGAAGGCTTTCGCGTCAGAAGAGTAAGTACAGCCAGAGGAACCGGATCACCAATACCCAGCGGCGGGCACCAGCGTGATGTATGATACCTTCTTCGCTGCCCTTTTCTGACCCGCAGCACACTGGGCTGCCAGACTTGTACTTACTGGCTACAATTATCCACCGCGATTCCTCCCCAGGACGCTCCGTATTAATTATTAACAACTGGGAGCGTGCTGCTTGGGTGACCCACATCAGTAGGTTTTAAAAGACAATTTTGGTAATTTTAATATGCTATTCAGAGGCAGTCGGACACATTAGGATCCTGGGATTATTGACTTTAATAGGGCAATTTTTTTCCCCTGCCTTTGCTCTCTCTCCCCAATCTTCAGGAAGCAAGGCAGCTGTGTCCAGCAGGGGGCAGACACCAGACAACGTTTCATTTTGAAAGGAAGCACCTTGGCTTCTGGCCTATGCCTTAGTTAGGGGACTTCATCTGCCTCAATTGTAGGCTCTTTTTCTACAGCGAATAGATCTTGTGGTGCTAGTAGTTCTGTAGGATTCCACTGGCTATGGTATCTGCTCCCTTGGTGAGGTATCTACTTTCTTCCAACATGAGTTGAACCCTGGGTATCTTGTGGTCTCTTGTCTCAGAGGAAACTGACTTTAATGGAGAGCTCCCCAGCCCACAGTGTGACCATGAACAGTCCCACAGGGTCCTTCCATTCAAGTAACCCCCTTGCATATCTTCATTAATGCCAATAATAATTTACATTCATATAGCACCTTCCTGTTGGCAATGGACTTTCATGCAATGCCCTCACACCTTGTGAGGTAGACTATGGAAATACCACTCTGCATCCTATAGATGAGAACTTCAAGGCTGAAACTCACTCTGGGTCATGGAACTAGTAAATAGCAGAGCTGATCCTTAAGCCTTGGTTTCCTGGGCTGTACATCCAGTCATCTCTCCCTTAGTTATAGAAATCACTAAGGCATAATATTCCCTCTGTGCCTTAGTTGTTTATATAACAACCTTATAAAATCTTTGCACTGCAGATGTTCCACTTCTGTACCCCAAAACGTTAGTTGAAAATTATTTTGGTGACATTATTTCTCTATTTCCATCAGCTCATGTGTCATGCCAGTAATTAATTCTGAGGCTTCTCCTGCTAGGAAAAAAGATATAGCAGTGGCCCACAGCCATCGTTGTTACGAAAATAACTTCAACTCCTTTCTGCTTATTGGGTCATGGGACAGACTGGAATGGAAGGAAATAGTTCCTGTACTTGTAATGTGTATCTTTATAAAGGTGACAAAGGTGAGAGATTTGGAACCTCTAGAAAATCAAGCTCAGCCCAACATAGAAGACTGTTTACAGACACTAATCCAGAGTGGAATTCTCATAACCCTGAAAGAAATTTTGCAGAAAAGTACCAAAACAATTAAGACCCCAGTCAGGAAATCAACAATTAACTAGGCTGGCTATTTGCCTTAATCCACCCATGCCAACTTCTACGGGATTTCCTAGGGTTTCTAGGCTCAGGCCTTCCCAGTTCCAAAGGAAAGATGGAGGAATGTGCCTTTCTGAGAGAAGCACCAGACAATTAAAATTTTATGATGAATAAGACCCCCCCCGAATTCCTACTCCGAACACATCGGCACCCGCGCACACACACTTTCGAACCTAACTGCCCTCCTGCTCATAATTGCACTGGTCCGAGCTAGCAGAGCCTTCACACAGAATGATGGTTTCCCCTGTCTCCTGCATTTGTTCGGCTCCTTTGGGAGGAGCAATTTACAGAAAGCATTATCGATTTTTGCCATAATAGGTACAGAGATGCCTCACCGTCCCTACTCAGCCGGCTCACTCGCTGCATCGCAACTGTCAGGCCAGTTTGTGAAGCCCCGTCATTATTTTTTTTCAAGTAAATCCATCACAAGGTTGGGGTGGGGGAGGGGAGGGAAGTGATGAAAATAAAATTATTTTCACCTTGCCATATGAAAGAATGTGCACGTCTTTCGTTGGAAATGAGTGCAAGCACTGTGGAGCAGCAGAAAAATAAAAGAAGGAAAAGGACATTTGCAGAAGCTCAGAAAGAGAAAGACAGAAGAGGAGAGTTGGACGGGACCTAATTGAAATATTCTTAATGCGGTTATTCAGGAGTTCCAGCTCAGTCTGACCTCCCCAGGGAGGAGCGCACCTGCAAACACTGTCTGTATGTGGAATAAAGGGAAAGAGGACACGGACTTATTTATTTCTATGTGTGCACCCCAATGGAATCTGTCTTGAAACGTCTTTCCTCATAGCCTTTCAGAGACCAGCAGCCCCCATTCAACTCCATCCCTTCGTGCTGGACATTTTCTGTGGCTCCCTGGGCCTGCACTCCCCTCCCTAGTCACCAGAGGCCATGAACAAGCAGTGACTGAGCAGCAAGGAAGTATAGATGGCCCTTACCTCAAATATTCCTAAAATAAAAAGAGCCTCTTAAAAATCCCATGCAAAAGTAACAGGAAGATTGCACTAACTGCACTATGGATACTCAAACAGGACTTTGCATCCTTGGGTCCAGCGTTCACTGGGTGTTGGTGGCCTCTCCCAGCAGGTTGCCTGGCTCCTAAGGAAGCTCACAGCTTCTCATCCCTGATCCATGGCCTCCCCTCTGCCTGAATTCCTCAACACAGCCTCGTGAGAGGCTCAGAAGATTTAATCCAAGAATTGGCTCTGGATCTCACTCTTAGTTCCCCAGTTCATCAGCCATGAAAAGTGATAGCCGCTTAAGATTTTTATGAGACGTTGCTCCACAGGTGGACCATAGAGAGCTGCACTGTTGCATAGCACTTTGCATCTGGCCCGCCAGTCTCTGGCTCGGGTGTCCGCCACTCAGTAGCAATCATAATATAGCATGAAAAGTGGCCAGTTTGCTCTTGGGAAAAGGCAGGATGAGGTGACATTTTATTCTAAGCAGTGCTTTCTTGAGAGGATTTTTTTTCTAATATAAATTCAAAACCTAACATGTTGTCCTTTCTCTACTCCCCTCTACCTCCTAACCTCTCTGTTGTCCAGCTACAAAAAACCTGCTCGTAACACCGCACAAGTCTCCCCCACCCCACACTGCCCTGCTCTGTATGGCAGAAGGAATCTTTGCAAATAGGTAAACTTACAGCTGAAAGAGACAGTCCTGGAGTGCACACGGGCACTGTGGCCAGACTGTGACCTGAATCATGTTGAAAAACAAAATCCAGCCCTCCTGTATCAAAGCATGCAGAACACACACTGAAATGGGGGTGAAGGGTGGGATTGGTGACAGAAGACCTGAAATTCTGATTAAAGCTCCCTGATTCACCCTCGACGCCACATGTCCAGTTCCAACATGGCAAGCGTACTGGATTGAAAATCTTCATGTGTCAAAAAGGAGAAATAAGAACCTTAGTCATTTGGAACTTACACTTTCTAGCTGTTTTTAAATGATCCCACCAGAGTGTGAGGTCTGAGTGATGCTTTTCAGGCTCTGGATCTCTGTTCCATGCAGAGGAAGATCACATGGAGAGAAAGATCATGATAAACAGCCATATGTATTGATGAAATCTGCAGATGTAAGACATGCTAAGCCATCAGTTCAAGCTACTGTCTCTGTTTACATTGGCTCTGTTATACGGTATATGTATCTCCACAAGTCAGGGGGCACTCAAGTGGTCAGTAGCATCCATTTTAGGATCTGGTTACACGCAGTTTGGCTTTAGAGAAATAAACTTCTGTGAGGTTCATAGTTATGACCGAGGAAATCTAAGTGTTCCTAGCCAACTCGGCAAAAGAAAACTTCCAGAATATCCCTGATCCCCAAATAGCAACAAATATAAGGAGTAGAGACTCTCACAACTGTACTGATACTGATGGATAGTAACTTACTGAAATCGCGTATGAGCCAGACACTACTGCACTGAGGACATCACAAGCACTGTTTAGATGGAATTCTGGTAACAGCTGATGGGAGCTGTTTGCTGCTGTCTCCCCACTGCTAGGACAGTGCCTGAGATATAGTAGCTGTGTAATAAAAACATCAGTGAAATTGATCAGTAACCAATACAGAAATAGATGATGGTATAAAACTAAGGTGCACAAAGAAATATAATGGAGAAATAAATGCCATTAATCAAGAAAAGGGAAAATAAGATGGAAGGATAACATTTTCTAACTCACAGGTAACATTTCATTTGCTTCATCTTTTAATGACAACCTGTAAAGTGGAAAAGAGTTGAAGACTTGGCCATGTGGATATAAATTCTAATAGCCTATCTGGGTGACAATCTGGTGCTTTGATCACCAATAGCTGCTAAACATCAGGAATTGTATATATATTTAAAAAAGAGAAGAATTATATAGAATCTGAATGTTCATTTCCACAGTTAACTGTTAAATAGACACAAAATGCGGTCCGTTCACTTGGTACAGTGTCCTTAGCTATTTTAAATCACAGTTTTCAAGTAGCATTGAATGACACAGGAAAATACAATCATATTGAGTTAAATGAAACATATTTTATGGCATGGTCTCAACTTTTTACAACCTGGTGATGTCTAAGTATCTACACACTGAGAAAACTCTAGGCAAATACTACTACAAAAAAGATTGTCTGTAATCCCAGCACTGGGGGAGGCTGAAGCAGGAGGATTACAAGTCTGAGCCCAGCCCAGGCAATTTAGCAACTTAGCAAGACCCTGTCTCAAAATAAAAAAGGGCTGGAGATGTGGTTGAATAAGAAAGACTTGAGTTCAACATTCATCATCTCTGTATATCTTATCTCTCTATGAAAGTATGTCTGCATATACATATAGGAAGCCTAAGATACAAGGTTCATTCTAATTCTGATCAGAGACTAGTTTACCTGTGGTCCTTCCAACTTAATATCCTCAACACTCTTACCAGAAACATAAGGTACTAGATTCACTCTGTGAAAGTGGAGAAAGCCTTGGGGCTGCCTGTGGTCCATAGATTTGTTTTATTTCACCACATGACACTTTTCATATTTGAATATAAATACTTCTGGGCAGGGTCCACTTTTTCCAATGCACCACGGTCTTCCTTCCTTTACATTTTCTTACCTAACAGTGCCTCATCCTTGTATCAGCTCTTCCTTCCCCAATCCTTGGATTTGCTGGGCATTAATGTATGTGAATGAGCTAACATCTCACTCTGTGACAAATAAAATCCTCGATGGAATATGAAGGCCTCATGAGCATTCTGTCTCATGTATATGCTCACCTGTGCAATACATGCTATCCCCTGGATATTGCTTCCTCAGTGGCTTTTTTGAAATCAGGAACTAACAGAAATGTTGGAACGGTCTCTCTTGTGTCATAAGTACCATGGGAAACATAATTTGTGATTGTTTTTATTTACTGAATGCACAGAACATGCTAGAACACATTCTAAGAATTTATAAGCATTTTGAATGCTCTTAGCAATCCTAAAAAGCTGTTTTTATTTGCACTATATAGATAACTGAACAAACACATAAGGATTAAATAACTTAAGTCAACAGATATTCTTGAACATCTAGGACAGGCATCCCTTGGTATCTCTAGGAGATTGATTCAGGACTCCTTTATGATATCAAAACCACAGGATACTTTAATTCCTTATATGAAATACCATAGTATCTTCCTATAATCTATGTCTGTTGCCTATATTTATTCATTCTTGCTTGCTTATTTACTTTCTTCCTATGTGGTAGGTATCAAACAGAAGGCCTCACACATGCTAGGTAGATGTTCTACCACCGAGCTAAATTCTTGCCCTTCTCCTATACATGTTAAATCACCTCTAGATTACCTATAATACCTAATATTGTATAAATCCTTGATATAGTCTGTGTCTGGATGTCCTCCCAAAGCCTCATGCAGTCATGGGGAGGGCTTTTAGAGTTCCTGATTGATCCATGGTCCAATGCTGAGATTATGGATGTGAGTGCTACACCCACCCCAGCGTGGGTAGTTTGCATACAATATAAGGAACGGAAAGAAGCTTGCTTCCCTTACTGCTGCTCTCTTTTGCTCTTGCTGCTTTGCTGTCTTCCACAGCCATGAGCTATTGCCCTCTGCCATGTACCACCCTGCCTTGGAGCCAGCCAAGTATGGAATGAAACCTCCACAAACTGTTAGCTACATAAACCTTTCCTTTCCTTCCTTAATATTGGGCATCAGGTATTTTGTCTCAGCAACAAGAGAAAAGTAACCAAGACTATGCTATATAAATAGTTTTATATTCTGTTGTTTAGGGAATCATGATAAAAGGGAAAGTCTGTACACTGATCACTACAAATGCAATTCTTTTCTATCCTAACATTTCCAATCCATGGTTGGTTGAATCTGCAGATGAAGAACCTGCGGATATAAAACAATTTACTACACCATGATATAAAATAGTTTATGTATGCCATGTCCCAAACGAATATCTACAGCATCAGGACCTTGTCATTCCCTGAGTGCCATATTTCTCTTTGTATGTGTGATCCTCTATTTTAATTCCTTCACCCGTCCCAATAATGGTATCCCTGTTCAAAGGATATATTAATAAAATATTATTCAACTTTGAATGTTAATTAGTCATAATTTTAAGTAAATCTAGAACAACACTATCTAAGCAGAATGGAAGGAGAATATGATTTGGGTGCAGCATAAATACAGAACACATGGTCCTGTTATACACCAGTGAGAACTCAAGGACATACCATCTTTCTAGTTCTCTTGCTTTTCTAGCTGTTAACTACATGAACGAACTGAGATATGGAGCCAAATTATCAAAGAGGACAATTTTACCACCGATGTGATATAGAAAACACAGAAATCATGCAGACAACAGGTTACCGCCTGGATGAATGCATCTAGGTGCGCTGGTACATGCAAAATAAATATTCCCAAAGCAGAGATAGCAATGGGCAGCCTTGCATTTTCTGGAACCTGGCTCCCTTCAAGCCATACCTGGATGAGGTGTTCCCAATGCCCCAGCCATGCCTTACTACTTGTTAGATCCTAGGAATACATGCAAGGAGGGACTCTTGGGTTTTTGTGCTTATACAGCCAGTCTCTAGGAGAACTATTCCTCAATTCTGGAAGCTGCTTCTTGTAGCTTATATCTAGAAATCCCCCCCAAGGCCTCATGTGACTTTTAGTGGGGCTTTTGGGTGTCTGGATCATGGTACATGCTGCCAGGATTAAGGGTGTGTGGTTAAGGATTAGTCCACTAACTTGATTTAGCATAGTTCTGGGTGTGGATAATGGACGCTCCACCCCATATGTGGGTGACACCAATCAACAGGCTTATAGCCTGGGTGGACTACAAAGAAGCAGAAAGAAGGCAGGCTTGCTGCTCAATACTAACTACCTCCTGCCTGCTCCGCCATGTATTCCTTCTGCTATGCTATCCTCCTGCCTTGAAGCCAGTTGACCATGGACTGAAACCTTTATAAAGTAGGAGCTAAATAAACCTTTCCTCCTTTGACTTGTGACTATTATTTTGTCCCATCAGCAAGAAAGTAAGTAAGACAATGTTCATGACTAAGAAACATTGTTTTTTCACAACATGAACAATGCCATTAGTACAGTGTCCAATTTTGGTGGTTAGTTCAGTCAGTCATTCAATGTATTCAATATCTACTGAGCATTTCCTGTTTGCATAGGGCTCAGCTAGGAGCTGAGCCTGTTTCCTGAGTGTTTATCTAGGTACTTAATCTATTCCCTATTCTCGTAGAACTTACATACTAATGTAGCATTAGGCAATAAATAAGTATTTACATTCTGGAAAGAGATTGTGATTCAAAAAATCAGGAGGGTAACGTTATAATCAGTTAATAGCACCTTAGCGCATTGCTCAGGTGAACTTGTAAAAAATGTAGAGTGAATTAAACAAATCCCCACAGTGAGAATTCAATTTTAAACTATCTGAGACACCAACACTATTTTCCAAAAATTAACCTTGACTTTATGAACCAAGAAATCCTCTCACACTTGACTTTGATTCTTAGGCAGCAAAATTAAACCTCTTTCAAATGCAGAAGTTCTTTTCTCTCATCTCCCATTCAGAGAAGATAGCTCAAAATACAGCAGGCAGAATACTCTGTGAAATATAATGCCATGAAAATTAGATATGCCCAAATCACCAGAAAAGTATATTTTTTCTAAGAAAGAACTAAGTTGTAAAGGTGAACTGTAAGGAGAGAAGATTCTGAATGGGGATATAAACCATGACACAGTTAATGAAATTGCCTCCAGTAATCTGGATAAGAAGGACTCACAAGAAAGATTTACCACATTTCTGTGCAAACTAGATCTAACACAAAGAGATTCTAAATCTCTCTGGAAAGGATCCATTTAAAAAAAACTTAGAATCTATTTAAATACCAAGAGATGTATCCAGATATTAAGAGAGATAGGCATCTCCAATCTCTTTCCAAGAAGAATCGTTAAATCAGATGGTCAGTTCCAAACTCTATTCTTTTATTTCTAACATTTTCAATATTGAACTCATCCATCAATACATGGCTTCCTGACAAGTGTATGTTCAAAAAGCTGAATGCTGAGATCTGATGACATGGTGCAAATATTCTTCCTTCCATTAATGGGATCAGGAATTGCCATCATTTTTAACAAAGTATCTCAATGTCACTTTCAACAGATTATCTAATAACACACACTATGAGAAACACACCCATTGGCCAGGGAATTATTTTTCATTGCTGATTCCCTAAGTACTTAACACATAGGTTAGATCAAGATACAAATGAACTGAACTTTGTTTAGGTATAAGGAGTGTCATAGATGCATTAGCCACTTTCCTATTGCTGCGACAAAATATATGACATATGAAACTTAAATGAGGAGAGGATTGTTGTGGTTTACAATTTCCAGAGAACGACTTTTATGGTTGGTTGGCTCCAAGACAGAAAGAGCATGGGAGAAAGGCAAAATGGAAGAATGCTGCTTAATCCGAAGCAGCCAAGGAGAGAGACAAAGGGGTGAGGATACAGCTTGCGAAGTTATACCCTCAGGACTCTGCTCCTTCAACCTAGGCCCACCTTTTAATGTGAGAGTTTCAGATCTAAAACTATAACATTCTACCCCTGGCCCTAAAATGCTCATGTCCATCTCAAAATGCATTTGGCCCATTTCTAAGAGTTACCAAAGTCATAATAGTTCCAGCATCGCTGAAAAGTCCGAGTCCAAAGTCTCCTTCGAGATTCAAGCCAAACTCTTTATTATCAGCCCTTGTAAAAATAAAAAAGAACAGCAAACACTCCCAACATACAATGGCACAGGGTAAACATTCCCATTCCAAAAGGGGAAATAGGACCAAAGGAAGACCAAACCCCAGCAAAGAAAACATTAAATCAAGTAGCTGCATGTCCAACCCCCAGGATAGGTTGTAGTGAGACATGAGCTCCAAAAAAGCACAGGCAGCCCCGTATCTTAAGGTCTTGCTGGCCGCATCCTTGATGCTCTTCCCCTTTTGAAATGTGAGTGGAAGCCTACATCACCCCATAACCATTGTATGTAGCATGCCTGAAAAGTAAGCACCACACAGTTGATAACAAGGTCAGTCACCAGCTTGAACAGTAGCTGTTCCCCTTTGGACCATGGCTGCAGAAGCTGCTGAGTGCCTATTACATCTGCTCCTGCAGATATATTTCTCTAGGTGGTCCTGCATGAACAGACATCCCAAGGACCCTCTCTTTTGAAACGCACAATTTTGTACCCTTGAGCCTGCTATGGGTGCCTTGCTGATTTCAAGTTGTCTTTCTTGTCTCTGTATACAAAGTAGTTGGATTCTTTCTAATACTAATCTTTTCAGCAACCAAGCTGGTCACTGGGCCTAATTTTACAAGTCCTTCCTTTTTGTCCACCAATAGTTTTTCACACCTTTCAACTCTGTTTTGTGTTCCTGATTCTCATTACAATTCTGACTGCAAGCAGTCATCAACCTTCATGCTCCATCCTCAACATTTGAAACGTTCGGATCATTTAGTCTGCCATCTTTAAAATTACCTCTTGCCAAATCTAAAAATGTGGGCAAAATACAGACAACTTCCCTATCAGAATGGAACATGCACGGCTTTGGGCCCAACTGCCATTGGAGTTCTTGCTCCCAAGTGAAACCTCCTGAGCCTGGCCTTCACTGTCCACATTACTATCAATATTCTGGTTTTCTGAACTCTGGCCAGAATCACATGTCAGACTTAGCTTATACCACTATAGACTTCCGTAACCTACATCTTTAAACCTTTCCATACTCCCCCGACAAAATAGTTCTAAAGGCTTCTAAAACCCATGGTCAGGTTCTGTTACAACAACAACCCCATTCTCAGTACCATCTTCCTGTCTTAATTAATTTCTTGTGGCTGGGAGAAAATACCTGACGCGTACAAGTTAAAGGAGGAGAGGTTTGTTTTAGCTCATGGTTTTCAGAGGACTTGGCCCATGGCTGGTTGATTCCAAAGGAGAAGTAGCATGGCAGAAATGCAAGGCAGAATGCAACCCAGAGTAGCCAGAATGCGGAGCAATAAAGGACGAGGAGGGAGAAGGACTATACCCCTGTGACCCACCCTTTCTCACTGGACTTCCTCCCCAAATACGAGACTTGAAGAGTGCATTTTGCATCAAAGGGGGAGGAGGAAAAGGAGAAGGAGAAACTAAGAAGACAGGGTTCCCATCTGCAATGGTACTGATTCTAACGTTCAGAAAATTCAGAATGAGAACACATATGAGTCTATAACCATAAACGTGAAATTATGGCATAAAATGTAACACTACTTACTCAGCTATTAAAATATTATTGAAGATTACTGAGTAAAGAAAAATGTTCACAATGTATTGTAGAAGTAAAGAAGATTACAAAACAGAATAGGCAGCAGGACACAAAACAAATGTACAATTAGAGAAAAGACAGTGAGAGTATACGCCAAAATGTTTACGGTCATTATCATGCAGGAGTACAACTAGAGCAATAATTATTTTCTTCTTTTTCTTGTACTAGTTTTGGAATTTCAAAAATCATGTTTCTTCCACATGTAACTTAAATATAGACATAGTTACAAAGCCAATGATGTGTATGACCCATCAAACAATCTGAACCCCCTTTGAGGGTCAGAAGTCAGAGGCTGCCGAGAGACAAGGCAGATGATGACCCTGGAGAAATCTTGGTTTCGGTGCTGTTGGGGAAACAGGCTCTACTCGCATCCACAGATGGAGCAAAGCTGCTAAGGGCTTGGACATCATGATGGTCTATGAGGAAGGGTTAGGAAATTAGAAAAACAAGGGTAATTTGATGATTTTCCATAAAATTAAATTATTCTAAAAGATTTTTCTGTAGCCTGACATGATCTCTCTCCTGTCCTTCTTTTGTGAGGGTGAGAGAACATTATGGAGGATGGAGAAAAAATGTCTGAATGTCCTTTATTTTATGAAGCAGGCGAGCCAGAGATTTAACTCAGTGGCACGGTGCCTGCCTGGCATGCATGAGGTCATGAGTTCAATCCCCACTACCAAAAAAAAAAAGAAAAGAAAGATTAATCAAACAATATGAAGCAGGCTGGTAATACTAAATAGCAGCTTTGTTTATTTAATACCCTCCCATAACAAAATGAGTTTCCAAAATTTAAAACTATTCTTACTAGTCCCAGTCATTTGAATCTGAAGACTAATTCACACATGATGTATTTCTAATTTTACTACAAGATTTGCAAAATCTAGACCCTCAGGTAGAATCTACCCCATCAATGAACCACTTGCTAACAATTGGGAAGGAGCACTTGACCAGGCTCACACCCTCACAGGCCAACAAGGGGGTATAAATGAGGGTCCAGCCATCCCCTTGGTGGGGCTGAGAGGAGCCTACCTCACTGCGTCTGGCTGACTTTAGTCATGTTTACTACTTACCTGACCCTTGTAGCCGTTTGGGTCAGCCACATTTTTGAGAAAAACACCAATAGCCTGTTTTCCAGAGATAATTTCAGGGGATAATGGAAGCCATGTTGTAGCTAGTGGGGTCAGAGAGAAACTAGTCCCAGATTCCTCTGCAGAGCAACTCCTTTGGGTTTGGTTTAAGATCTTGGCACCACTGATCAAAGTTTGAGCAGTGGTCTTGCAGTGCTACCCAATAGCCATGGCCGGAAAGCAAACCAAACACAAACATCTCTAAAAACACAACCCCAAAAGTTTTAACAGCTCTTTACCATTCCTCAAACCCACCCCTTCCACACACATGCACACACTCATCCCCTGCTCCACCACAACTCCCTTGAGGAATGCTTCATTTAAATATTTTTGTGACTTGGCTTTCTCCTTCCAAGATCACTCATACCATAAAAGGAAAGCAAGAAAACACCAAGAATTTTAAGCACCTCATCTGTAATAGGATTAGAGCATCTGTAAGGTGTAAAAAATGATTTCATTGTTTCCTATAAACTGGCTCCTTCCTCACCAGAATGGGCCTCAGTCAAGATGTAGAAAGCAACTTTTTAAACACCATGTATTAAATCTGACAAACATCTGGTCAATCAAATTTACAGCAATACATAGGGTCTAATAAAGGTTTATTTCTTCTTGAAGAACAAATTTAAAGATTTTTAAAAAGCCCTTTATATAAAAAGAAAACTAGGCCTGCATTTCTTGGTCCTGTCTGTTATTGAAAGTTCTGTGCATTGCCAAGAAGTGACCACAAAGTGTTTTGTTTCCTTGAGGCAGCAGCAGGAGAGATGAGCACCCATGGGGGCCGGCAGCCCTCCTGCACTGAGCTGCCAAAGGAAAAGCACCTAGGATGACCCATGAGGCACTCAGTGTGGAGCCAACTTTGGTCATCAGTAGATCTGGACAAGGTAGCAGCTGGGAGCCCCATGGAAGGAGGGTCTCAATTCTGCCAGCACTGTTTCTGTTTTCTCATTGTTGCCCTGTGTGTGTATATGTGTGTGTAGGCTGGGTATAGGGACATTAGAGAATGTGGTAATTTATACACTCTTAGGCTCAGGGCTAAGAGAAGGGACTGGAGAAGCACTGACGAGCAACATACGTTCCTTCTTTTCAACTACTAGTCTCATGCTATAAATTCAGCAACTATTTGGAGCTTAAGGATATGGCAGTGTTGTTGAGAATAAAGCTAGAGTTTCTCCTTTAAACTGTTAGGAACTAAAGCAACAGAAAAGGCTACCTTCCCAGATGGCCTACCTACATGACAGTTCTGTACCCCCAGCACTCTATGCCAACTAAATGACTGTGTGTTCTATGTGTCTTTCTACCTTTCCCAGCCCAGTGTTTTTCTGGTTTACAAAGACCCATGACTTGCTGATGACCACCTCCAGGACACAACTCCTTGCCTGGGATACCATCTCTTTGGTGGTCATAGGAACCCCAGTGCTGTAGACTTTTCTGGACTCAGAGGAGAAAAGCTGACAGGTAAATCTAACATTGCAGTATTTAACATAGTTGCACCTAAGCACACACGGACATTCAAATTTAAATTAATTAAAACAAGAAATTTAGCTCTTCATTCACTAACATGGGTTGAATTGGGCCCCTTCAAAATCTGTATGTTAACATCTTAATCCCTAGTATCTCAAAATGTGTGTCTTTTGAGGTAAGGCCTTTATAAATAGGTAATTAAGTTACTATGGGGTCTTTAGGATTGTCTTTAAGTCAGTCTGACTGGTATCTTTAAGAAAAGGAAATCTGGGGAGAGAGAACACAAGTCTGAAAGAGTAAGAGAGGGAGAAGGGAGGGAGAGAGTCCCTGATGGTGATATACACAAATGTGAAGAAGGAACCAGGTAAGACAGACAGGCCACTTTTTGCAAGCCAACATGAGAGGCCTCAGCATGAAATCAACCCTGCTAGCACCTTGATCATGAACTAGAACCATGAGAAAATAAATCTGTTGTTTAAATGCCCCCAGTCTGTAGTATTTTGCTGTGGAAGCTTGAGCTGACTGATACAATCAGGATAGCCATATCTTGACAGCAACTTGTAACTAACTACCACATCAGACAGCCCAGATACAGAACATCTCCATCTTGGTAGAAAATTCTACTGCATAGCACTGTTCTAGAACTAACAGTGGCTGAAATAAAGGGAAAATTTCACTTGTCCTGGCCTACAACTGAGCCTCCTATGTGACCGTGGTGGTTTACCAGCAGCTGTGTTGTTCAGTTGGTAGGTCTCTCCTCATGCTGTTCAGAGCATAGGTTTTTCCCTTTTGCCTTTTATTTGGAGCCAGAGCTAAAATGGCCAAGTAGAGAAACCGAAAATCTGTAGTTTCTTCTTACTACTGTTGGCTATTTTTCCCTCTGTGCCTAGCAAAAGCCTCGCTTGAGAGACATAATGGTAGCCCCCACTCTCCCTACTTATAAGACTTTACCTTTATGTGAAGAACTAATGATTCTCCTTACACACATACACACACATGTAAACTCTAAATCATGTAAACTATGGGTATCCGGGCCTGCTAGTACCTTCTGTTTATTCCATCAGCATGCAGTAACCAGCAGACAATTCCTATCCACACTGCCTTACTGTGGTCAACCAAGGCAATGTGTTCCTCTAGTGAAGGAGAAAAGCCTGCTGTACTGGGAAATTAATAGTTGAGAATGACCCTCAGTGAAAAACAGTGGGAGTTATAGATAAGTAACTTTCTTGTCTCCCCGTAGTAATGTCCTAAGGAGTGGTCTGTGGTGTCTCTGAGAGGATCTACCAGAGGAAGGAAGCTCCAGATGCCCAGGGTACTAACTGATCTACACAACCCCTTGTCTACAACTTCCCTTATTGGCTGCCTTTCCTTCCCCTCTCCCACACACACAGCTGGTTCCATTTCCAGATCTCTCCTCACACCAAATTCTTGCCCTGGGATCTGCTTTCAGAGTAACTCATGCTGAAGCACTTTGGTAGATTTGGATAAAGTCTCCCACATTCCTCACCCACAGTCCTGACACATACAAATTGGATCTTGCTCTACCAATTTTTTGAATTTTGGAGACAGCTCTTAGAAGTAACTACCTAAGAGTGATCTTCTTTATCATAGATTCCATGGGGTCCATAGAAACACCATTAGGTCCTTCTTCAGAGAGAAGAAATCTAGAATTACTTCCATGATATAATCTATAGGCTCTCTTGGCCGTATGACCCAACCTACCCTTTCCAGGGAAATCAGAAAATATAAACAGGATAATTTCTAAAGACAGATTGGACAGATCAGCACAGACACACAGAAGGCTGATTATTCAGGGCAGTTAATACAGAAGGCTGTGATGGAACACAGTGCTCTTGTTTTGACTCTTCACAATAAAACTTGTTGAAAAACTTGAGGACCATTTGAAGGACCCTTACTTCGTGCTGAATGCAGAGGAGTGGGTGCTCATTATGGAAATGAGAATAAGATGTAACTTGTTGCCTGCACTATAGCAAATAGTTCCATTCAGGATTTTGCTACAGCTCACATTACAACAAAAATTACCCCATCATCAGTCTTTGTATAACACCCCTTGCACATGAACACAAAATCCCGAGTTGCAGTAGCCATGCAGAACTCCAGTGCATCATACTGAGGAATCACTTCCTTTTGAGAGCTTTGACTTGTGGAAGCTGAAGAGAGTGAGCAAATACCCAGAGACATCTAAACTCCATATTGCTCCTGTCTATCTCTGAAAGTTGGCATCAAGTTTTTAATTGTGCTCCTCCTAAGAGGCCCACTCCATGTGCAAGGGAAAGACCTTAAGCCTCATTCATGCTAATGAGGCTCTTTATTGGCCCAACAAGATAGAAAGAACTTGAAAGCTTGATATTTCCAGCCATTTTTTTTTCAAACAAAGACACCAAGTATCAGTTCTACTGAGTTCAGGGACAATCTTCACGGCCACCATGTTTACCCCAAGAGTGCACAAGAGTGGAGGGAGGAATAATAAGAGGGAGGAATTCCAAGAGGCAAGAGCTTCAAAGTCTACACAAGACTCCAAAGAGACCTGAGACTCTCTCCGTAGGTGTCGCTGTGGTCCTGTCCAGGGCTTGGCAGAACATTCCACATCAGAGAGGAAAGACAGCTAGGGAAGAAGAGTGAATATTTGAAAATTAATGATGTCAGTCTGTCTTCATATATCAAGTTAATTTGAAAGGGCTTTAATTTTCTTAAAGGATAAAAAAAGGTTTCTTTGCTAGATTAAACTTGCGATTGTCATTCATATATTGTTTATAAGGTAGTCATCTCTTTGTTCCGTATTTTTTTGTTTTTGATTTTGTATACTAGTTAGCAGTGAAGACTTGTCTGCGTGTATCAGAAGGAATAAAGAGAGAAACGTCCTTAACTGTCAGTTTTAATAAGAGGAGTCAACATGCCTCTATTCAGGTTAAATATTGTCCTGTCACATTTCAATAGAGTCAACAGATTTTTTAAAAAGAAAAGTCAAAAGCACTGTGTATGCAAAAAACCCTCCCTGTCATAGAATGTCAAAGCCCTTCTTTATCTGGGGGAGGGGCGTGGAGGTAGGACAGAAAAATCTTTTGTAAAATGTGAAAAATTACCACTCATAATTGGCACTGACATAAAAAGGTTTTTTTTGTTAGAAAAACAAAGAAAATCTCTAATTTAATAATCACCTGCAAAGTGTTATTGTGATGGGAACAAAAAACACACAATCAAAGTCATCTTTTTTAAGTAACTCTGGTGTTTTTTAAGCAATCACTGCACTTATAGCAGCTCAGACACATAAACCAGTGATGTGCAGAATATGGGGGGAGAAAAAACACTCCAAACTCCTCAAGCAAAGTTTCTGAAATAACCAAGTGACAGGCTACAATAAGAAAATGCAAATGGGACATTATGTTCAAAATAAAACCAAACAAAGTCTTTTTTAAAAGCTCAAAACATATTTCTGCAATGTGGCATCTCTGAGGATTAAATTGCAGAATAGCCTTACTCCACTGAAGGACTGAAGGAGCAAAGATACACATTTTGGGAAGCTGGCCTGGAGAGAATTGGGCTTGCTGAGTAGGTGACAATTCAAAAATAGTCTGGCAATATCAAGTCATTTTTCTCTCTTAAGCACCTCCTGATTTATTTAAGAGAAGAACAGTAGTTGGAGTTTTCAAGATATGATATGTTTTCACTTGTAGCAAATGCCATAATTTTTGAAATTATTCTAAATCAGAATGAAACTGTTTGCACCTAATAACCATCTCTACCAATTAGGTCAGTATAAAGACTACATACAGCTTTCCAAACTAAGTCATATTTAGAATAGTCTCCAACTTGATAATGTCAAACTGAATGAGACCATTGTTGCTAAGAATAGCAAGGAAAGCTGACTCAAAATCTCAACACTTCCTTCTTATTCACATTCAGGCATTATTATTGAGTAAAGAATACTCCAAAGTGACCACTTTCTGAAGGTTTCTCCAAGGCCTAATCATCTCCTAGAATGATTGCATTTGAGCAAATCAGCTTCAAGTTCTCTAAATGAAACAAATATACAAATATAAACAAAAACTTTTTGCCATAGAATCTGGTAACAATATGTCCTGATGTGCCTAGGACAATTTCAGTTTACTTGTGTTGTCCTAGTGTTTCATTTGTTTTAGGACTTGTCACGAGTGGCCTGCTTATTCATGAGGTACTATTAGTCATGCATTCAAAAAAATTCAGGTTGACTGTAGCAGACCTGCACTTCCAGCTTCCGCTGTTGTTTTGTTGAGCTGTGGTGAGATGCATGTGTGCAACAAAAGCCTCACTTTAACATATAGCCACCACTGAAAGATGACCAATGATGATTCATATCTTTATTCCAGGAGCGATTCATGCTTCTCTTTTAAGGACCACTTGTAAGGCACTTAGAGATAAAATGAACCCTCAGAGATAACAAGATCTAGCTTATCTGGTCAGAGGAGGTGATGACAGAAGTATCTGTCACCACTGCCTTTGCTGGCTCCTTGTGCCATACTCCATGCCCCTAAGCTGTACAGAGGTGGTCAGGTCAGCAGGAAAAGCAGAAAGATACAGCAGTTCTGTCACGACGATGTGGAGAGTAGTCTGTGCACTCTTGATATTGAGTTTCATCCATTAGCGTGTAGTGAGAATCTACAATTGTTTACTTACTGTTTTATTTCATCATACTTTTCATTTTCCAGTATACTCTTTAGATGTCAATCAGCCAAAATCCCCAAAAACACATGATTGAAGAAACTTAAAGTTTCTGCTACTTATGAAAGTTCATGACAAAAATATTTGCTGATGTTTACCATGCTCTGTGGAAGAACCATAGGAGTATCACTGACAAAAGAAAAGCAAAAGACATGTATCTGCTGAAGAAGTCTTGTCTAAAGTTAGTTCTTCTAAGAAGAAAAATAATGACTTGATACATAAAGCTACAGAGGGTGCTGCTGCCCATCACTGCCAATCATGACTCTTCACTTAGATCACATGACTATTTTCTAAATTAATTCACTCATTTTAGATTTCCATGGACATAGATGTCAAGCTTCCACCTTTATATTCCCAGAACTAAACTAATTTAAGAGCAAAGAATTAAAGTAAAATGAATTTTTTAAGAAAGACTTGGCTGTGTAATTTTTCTTTCCTTGGAGATCATTAATTTTCTATCAATTAGATTTTAGATTTGAAACTTTGAAGACCTTTATAAATAAATCTAAATGTTTTAATGCAACAGTCATTTCATAAACAAATGCACGTATTTTGGTTGCATTTTCTTCAAAATCAATTAAAAACACTTAGGAAAGTATTCAACAAATGAACACACACACACACTGTAGCCTGGAGAATTCAGCAAGCAGCATAATTGGAAAAATTTGTGTGGAAAATAACATTCAAATTTATCCTCAAGAAAGCAAAAGGGTAATTTAAAACATTTAAAGTAATGAGACCTCAAATGAATCACAAAATTTTGTTTTGGAATTCTATACCTACGCCTTAGAATACTGTAAATTGTAACCCAAGAATATTTTGATGGTGCTGCTCTTTATTTTTTTTTTTTCCGTACTGGGGATTGAACTCAGGACCTTGCATTTGCCAGGCAGGCACTTATTCCACTGAGCTGTATCCCCAGCCCTGGGGCTGCTCTTTAAAAATTTCAAAAACTCATGTTTTTCCTGAGATTAACTAAAATCAAAAATCCTATGAATCTGTAGCACTTTATTTGGTAAAACATTTATAAGAATTATAAAGACAGATAACTTGACAAATTTTGTCTTACAAATTTTTATCAGTTTCTCTGAATGAATCACCTATGAAAATATTTTGGCTGATTATATGCATACATATATATATATATGTGATACATATATGTGACTTTCACATATAGATGCAAATAGATATAGATATGAAATTGACAGCATTTAAAATCTTAATGTATTTGTAAAAAATCTGTTTTGATTTTTATTCTTAAAAGTATCCAGGTTTGGAACACAAACTACATTTAGTCATTGTACATTTGAGTATTGTTACTAAAAAATGACATCTCACTATTGACCAAGAAGAGAGGCTCTTGAAGAGATGCCTTTCTCCAAAACAAAGTCTCCAAAGCATGTGCGTGCTCAATGCCATTTCCTTTTGAGCCATGTCATCATGTGGCTTTGTACTGTGTCAACTAGGCAAGAACTTTGCTTTCTAGCATATTCTGGGTTTAGGTTACTATTGCTCACAAATGACTCTTTGTTTTAGATTTGAAAGGCCAAAATGACATGGCAGCATTTTTCAACTACTCTGAAGTTCGGTGTCATTGGTTGGAAACTGCACACAATGGCAGATCATGTGTATCACTGGGGGTCTGCTTTCTCACACACAACATGCACAGCAACACTTGAACCCACAGCTGTCTGGTTCCTGCAGGGTTTTCTCATTCAGTTTCTCAAGTGTTGGCCAGATGCACCTGCAACTCTTTCATGAGCAGGTCCATCTTCTCTTGTCAGTTGCCCATGGCATTGTGGTTCATAGTAGCCAAAGACAGACAGGGGTTCCAGTTTGCGCTCATGGAATCAGTTATCCTTGTGGGTTTCTAGATCATCCTCACTCTTGTCTATCTCCAACTTTCCACCCTGAATTGGTACTGCTAACCAGTGGAAACTTTACTTTTCCGCACTAGAGACAGCAGCCTGCATGGAGCCACCTACCAGCTCCCACTGCTAAGCAAAGTCTCAGCCCTATTCCAAAGCCCTTACTCCAGTCACTCCTGATAGTTCTGCTTCCATTCTTGGCCCTTGAAACACCATCCTAATGTTTCAAATCCAGGTGGTTCCTGAGTTTGATTTTATTAGCCATCTGCTAGATCGAAATACCAAATTTCATAGCCACTTTGATGTTTATGAAATCACTTTCAAATGATACCTGGCAAAGTGAAATAAAAATGAATGAAGGGAATACAGAGAGGAGTTGGCAAAGGGTCTGCTTTCCTCCTGCAGACAGGAAACTTCTTCGGATGAGAGTCAGCGCCAAAGGGAGAAGTCTCTGGCTTGTTCACTCTCCTTTTTTTCTTTGAAATCTCACCCCACCTTTGCGTACTTTATCAATCAGTCCATTCATTTAGGGAAGCACTCTGGCACAACGGGAAGACAGGGGTGACCTTTAGCGGGCACCAAACCCAAGCCGGGCTATTCCTGCAGATCTTGAGGAGTTACGCAAGTGAGGACTTGGAAGCAATCTCTCCCTCACATCAACACACGTTCTATTCTTTGTCCGTGCTGCCAGAGCCCTAAAGCCTGGAGGTTATGTGACAGTCCAGGCAGGTGCAGAGTGCTACACTCCAGTCTCTTCCTATGGCATCTTGACTCCACTTTTGATAATAGATGAATAGATCTCACAAACTCAAAACGCAACACGGAAAATAAATGTAACCTTCTTCCCCAGCCTGTTCTTGTCCGTAGTCATCCCTAGTAGGAGAAAGACGGCATCACCATCCCAATCCTCGATGGCCTTGAACTTGATTAAGAAAATGCCTGGGCATTTTACCAGGGGGAAGGGTAATGCTGACACCACTCAGACGGATTAACAATTAAAACTCTTTCCCTGGAACACGAATCCCATACAAAAGTGATGCTATTCAAAGCTTCAAAGCGAGGGTCTGCGAAGGCCCCACATACTTGCCCCATTTTCGTTATTTCAATTTACTTCAGGAAAAGAGAAAAAAAAAAATCCCACAAAGCTGACATTATAAAGTTGCAGGGATACGGGAGCTATTTAATCATTTTGTGTGTTACCCTGGCTTTGCGGCACTCTCTTCTTCCTGCGGTTTTGTTCTTTGGCTGCTCATTAGCACCTCCCCCAGAGAGTGGGCAGGAGAAGGGAAAAAGAGATAAAACTCAAATCAGACAATTTTATCAGTCAGCCTGTCAACAAGTTGAATATATTGAGAGCCCAGGGGGTACAGAGACACTTTTTAACAGCTCTGATGAAAAGTTTGGTGGGGGAGGAGGTCAGCACTAATGGCAACATTGAGATTTTTTTGGATTATCAAGGGATTGTATTGATTTGTGCCCTCCACATTTCCATTAGTGCAGATAATCAAAAGTGGGGCAAAAATAATTAAGCATCTGTAGAACTTTCTTAAGGAAAATACTCTTTAAAATCCACCACTTTTGTCCTTGTGAGTTTGGGGACCTGTTGGGCAGTTCAAATGGAAAACAAGTAAATTAATTTCCTTTGCTTTGTCTAGATTCTTAAAATTGCACTGTAAGGAAAAATAAAACCCATCACAGCAGGTTCTGTAGCTCCCAACAACCCTGTCCTTTTAGCCCGCCTCCAGCATAGAGAGGGGCAGGGCCCGTGGAGGGGTTGCGTCTCAGTAAAGCAGGGATGCTGCCTTGAAACCAAGCTGAAGCCCGCCAGTGAAGGATTGAGTTTGCTACAGACACGGCCAGACTACGTGTGCTCTGCACACTAGCATGGGTTTCTGCTCTCTGCATAGACACAAGAGGCCCTTCGTTACGTCATGAGGCTGTCTAACACATGGTGCTTGCTGTGTCTGAGGTGGAGTGGAAAAATAAAAAATAAAAAAGCAATCGGTCACTCTTTGTCTTTCTCTTGCTTTTCAAAATCAAGACTTGAACTCAGGACCTTATGCTTACCAGGCAGGTGCTGTGTAGCTGAGCTATATCCTGGGACCTCTTTCTTTCTCAAGAACTAGAGCATTCTTTCAGCTTAAGCTTCCAGAGCCCCATGCCAGCTGACTTCAGTCAGGAGCTCAGCCCAGAGTGGTTCTGGTGGGTCATTAGAAGAGGGAAGGAAAAGAGAAATCAGTATTTCTTCTCCTTCCTCTTCCTCCGGTTGCCTTTTCAGAAGCTTCTTGGCGTCCATCATCTCCTCTCTGCTATAGGTCCTACGTGCACCAGCCTGCGCTATGGTTCTAACTGCCTGGATCCCTAAGCACCAGCAAGGCTACTTCCTTCCTCGTTCCCTTGGTCAAGGAGTTACAGTGCTCTCCTGCTGTTGTTAATTTTTCTGGACTTCACCGTCATCACCATTGTTGCTTCACTGACTTCCCTAACACCTGCACAAATAAATCTCTCCACTGAATTTGCTCTTTTAAATACCAAAGCAGTGTCTGCTTCTTGCTAGCCTGTGACACATACCAAGAGCACAAATTTCACAAACTTCTATCTCAATAGTTGGCTGAAGGTGAGAACTTCGTGGTTTGCTGCTTTGACAGACAGGATTTCTCTACTGCATGCAGCCCTTGGCACCTGCCCGGGCAGAGAGCTGGTCTGTGCATCACAGTTACTTAGTAGCAGCATCCCTGACCCCTACCCAGTAAGTGCCGGTAGCATCTGCCCACTCAAAAATGTCCCCAGACATTGTAAAGAGGGAGGAGAGAAGTCTCCTCCTGTTGAGAGCTAATGCTGGAGGAGAGGAGGTGGCCTGATCTCTGTACACAGCTCAGATGCTCCGCCCTCCATGCATTGTTACTGAGTCTGGGGCTTGGGCCATGGATGGTGGAGGCTGTGACCCAAGGGCCCATGGTGGCATCTTCTATTTACTAATTACCAGGGACTCTGAAGAGCAAGAGAGAAAGGATCACTCCAATTTCCCGCATGTGTTGACCTAAAGGCAAAAGGACTAATTTTCTTTCCCATGGGGACCCTGCTGGCCTAGTAGGCCACAGCTGTGATAAAGCCCAGTGGTTCTTACTCAGTCCCATAAAGACACTGGGAAAATGTGAGACTGGGGCCTCAAGGTTTGAAAGCAAAACAACGTTCTCTATGATCCCTGTTCCGTGACCTCTCTCATGTCTGCGTTTTCAAGTGCAAACCAGCCAACGTTGTGCACCAGAGTCTCCTCCTCCCGGTCCCTCAAGGGACACTGCCATCTGATTGTCATGTCATTCAGGAAAGACACAAAGGTACTGCCAGCATCGACCTCACAGCATGCCAGCCTGGTTCCTAGCTGCCTGGAGGTAGCGCTGTAATTTAATTAAATGTCAACCCCCAGGTATTATATTTCAAATGCAAATAACTTTGGTAATGTAATATTGTGGCTGAGACTTTAAACTCAAGGAAATCGAGAAAATCAAGTTATGGTTGCTTCTAGAATTAACATTCCTTTATACATTCCTTGGGTGCTGGACTTGCTTTCTGTTGCTAACTACTATCAAACACACTCACCAAGTGACTGGATATTTACTGGGATGCTGGAAAGACTCTCTCTAAAGGTCGGAATTCTCACTGGTAAAATGAATGGCCTTTAAATCGTACTTCTGATTCTTACGTGGGGGCTGTAGTAAGAGCCGGAGCAAACAGGTGAGGAGCTGTACTCTAGCCCAGATGTATTTCTGGCTAATTGTTCCATGTTTCTCTTTGGTCCTTACCTCCTCCAAACCATAAACATGAACTTCCTAGTCACATCCTTTAGCAAGGTGCCATGCATACTTGTTCTGAATGCCTTTAAAAAAGTAAAATATAATGCAAAGTACCTAAAGGGCTACTTTATTTTTAAAATAATGCATTTCTGCTGTCTTTTTCTCGAGGCTCAGGTCCAGCGAGATGGTTTTCAAATACAAAAATGGTCAAGCTCCAGAGTCTCAGCCTACAGTTAGTTACAGAAGACAGCAGCTCCCTGCCTCAATCGTGGTCCTCATTGTAGAATACAATGGAAAGGTTTTTTTCAGCAAAGTCAAATAATCATGAAAGAAGCACTTGAGAGACGCCCTGAGATGGCTTCCTCATGTACCCGAATGATTATGAGATGGCCAAAGTATCTGTGTGACCAGGCTGAGCAGTCCTTCAAGTAAGAAACTAAAAGAGGTTTCCAGCGCGGCGATTATTGGAAGGGTCACCAGCGGGCTGCCTCCGAACTGGGTTATTTAGGAAGTGCCCACACACAGGAAGGCCAGATTGCTAAAGATAGTCACTTCATGAGACCCAAATGGACAAAGGGAAAGGCCACAACTTAAACTCTCTCAAGTCTCTGAACCTGGATGCCTGAATCGCCTGCAGGTGCTCCTCTTCCCTGCCCAAAAGCAGCTGTCTAGTGTCTGTCCCAGACGGAGTCTCCAGAGCCTTCTCCCTCAGAGGCTGTGTATATGTGTTATATATGAGGGTGGGAGAGCTGGCAGACACTGCTCTGAGGTTTCTGCTTACATCTCTGCCTCCCCAGCACCTCCAGGGTGTCAGCGGCTTTGTGTCTTGCAATAGCTCCCGACATTGTCCAGAGAGCCCTGCAGATCTCGCTCCCGGAGTCTCGGCAGGTAGGCGATGAAATCCCACCATTTCTAGGATATCTACGCTTATATATCTTTACTTTTTAAATGTCCTTCTTTATTCTGAAGAAAGATTTAATATCCACGTCATTACACAAGTAACATAGGCTACAAACTGGGAGAAAGGAAGTACCTAAAGGGTATAAAATGGACCCAGAAATGGAGGAATGTAAAATGGGGACTCGCTCTTGTAGTTAGCTAAAGGGACCGCTAATTCTGTGCTCATACTTCCCAGTAACAAAGCCAAAAAGGGAAACTTCAAGCATTGACAAAGTTCTCAGGGCCCACCAAATGAACACAAAAGCAAACAAGCAAAGGAAACAGAAGAAGCCCAGTCACCCCTGACACTGAAGCTAACAGAAATTTCTCCTGCAGATGAACACTGTGACATGCACATCACCAAGACACCTCTCGTCCGCCTATTACCATCTCGAATTTCCAACACAAAGAAAGGAGAATGATTAAGAATATATATATATGTATATATACTCTTAATCATATATATATCTATATATATATGTAAATTCCCCAAGAAGAATGCAATTATTATGTATCAGGAACATATACTAATAAAAAGAAACTAAAAAATTTAAATTAAAAGCTTAGAATGATGTTTCATCATGCAAATCTTTGCAAAAGATACCTCTCTAAGACCATCCTCACGCTGACATTATAGCCATTCATAAATGTGCCTGTGAAGAGGAGCAAGTGTTATTGTCTATCAAATTCTCCTTCAGTTTGTCAATTGTAAGTGATCACAAAAATAGCGCCTTGATGGAATCCCTCAAAAGGGGCAAATAGCCTCTAAATTATGTGCACAGTGGTGTTTAAAGAGAGTGTTTAGGTATACTGACTGCTGTTTCCCTAGGATCCATTAGCTCCTCCTAAGTGCCCACCACCCAACACAGCCAAGGGCCCTTGCGCCACCATCGGTATTCAAAAGATGTCTAAGTGGGCTCTAGTTTGATGTTAGGCCAAGACATATATGCCATATTGCCCATATTACATCACTATGATCCTCAGCGACACACAAAACTCACAAAAACTTCTTGGAGAGGTGGGAGAGAATATGCTCAGTGTGGTTTGTGACTATTTATTTGAAATGTGAAACCAAGGGAACACAGGTACATGGCAGAACTTTGTCAGAACTTGGGTTCAAGCATATAGAGTGAGAAACCACAGAAAATAAATGTGCTCACCAATACTGGGGAAGAATCAAGGATCTTCTTTTGTTAAAAGCCAGGGGTTAGCTCTCAGCTGGTCTCACCATGCAGTGTGGGACTGCAGCCCCTTGCTCAAGGGAGGTACATTACCATGAGAACTCTTGATGGATTGTGAACATGACCAAGCAAAACCTTCCAATGCTCTCTCAGTGAGGAAGTGAGCAGGTATATTTCTTTCTAATTACAAATTTTGCACAGTTTGTCATCATTTGTCAATTGTCAATTGTCAATTTTTTTTCATTGTCCATTTTTTAAACTGTAAAACCATGTCATAGGAAAGGTGAGTCCTTTATAATCTTATCTACCAGTGAGAGGCACAGGTGAGGGTCCCCCTTCTACCCAAATGGAGTCATTTCTTTACTTACAGGTATAGTGCACATAATTTAACTTAGTAAATTTTTGTATCAATGGAACCATATTTGAAATGCAACTAGCTCCCCCACCCCCATGTAATGAAATATCTTAGGTCAGTTCTCACAAAAGGACAAGGTTGTCACACACATCCTCAAATGGTACCTTGCTGCACATGGGCCAGTGGAACTGCGTCCCTCTTTACCCTTGCATAGCATCCCACTGCAGAGACATCCCTGGAATGATGGGATGAAATCCCCATTCTGGAATATGTCTATATACGTGACTGTCTTTGTCACTACAAAACTACAATAGGAATTCTCAAGGGTACATTTGCACCTTTACAGAAACATTTTTGTTACAGCCCTAAAGAAGATTCATATTCATGAAAGGGAATGCGCATATTTTATGCAAAAGCTATTTCCAAATTTCCCTAAAAATTTATGCTACCAAATGAGAATTTAAGAGAATACTATGCTTATTTCCTTGACCCCTGGCCAATATTAACAATTATTTATACTTTTAGTATATGGAGGTCTGATAGCTAAAACACTGTATTCAATTGTTAGAAGATCCGTATTCCTATAACTCCCACATATAACAATGTACACAGTTGAAACATAATCTAAATGACTACAAATCCTTGCTGATAACCAAATTCTTGTTAAGCCAACTGAGTATTAAATTTGCCATTAGTATTACACATCGCCACCCAGAAAGAAATGACGGGCAGTCACAGGAAGCTATTAGGGCCACTGCAAACAGACACACTGGTTGCGCATACACAACTCCAGGGGGCATCGCTCATCTAGTTGATAAATTGCATGAGTGAAGATGCAGCCTGTAAAATTCTCCACAGTGATGACATACACACACAAAACTGCTTCCTGGAGAATCCATAAAGACATTCTCTTCAAATACCACTCTTGAAAACTTAGTTCCACAAAGCCAACCCCTACCACAAACCCAACAAATCAAGCCATGTTGCATGTGATGTCAACCCAGGAAAAAGTTGGACAAATTAATCCTTGTAAGACACTATTCATTAGTATCTGAAAAATCTTTGTCCCATTTGTTCACCCAAAGGGCATAAAATTAAAGTGGCATGATCTTTCATGACGTACAAAAGTAGTTATTAATTCGCACTCATTATCTAAAGATGCTTGCCAGTAGCCTTTGGATATGTCTCTGGCGTGCACATATGGTGCTTGACACACAAGATCCAGGGAGTTGTCAATGACTGCAGGTGACAGTATTTAATCTGAACAACTCATCTATAGATGGAGTTTACTCAGAGCCTCAAATGCAATTATTCAGCAGGCCAAACCGACAGGCCGCAAGTGGAGTTTTCAGTGATCTAATTCAGTAAACACTCTCTTCAACTTCACTCTGGTATTTCTAAAATGTTCTTCTGGACAGATCATGCACATGGACGAGACAGGTATAATAATGCAGTGTACTATATCAGAGGGACCAGCCAAACAATAAATACATACTCATCTTCCTCTTTTTGCTTCTCTGGGCATAGCTGCCTGGCATCTGCCCATTTGCTGGAGCTTTTGCTGACACTCTTCTCAGTCTAGATGACTTCCTTGTCTCATTACCACTTTGGTTCATAAAGCATAACCCATTTGCTCTGAGACTGGTCTCTATTTCTGACAGGTTTTGCATTCCAAATAGTAACATTTCTCTCTTTTTAGATTTCCTTCTATTATTTCTTCTTTGTGACAGAAGAGCTGGTATTGACTCATAAAATAGTGTCACAGGAACCCAATTTTTCAAGGACTGCTCCAAACAGATTGGATTAAACCCTGCAATTAGTCCACAATTTGCATTTCGCAACAGGAAATTCATCGTTGGCAACCACAACTTCAGGGGGACTCAGTAGAATAAGCTATTGTTGAAGTAATTCCTGTAAAAGGTCATATATTTAAACCCTTCAATTTTTTCTGACAACCTCTCAGAAATGAGTGATACAGTTGCTCCAGTGTCCAAAAAAGCAATAATGTCCACACCACTTTTCTTTATAGGCAGGGTGGAATATTATTACGCCATTCATCACAGACTATTCTGGTGATAAAGTATGTTTCTTGATATTTGAGAGACCTTTTTCTTTCACTGTCTTGAAAAAGCTGAAGGTCTCCAAGCTGAGTGTCAACTGAGCAGTTTTCCAATAACATGTTAACTTCTTCAGCATCTCCCACACTATGTGACATTTAGCAGTTGCAACCAAATCCCATCACTTAGGAGGAGAGAATGAGGGTGGTTTAAGATTACCACTTCTTTTTGGTCAGGAGTCACATTACGGTCCTGCTAGAAGCAGGGGATGGTCTTATAGTCATATAAAAAGACCTTCATGGGTGAGAACTTAAAAAGTCCTTAAGTGTACAAGAAGCAGAAGACAATACAGCAAGGTGAAGCCTATTGGACCACACTATAAAAATTTCTCCAGAAGGCATTAAAATTCAGCTTTACAAACTAGTGCAAAGCAGCACAAACTTTACACAACCAAGAAGTTTATAACCAGATTCAGTTTTCCAGCTGCCATTTTGAGGCTTTGCTCTTACAGGGAACACGCCCATTGGAGCCCACAGTTTTCCAAACACAATATAATTTGTCTCCAGTCTAAATTTCTAAATTTTTATCTTCCTGACAACTCTGACCCCTTACTGCTAGTTTCACATGAGTTACCCATAGCCTGTAGTTGTCTGTTATCCCAACAATTTACGGTTGGCCCAAGACTGAAACAGTTGGAATAATCTTCTCTTCTTGCCTCTAAGGTTACCCAGATCCAAACCAAAAATTTAGCCTAAGTCTGTTTATGACCATGTTCCTTATTTTCATTTGCTTTTTTGGCACAGGCTTCTCATACTTTCTGAGTGAATGCTGCTTATGGAAATTGGAAGTCAACTCCCGCCAACCTATTCAATTTCAAATTCCCTCCATTTGGTTTTTTTTTTTTTTTAGGTATAAGCAAGAGAAAGGGAGGGAAGGAAATGGGAGGAGGACAGCGGGAAGAGAGACAGGGAGAGCCCAAATCAAGCATGTCATTTGATTATTGCGTCAATCCTGCCGCTGTCGCTCCACAGTCTAATAAACTTTAGTGGCCTGGAGTTACTCAGCTGAGCACTCTGTTACTCTTACCATTATGCAGGGGAGGAGTTGTCAGATTCATAAATTCTCATATCGCTGAACAGGGAAAGGCAAGCAGACAAAAAAAAAAAAAGAAACTCCAGAGTTCCTTTGTCTCCTATTTGTGATTTTTATTATAAATCTCTTGTTAAAATATGAACAAAAGCAGGTTTGATAGCACTTAGCTTTAAACCATTCCCAGGTATGATATATAAATATAACGCCTTTGAGGTCCCTTGACAGAATACTAAATACAGAGTTACCTTCCAGGGCCAACGGATTAGAAAAGTCCTCCCAAGGAGCCCAGTGGTTTATTTCCAGGGCCCCAGGACTCATGTTTTATGCCAAGTGGGATTTCTCTGATGAGACTATTTCCTGTATGGAGGCCCAATTTTCTTAAAATATCAAGGCAGCAACGCAGCAGCAGCCATCTAGATAATGGCATGCTTCTGTTTGGGCTTCCACAACCTCAAAGTTAAATTAACCAAATTATCCAGCACTTTGAGTCATGCCTTAGGCCAGATAACAAATGCCCTGAAATTATCATCTGTTTAAAAACAAAACAGACCAAAATCCCCCATACATGTAATTCACAGGAGTCTAAACTTTCCTACTATGAAGAATTAAACCTTTTCTCCTCATACTGCCAAAGTACGTTCTTTTCAAAGCAAGAGATCTGTTATTGGTGTTCAATAAATTTTAAGATTGAAATAAATTTTTTTCATTAGTCTTTTTCCAATCAGAAAAATAGAAGGGTTAATAGAAAACAAATGGTGCATATTTGTTTAACAAGTGGATTTGTCTTGGTGGAGTTTGGCACTGCTGTAGGCAGTGTCCCACCGAAAAGGCAACCAGGATTCCTGAGATTTTTGCTCAGGAGAAAATCTATCCAGGAACGTTTGCCTCTGGCTCAGTGAGCAAGAAATACACTTACTATGTGAAGGTTTGCAATTTGCAAGATCTGTATATTTCTGCAGCACAGCCTAGCATGCCCTGACTAAAACACTAAGTAATCTATCTAGCCAGTCCTATGGACTTAACAAGAATAAATCTCTATGTTGATTACTTTCAAATATATTTCTTAAGCCCATTTGCCCCAGATAGACAGACATAGCTAAATGTGTGAGAGTTAAGTATGCATTTGTAGGTTTGTGTATTTGTGTACTCATCCACCTTAATTTTTCCACTTAGATGAGTAAGAGGCATCTCAAATTTAATATAGCAAAAATAATAATCTCTTTTCTGTAAACACACACACACACACACACACACACACACACATACACACAGAGTGATATTTTTCCATTAGTTTCTTCACCTTTTTAAATAACATACCTTATTGCTTAGGCTCCAAAATTGGTAGCTACCCTTGATTTCTCAAAAATTAATCTGGAATCTAAGATCTATATCCTAGCAAATAAGCTATTTTGTTATAGTACATCAGATTAAAATTGGTGAAATTTCTCCTTGGGATAGCTCCATCCTTTTTTTTTCACAAATACATGCAATATATATATGGCTTTCATACTGATAATTTGTAACCTAAGTCAAAAATACAAAATACAAATCCTAAAAACTAACATGCTGTACCAAAGCAAATCAGGTCTCTGCTTCTGTTCTTGTATTGCTTCACTCTGTCATTAGATTAAATCTTCTTAACACTGTTCTTCGTGTCATCTCTTCTTAAAGAAATACCTAAAATAGTTCCTCAATGTAATAGAAATACAGTTTAGATTTCCTGGTCTGACACTCAAGACACTTCTCCAACATTCACTGCTGTCATTCACAAAACATTTCTAAAACTTAGAGCCCGTGCCTTCATGAGCACCTACCTCACCGTCTTCCTGCACACTGTTGCCGCTGCTACTCCTTTGATTCGGTGTGATCTTCCCTCCACTCCTACCTGTACTCCGGGCCAGTTGTTTCTGTCTCCAGGCTCACTCCTCTTTCACTGCCACCTCGCTAGACTTCCTACGATATAAATCTGATCATATCACTCTCCCGTTTAACACATTCCCACTGGCTGGACCCACTGGTGGCACAAGCATGACTGTTCCATCCAGTGGCTTCTCCCACTGGTGATATAGGCTCCTCTGATCACTTTTATTGGTATTTTTACTAACAAAATTAATAAAAAGCTATCTGCTGGGACAGTCATGCATGTACCACCAGTGGTTCAAGATGCTTGGCACAGAGGAAGGAATAACAGCCCTGTTGTGAATGTGTTGAAAGCCCATGCATGGGCAAAGAGAATAAAATTTAAGTGTTTTGGCTAGTAAGAATATCATGAATAATATCTCTCAAATATATTGAAATTTCTGCATAATTCTTAGCCCCAGCTTCTCACATATAATCCCTCTACTGCATTGAGCCACTTGCTGTATGTGCTATGTTTTTACCTGGCTGTGCCTTTTGCCTAAGACATCCTTTGTGCTTTGCCTGATGAACTCTACTTGGCCTTCAGGGCCCAGCTCAGGTATGATTCCAGTGCCTTTTCTGTTTATATCACTCCCTTCCTACCACTCCAATAATGCCATCACCACCTTCAAGTAGGTTAAAGTTCCATCCTTATCTCTGGAGCCACTGTGTTGCAAGATAGCTCATGATTTATTGTAGCTATTTACTATCCAAATCTTCCTTGATAACTAGGAAGCCTTTCAAAGCAGAATTTATATCCTTTATTTTTCACAAGCTGTTATGAAAAGTTCAAACTACTCAAAAGAGACATAACATAATATGACAAAACCAGCTAGTGAAAAAGTATTACCAATCTAGTTGAAGAATACTAGGCTACCATTCCTAATACCAGTCTATTCTGAGGAAAGTACCCGAGAAGACACGAGCACCTAAGGTGAGGGCCCCATGCCTTCTGCACTGGGATACACAAGAAACTGCAATATTGGGCCCTTCATACAGTGTAGAAACGTGAGGGCTCAATGAAAAGCAGAACTGTGAAGTTTGGTGTGGAGAACTACTAGGCTCTCTATTTCAAGGGTGACCTGCACTTACACCAACTGCAGCCAGTATAGGCGTATACTGCACTGCCCACACAACTCTGGAATTTATATAAACTCAGTGAGAACTAACTGTATCCTCAGCTTCCCAAACCAAACCTACTAACTTCAGGACAGGGAACAGGCTACAGCCTGAGGACCTCATTCATTCATTCATTCATTCATTCATTCAATCATCCAACAATTAACAATCTACAATCTCCTTTGAAGGGTCAGAGGGTTTACCTTACCTCTGGCATGGAACTAGAGAGGAAAAACTCAGCAGAGAGAAAGAAACCAAGGCTGTCAGCTTCCCCTGAACTTGGTAAGCTGAATCTGAAAATTCCGAGAATCTGAATGGATTCATCAGCACCATCGCAGGAAGCAAAAACAGATCCCAACCCAAGAGCAGCAAAGAGAAGAAACAGACAGAGCTGTGCAAAGAGGGCCTCCTAGGATATAATCCACAAAGAGACACAGCTCTACAAACTTCATTAAGAATCAGAAAGGAAAGGGGAAGACTGTACTACTATTATCATGATAATGGCATTTGCAGATGACACTACATTAAAAGGTGTTCCCAGTAGCAGCTCCAGCCTGGCACACGATATCAAGCTGCATGCAGGTCTTGGGAATCGATATCAAGAAGAACACAGTGAGGCACTGGTGGAAAAATGCAGATGATCTATCTGGGGATGAATAAACTTAAAGATGGAATTTAACTTGAAGGACACTGCTGGATGGCAATAAATGAGAAAACAAGCAGAGAGTGAGCTGGTGGGAAGAACAACCAAGAGGTAAGGCAAGCACTGCGGCTCAGCAGTTCTCTGAGCCAGTGAAGTCTTCAGCCATGCACACAAGGGCATCCCAGACCATGGCTAAGCGAGTCTGTCTCTCCGTGTCAGCACTGAGCCCAGACTTGGAGCACTGCAGGCAATTAGGGGTAATGTGATGCCTCAGTGGGAACTGAGAAAAGAAAAGAAAAACAAATCAAAGGGAGTGAAATATGAGGAAAGACACAGGCGATAAAATGAACATAATTTGACTAAATAACAACCTAGGGGACTATGATAACCATCTAGAGAGCATAAAAATCCAAAATGGGGCCTGGAGGTCTACTGGCCGCGGCTTTGCTCTGTGAAATATCTAGTCTCAACGTTAGAAGCTCCATAGGAAGGCAGCATTTTGCATCCATTTAATTGAAAGATGGGGACTCTGTTGTGGGGAATAAACAGACCTGGGTTCCCCGAAAGTACACGTGCCCTGAAATAATCTTTCATAACGCATAGACTGAGAACCTGGGAGAAACCAAGAGCCACTGCAAGAAGCTGTGTGAATCCATAGGCATAAAGTCACTTGTGCTTGCCTCTGATGTTTACTGAACAAATGCTCTGTGTCCACACCATAATCGGCCTTGAGTACAATGCTTTCAACAAGGAATACACAAGTATATAGTAATAAACTAGATTAGACAGCCATAAGGAGAAAAAGCAGACTTAAATAGAAAACCACGAAAGAGCTTTAAGTAACAGTGCCATAATTCACCCTAGCTTTTAAAAATACACACAGGTACTCTTGATCAGTGGATAACATTGTGTGTCAGCTACCAAACGTCTGTCCTTGTACCTAGAAGTTTGCAAATGAATGCTAACTCTAGGTGTGATTCTAGATGTATATGTATGAACATGTGTGTATGTGTATACAATGTACCCATGTATATGTATTTTGATGTGTACATATTTATGCATTTAAATATTAGGTAAATATTTTAAAAATCAAAATGAAAATGTATGAATATAAAAGGACAGTGAACAGGCTACAGCCTGAGGACCTCATTCAATTATTCATTTACAGATGACAAATAATCTACCATAATCTACCTCATCTTCTCATATTCACATATAATCTACATATAATCTGCCTCATCTTCTCATATTCACAAACAGGAAGTGAAGGGTCCTAAGAGAGACACAAAGAATGAGTTGTTTTCTGAAGCTTCTGGCTTTGTACTGTCACGATCTCAAGTCCTGATGCTCACACATGACTTTGGACCCTTCCTCTGCTCTAGCCACCATGGTGCCAGAGAAACCCATCACCACATCCATGTAGTCATCACCCTCTATTTTATAGCAGGCAGACCGAAGGCAGGGTCTAATCTGAGGAAAGAGTATGCAGTGCGGTCATCTAAGAAACGACGAATCAGGACAATCCAGTTCTTAATTTCCACTCGCAGTTTCCATGTGGTCTGGTTAAATGTTTGGCACCTAGATTCCATGTGAGTATCTGTCTGTTCCTCTCTCAAAACTCTGTGAGGAAAAAGTACATCTCCCCACCCTCATCTTTTACCTGTGATCCAGCTCAACTCGTGAAATAAAATGCAAGGAAATAGACTGGCTTCCTTCAGACATGGCCTGACGCCAATATGTTTCAAAAGTAGCACCCAGTCTCATTCTCCACCTCTGTTTACTCTTTCTCTCTTCTCTCTCAATGTTGATTTTATTTCCAGACAGTCTTTCTTTTCCTGATGATTATTTTCTAATTCCTGAAGGAATGAGACTAAAGAATCTAGCCAGCTCGGCCTGGACTATGGTCCACCTAGAACTGGAGGATGTATGCATGCCTTATAGCCTGAACAGGAAGAACTTTTGCCTAAGGGAAGATCGAGGCATGTCTTAGTCTGTTTTCTGTTGCTTTAAGTAGATATCACAGACTTAGTCATCCATAAAGAAAGGTTTATTTGCTTCCTGGTTCTCGAGGTCAGGAAGTCCAAGGACACAGTGCTGGTATCTGAGGGCCATCTTGCTGTATGACAATATGGCAGAAGGCAACAGATGGCGAGCTAGAGCATGTGCAGTAGCTTAGGTCTTTCCCTCTTATAAAGTCCTAAACGCCCCACCCTCATGATCTCATCTAATCCTAACCACTTCCAAAAGGCCCCACTTCCAAACTTTGGAGATTAAATTTCCAACACATGAACTCTGGGGCACATATTCAAACCACAGCCAGGTGATACCCGAACAGGGATGCTGGGAGGGCAAAAACAACAAATGTCCAACTGGCCTCCCACCACTTCTCAGTGTGGACACTGAGTGACAACTCCCTCTCCTCACAACCTCCAATAATACCAGATGACACCTGCAGGTACAGTGGGTCCTCCTTATCTGTGAATTTGCCTGCTCACGGAAATGGCCTTGTAACTACACCTTCAACACTTGTAGTACTCCCAGGTCACTTGCAGACAGCCACGAAAGAGAGAAGCTTTTGAGCCCTCTCATGTACATCTCTAGCTGGCGTGGACCAAGGCCACATTCCGCCTTCTTGTTTCAGCCCTTCTGCTGTAAGCAGGTATCTTTTCTGCAGGCTTAGGGCCACTCTTCTTTTGCATTTGTGTGATTTTTGTTGGTGATTTTGCAATTTGCAATGACTACTACGTGCAGTGCTGAAATGCTGTCTAGCGTTTCTTAGGACAGAAAGTCGTGATGTGCCTTTTGGAGAAACTGCCTGCTAGATACGCTTTGCTTGCTCAGGGGTTATAGCACTGTTAGCCAAAAGTTCAATGTTAATGAACCAACAATCTATAGGAAGTAATATGCTTTTAAACAGAAACACACATAAAACAAGGTTATGTCTTGATGGGCTGACAAAATGTTGAGACCAGAGGCTGGCAAGCCCCTAACCCCTCATCTCCCCAACGACCAGTGGTGGAGTGTACACTATGTCAGCATTCAGTGGAGCTTTACAGGACATAACTACTGCTAATAATGAGAAGCACCTGTGTGTGTGTGTGTGTATAATATGTCATCTACTTCACACCCCCTCGGACTTCTTCCCAAACATCTCCTATATTTTGTCTTCCATCTATATTATAAACTTCTTTAAAAATCATGCCAAAGCAGATCATTAAACCTTACTGACTGAGGGGTGTATTGGTCAGTCACACAACCCACATCAACACAGCTACAAATGTCTCCATTCAAAAAATCTTCTAGGGCTTAATCTACTACCTGGTTGTGTATCATCTTTCCCCTCTGGGTTGTATATTGTAGACCTGTCAACATAGGGTGTCAATCCAAAACCATTGTTCATTTTCATGGTAAAACAGAAATGAGGTATGCAAGAGAACTCTCTGCTGAAACCGGGTTTTTCACCTGGGCAGACAGAGGTTTCCACCTGGGGAAATGGAGTTTACATTTTGACTGCTCAGTAGATCACAAACCATCACTGTCAAGCCAGTGCCTCTCCAGTGCCCTGAGCAGCACGGCATCTACCTGTCTCTCCTAGTGTCCTCTGGAAGACATTGCCCTGCCAGGCCCTACACAACCCCTGTGCACCCAAATTGTGTCTGCAGCAAGACAGAGGTATTGGGAAACCAGCAAATGTTTCCTGCATCTGACTTCCGTGCTTTACAAGAGGCTACTTTATTGACCAGAGTTTTACTTCTGGTCATCTTTGGTGCTGTGAATGCAGACTTGGGGGAGGCTCTCCTATCTGTGCTCTGTTTCAGTTGTTGGAGAGGTAGCATGGTACCCAGGAAAAATAAGTGAGGGGAAATTCATGGAGAAGGTTTCTGAATATCACACAATAGTGTAGTTCAATTAGGAGAAGGCTCTCCTGGAGCCCCTTCTGGGCATATTCAGCAGACTTCTCAGAACCTTGGTTTCCCTCTGCCCCAGAAGCCAGGAGACTGACTGAATGATAATCTAGTAATGTAACATTATTGTAATGTTTGGCTATTTCATGGATACTTTTCATACACAATTTTGGGGGGATTTTTTGTTCCTTTTCTTTTGTGTTCTACACAGTTTTATTCTTTAAATCCACTTATAGGGTAGATGTCATTATGATCCCCACTTTACACATGAGGAAGCCAATTCAAAGCACTGTGATGTGGAAGAGCACATGATGACCACCACCCACTTAGCGACTAAGCCATGATTTGAACCCAGGCAAGTAGACTCCAGATCTCCCTTGTTTGCCCACACATCTGTCCTGCCTGATTAACTTCTAAGGTCCCTTTCTACTCAAGCTTTTGGGGTTAGTTTCCAACATTTCTCACTTTCTCAAGTTCAGGACTCATGCCTACAACTCTGGCTGTGCAAGTTGGATGCAAATAAATTTGAACTGGAGAAAAAGGAGTAAAAAGAGGCAGGAAAATTCTGGAGTTCAAACTTCCTAGTGGCTGCAGAAACTCTATAATCCATCCTACTAATCCAGTTTTAATTTTATCAATAAGCAGATGGGGCCTGGACTATTTTTCAAGGCAGTGCATAATGTGTGAGTAATTTTTCATGCTACTTCTTCCTTTTAAAAAGCCCTCCAAGAACTTCTAGAATGCATGAGTATCAACAAAGCAAACACCTCTCCTCTTCCTCTTTCTTCTTCTTTGTCTTCTCCTCCTCCCCTCCTTCTCCTTTCTAATAGTGCTGCTTCCTTAAACACGATCTAGAGGAACGGTCTGCAAAGGTCAGGGATCCTGCAGGTGCATCCTGGGAATTGTCCTGATGGCTCCCAGTGGGCCCACACCCCCCACCTCAGCCAAAGACAAGGAACCCAACCTCCCACAAAGAAAACCTGGAGCTTGAGGCCCAGCTGATTATCAAAATGAGGCATAGCGTCCTCTCCATGATTCTGGCAAGAGATTAATCTGTAAATCAGAAGCAATTTTAATTTTTAAAAAGTAAAGGATGAAAGACCTACTTGTAGCCAGCAAGGTACCTCATCATGAAGTGATGGCAGAACCTATCATCAGTAAGGGTCTCTGCTCCCCCCCCGCCAGCTGGGTACAGTGGCAGCTCCTTTTAGGCTCTGAGAGCACACACCAAGATGAACTTCTGACCACTTTTCACTTCTCAGAGAGGCTTGCCAGCAACTAAAATTAGACCGGCTTCTATTCTGAGCCCAGGGCTCCTCATGGCTGACTTTCTTTTGTAAGAGTCTGTGATGGTGGTTTGTTTGATTTAAAGAAAATCAATGAAGAGTTACATGAGAAGGAAGAAAACAGAAGACCAGGTATTCCCAGGTTAAGATAAAAGTCCAAATAAAGGGCACCGCATACACAGTCTCACTCTCTCTTTCTCTTTCTCTCAAAGCAAAGAGAATAAGAAGCCTTTGAGGTACAGTGGAAACCATTTTGGTGGAGGGGTAGCATTTTCTGCATCGCTAGAGTATAATCTGATAGGCCTAATCTGGTAAAAATTGCAGCTGCTCTTTAACAGGGTGACTGACACAAGACAGAACAGATAGAAAAATAGGTGGTCACAAAGGGTCACTTGGGCTCCTTCTAGGGGCTAAGAGCATTCTGGACTCTCATCTCTCTTCTTCCCTTTCTGAGTAATAAGGGCGAGTGTGCAGGACAGGAAAAATGCACAGCAAGATCGATCCCCCTGCTGTCCCTCACCAGGAAGGGAAATCAGGCTGACAGTGGCCTCTGACCAGGGGTGGCTCTTGACTACGTAATGAGGTTAGCTGAATTAGAAAGGTTTTTAACCAACAGATTTTTCTCTTTCACTTAGGGTACTGGAATTCCAAGGTTTTCTAGAAGCCACCCACCTCTCTGTCCTTTATCAGAAAGCTGCCCTTCTCCTCAAGCACTTTCATGAGTCCCTCTAACCCCTGTGTGTGTATTATTTATGATCTTGGAGCTTTTTCTTTTCAGGGTATTGGTCCATAATAGTGCCGTCTATGTTATTTATGACGCAAGGAATAACTTAAACCACATTAGGAACCTCAACATTATAGGGACTTTAGAGAGCTACATTTTTCTAGTTATGGTTAAACTACGACAGTGATAAATCCAATCGTAAGAGTGCAAGAGGGAATGCACGGGACAGGTGTTACCCATTAGTCACCGTAAGGAAACGCAGGAACAAGCACTGGCTCACAGATGCTTCAGTGCCTCTTCCCAGGAACAGCTGTGGGAATCTGACATAGTGAGAGGCTGGGGGCTTCTGAAAACCAATAATGAGAAAAGATGGACAAGGGTGGGGTGGAAGGGGACAGAGGTACGGAGTGTACTATGCAAAGAATACAGACACCAAATGCAGTATTCCTGTTTCATACTCTCCTCTGGCATAGATTCCATAGGGTTTTCTGTGCATCTACAGACAAGCTTGCACTGTGAGTTTAAAAGTAGCCCATAGTCCTTAATTACCACCAATCAACAGGGCTCTGGACCTATATTCAGCTACTATAACAGAGCAATACAAGAAGTACCCAGAACACCAGCTATGACAGTCAGTACTGGAGAAATGTACCCTTCTGTGTTTCAGTTTCTTCATCCATGAAAATCATTGAAGTAGGTCTCCATCTCCCTCCCCATGAGAACAATAGAACAATTTTTTTAATTCAAAAAATGGGTCTTGAGGACAACCAAAACTGAGCATGACACTAGGTGCTAAGACAAAATACAAAGCAGGCATTGCAAGGTAGTTACGGTTTAGTAGTGGAATGAGACCCCAGAAGAGATCACTTTATGGTAACACGACAACATTGAGGATGGAAGAATGTACAAGGTCTTAGTATTGGAGTACAGAGTCGGACGATCTCTGTAGGAAGCACTGGTGTAGAATGGAAGAACCTTGCCAGAATCTTTGTCTGTCTCCAGGTGCCTTTTGCAGCTTCCATAAGCTACCTATATCTAAGAGTCACAAGAAACAACTACAGACTGCAGGGATTATGTCAGCAACAGTAATTAAAACTTCTTAGTAATAACTTTCAAATATTGTACCTCAGGCACAAACAACACATATACAATGAGGCCACACACTCATTGTCGGCAGGCATTTGGAAGACACAGCCCCTCGTTCAGAGCAGGACATTTCCCCCCAAATCCTGAACAGTCCCCACAACACCTCCAACAACCAGAAGCCGGAAGCCTCCCAAAGGGACTCATTCCACTTCTATATAATCTTAGTTGTTAGAATGTTCTTCAGGTTGACATTTCTAACCATGAGAACTGAAATGTAACTTGAAACTCATGCATTTATTTGATATACATTTATCAAATACCCACTACATGGCAGACACTGTTGCTACGTGCTATCAATTCAGTAGTAAATATTAATTACATAAAGCTTTGCCACCACAGGGTTCTCTGAGATAACATTTTCCTAGCTTAGCTCCAATCCAGTCTTCTCTGAAGATAATACAAGTAAATCTCTTTTAGGAGATGTTCAACCGAGGGTTTGCTCATTATTTATTTTTCCCTCAGCTAATAACAGAGTGGCTTATATTTGTAACAAAAGCAAGGGGAACCTAGACTCTGTGCTCTTGTGTGGCATATACTACAGCAAGTGGGAACAGCCCAACCTCAAGTTCAAATACAGGTAGAGCATTCCCAATCCAAGAATCAACACTTGGAAATCTGAAACATTTTTTGAGCACCAACATGATGCCACAGTGGAAAATTCCATAGCTGACCTCATGCAACAGGTTGCAGTCAACATGCTGGTGCACTAAAAGTACTCTAATGCAATCACCTTCAGGTTATGTGTATACAGTGCACATGAAATAGAAATATATCTTGTATCTAGACTTGAGTCTCATACTCAGTGTATCTCAGTGTGCATATTTGACTTTCTCTACATCAGAAAAATGAAACCAGACCTGAAATAATTCTGGTCACAAGCATTTCAGATAAACATGATATCCTGTAGGTCTGAGTATGTAGGCATTTTCAACAGGGCATAGGAATACACAGTTACATCCTTTTCACAGTTTTTTCCTTGTTCTCTAAAGAATCCTCTGATCATTGTTTTCCTCTGCTTTTATAGCAGTGCTTCAAGTTTGGCCTTATGTGTGCATTGGCTTAATTCCATATCATCCCCTCTGTGCCTTGAGTTTTGTAAGCACACATATCGTATCTATTTGATGCACCGCTGAGCCTTTATTCCTGGCTCTGCACAGTATGCTCTGAAGCAGTTTCTATTATTCCCATTTTACAGAAGAGGAAATTGGCCAAGCTACAGATGTGGATGGCAAAGCTGCACTGAAAGTTAATCTAGATCGACTTGATACCAAAAACTATTGTCAACAACTATGCTCTTCCCCAGCATCTTTGGTGACTTAAACTCTCTACACTGATGCATTTGTTACATCAGTGAGGGTGATTTAACCAAGATACCAAAACTAGTAATGTCTACGATCAATCCCTATTGATACTTGACCATTCTTAATACATGACTTCCATCTCATGAGCAAAGACAACTGGTCTCACTTCCAACTCTACATTCATATTCAGCCAGTAGGAAAAGGACAAAGGAGAGGATCTCTCATTTTCCTTTAAGGACATGATCAGCAAGTCACATACATGATTTCTACTCACATTTTACTGGCCAGATCTTAGGCATATGGCCATACCTAGCTAGCTGCAAGAGAAGCTAGGAAATGCATACTGAGATATCCAGTTAAAAATATGTCCAGTTAAAAATACTTTTTAAATAGGAAGGACAGAAGAACTATCTACAAAACCTGGCTCAGGTAGTTACATACTTCCATTGACAAAGAAGTGGAAAGAGTTACAAAAAAGTAAAAGGAAAAAAAAAAAGATCAGAAGGGGCAAAAATATGAACAAGTAAGCTAAACTTCTTGTATACCAAGACTCTCTGTCTACTTGGTTATTCTGAGTTCCTTCTCCTGAAAGTTTCTGGAGTCAGATCCTTGACTCTCATGGACCTGTAAACCAGAGGATATTATGTCTTATACTATAGATCAAATTCTCTAGCATTTTCTGAATGGAGGAGGAACACCTAGTGAGAAAAACTGCTTCTTTATGAAGAATAATCCTGAGGGCTTTAATTACCAAGAGCATATTTGGGGTCATTTCAGTCTTACAGGAAAAAAATGTACAAAATGAGATTCCTTACCCTAAATATTTATCCACAAATATATTAGAAATAAAATGTCCCTGTATCTCTTCACTTTGTCTCAGGTTCACATATATGAGGTCTTTCAAAATTAAGATACTTATAAAAAAACAAACTAGAAATATTCAATGTATAGGGCACAACGTTGTAGAATATAATTTATTATTTACAAAAAATTATCCCTTTTGAAGTCAACTTGTTATGTACTAGAGGCTGCAGAGAAGTCTGACATCAAAATTTTAAAAGTCTGGAGATTTTAAAAGTCTGGAGCATTCGCAAAAATTAAAGCAATTAAGAAAAAAAGACAGAATGAAACTAATAGGCTTCAGTGAGGTGCACAATTATAACTAAACTCTAATTAATCCCTTCTTAGTTCTTGGTGATTGTCCACACGTGAACCCATTTACACCAACTCACATATGATGGGTGAGAAGGGGAGGAAATACTGTGTATTATGAAAGAAACTGCTTTTTTCACTTCTTTAACCACATTTTGTTGCTTAAAATGATGGAGCAGAGTTGAAGTTGAGATTTGGGGACCCTGGACCACTGGAAGCAGGGATGAGGTACGGCAGCCTGGTGAGGCGTATGCTCATACATGCCCCTCCCTGTGAGCAGGGGTAGAACTGGTCCCTCACTTCTTCCTAATAGAATACAACAAAAGAGATTTTGCAGATATAATTAAAATCTCTCAGCAGTTGACTTAACATAATCAAAAAGGAGATTATCATGGGTGGGCCTGACCTACTCAGCAGAGCCCTTTAAAAGAGGGTCTCGAGGTCGTATACCCTAAGCAGCAAAGACTTTCTCTCCTTTGCTGCCTTTGAAGAAGCAGGTTTCCATGAATTATACAGCAAAAGGAAATGAATTCTACTAACAACCTGGGGGAGCTCAAAGTGGATCCATCGCAGGCTGATCCTCCGCACAGGAGCAATGCCCAGTCAATGATTGATCTCAGCTCTTGCGAACCCAGCTTAGGCAGAGCCCAGACTCCTGACCCACAGACTGTAGGAGAGCATAAACAGGTTCTGTTTAAGTTACTCCATGCGTGGCAATTTGTTACATAACAATACAAAACTAGCCACCAGCTGAGCACTCACCACGGGCCACTGTGCCAAGAGGACAGGAGAAGGGTAGGACCCTTGTGGAAACAAATTCCAAACCCTGCTTCCTTCCCACCCTCAAAGCTTTTGCTCTTTGACATTGCTTGCTGCCATCCTCCCTTCAGCCTCAAATCAGGTTTCTGCCTGTGATTCAATCTCTTGCTCCCTATGAGAAATCTTTTTTATATAAAATTAATATATAAATAAATTTGCTCTTGGAGCGATGCACTGTGGAACCAAGCCTGCCGGGCTCTGTAACACCCACCACAAAGAAAGACTGCAGAGGGAAGGGGAGGGCAGAGCTTTATCCTCCACAGGGAGGCAGAGAATTCATAGTGATCTTATTGCAGATGTAAAATTAGGTCAGGGGCTCTATAAACTGATTAAAGCTAATGCTTCACGCTTCCAAGGAAAACAGCCGATACAAAAGGGAATGATCTCTGGCTCTGGATAAGAGGGAAGGAGAGTGCTCTGTGCTCATAGGCAGGCCAGCCGTGTACTGGGCTTGGCCAAAATGAAGGGACAGGAAAGGAACATCCAGAGAGCAGCTGGGAAAATTCCTAAAAGCAGACAGTAGGCAGCCTAGGGGACACTGTCACACACACACACACACACACACACACACACACACACAGAACTTCAAGTTCTCCAACTTTGAATCACACTGGATCTCCTCAAATTTATCTCCATCTGTGGCTCTTGGCCCTCTGGCCCTGTGACTGCTAGCTTTTACAAATAGCGGGGTTTTAAATATTCTCATTTGTGTCCCAGAGAAGTGCACATCTTGCCAGCTCCAGATAATCTCTACACTCGGATCAGGAAACACAACCTTCAGAGCTCAACCCCTAGGACTCCACTTCAGGCTCCTGCTCCATTTTTCTCCCAGGTCTTATGCACATCACTTTATTTCTTCTTGCCTTGCTATCTCTTCCTTCTCAAGGATGTGGAAAAGCAGACTCTGCCATTTCTCTTAAATCCTTTCCCTCTTGCTTTCATGACAACACTTAAAACAAACAAGCAAAAATCTCATTCACATTCCTTGATTTGCTTTGGGTTCCCAAAAGCAACCAAAGTCACTACCAAGGGTTAAGAAGACAGAACACAGCCAAAGAATAATGCTATTATTTGCAATGCAAGTGTGTCTGGTTTGAATGTGAGACACTTCTGAGTTCCTAAAATTGCTTTACTTTCTCTTTTTAAGCATGTATATATGGAAAGACAGCTCAGCAGAGGACACAGTGATTCTGATCTAAACTCTGATATAACTCCCCATGGAGAAAATGTCCTGACTTACATACTTGATTCACATAGACTAGCACAAAAAGAACAGTTGTGAGTCTGGGAAGGGTTGTGGGGCACCTGTTGATGACTATGGGAGCAAATGCCTCAGTTGAGACTTTAAATCAAACACCAAGGAAGGACATCTGGGGCTTGAATCAGTTACATTTTCATTTCAGTAGTGACCAAAGTCATTCAGCTCATTTTTGGTTCAAGGCCAGTAACCAGCCCAAACTAACTTGGGAAAACACTGCACAAATTATCCAGTCCACACAGGACACAAAATAACAGGCCTAGTTTGACTTCCATGAAAAATAAATGGGTTTATTTTGAGTCCAACTCTCTGGGAAAGAAGTTCAATGGCAGCTAGAGGCACTCTGTTTTCCTGGATGAAGATGAATGGGTGGAACTCTTGTCCATATGTCTCCATCCCGACCTCAGGGGCTTCACCATGAAGCTCATGTGTAATTGGCTGTTTTGACTGCATCCTATGGATGGTGCTTAGAATAAAACCCAAGAGTTCCTCTCAGTTTATTTCAATATGGTTTAATTTTTTTTTTCAGAAATTGGAGAAAATTAAAAATTACGGTTAATGACCTATCTAGTTCCTACACAGAATTTCTTTGCACACGTCTCATATGACCTTGAGCAGAAATGTTCAAGAAAAGAAGAAGTAATTTACAGCGAGCAACAGCAGGGAGCCATTACCACCCCTAGACCTGAAAATGAAGCAGAAGTAATATCTATGCCCTGGGAAGAGCAGGTGTGTATGAAGCGCACCAGAAAGGATCAGGGGCTTTGGGTAAGAAGGATGCCACCAGCACTTAGCTACTTTCTGAGGCCCAGCCTTACTGTCCTCTCACTTTGCAACTTCCTGATGGTGCCTCTTTCCTATTTCCTGAAACCAGCTGGAAACGGGAATACAATGACTCCCATGGATTTGATACATACGGGTTGGTCTTGTAGGGCACAGAACAGAGCAGAGAAGGAAAATGAGCTGAGATGGAGGTACAAGAGTCCACCAGAGCACCTCGTGAGCATTATTCTTATAGATTACTCCAACAAGGTCACGTTCATATTATGACTCAGCATCTACAGAACCCAACTACTCTGACGCCTCATCCTTCAAACGCAGGGTACTCCTGAAATCCTCTCTTCCCTTTCAAGCTACTTCTTTTCACTAGCAAAAGAGAGGTATTGAGTGTCACCCTAATCCTCCCTGAGATCAACACCCAAACTAACCTTTCCACAGATTGCCAATAACTTTGTGCTTGTCCGTATTAATACAGACCTGTTGTTTGTCTTTATTTCTATTGTGTACTATATAAATGTTATAGAATCACTGAACTTTAGAAATAAAGATAAGAGATTAAAGAGACCAAGTACTGTTTCATCCCACAAATATTTATTGAGTCTGAACTTGATCCTCCCTGCTTACTCTAAGTGACTTGGCTCCTGGGACATTAGAAGGAAAACAAAAGCCAAACTGATTCACACTAGGAAATGTCCCTCAGGCTGGAGAAGGAGGGAGAGGGCAATGTCATGTATCAGAAGCTACTTTCTTTACCCAATACAAATATGGAGTTGCCTAATTAAATTTGAAGATAAGATAAATGATGAATAATTTTAACACACGTATGCCCAAAGCCATATTTGTGTACTAAAAAAACTTGTATACTAAAAAAAAAAATTCATCCTTTATCTGAAATTTAAATTAAACTGAACATTTGCTTTTAAATGGGCTAAATCTGGCAATTTTGAACCTGCCCTTGGAAAAGATTTCTTTTTTTTTTTTTTTTTTGCGGTACTGGGGATTGAACTCAGGACCCTGCGCTTGCTAGGCAAGCGCTTATTCCACTGAGCTATATCCCCAGCCCCCTGGAAAAGATTTCTTGACTAACTTTTTCCATTGGTAGTTTGGGAATATAAGGCCAGTAAATATGAAAAAAATTTTCCAGTGTTGCACAGCTAGCTAGAACAGAATGAGAAATAGAAGCAAAGTTTCTCCTGTCACATGCTGTGTCCCATCTGTCTTAGACCATAAACTTCATGAGAATTTCAGTAAATCTGTAATCCACCTAGCAAACTATCTCAAGCTGCAAGGTCCCTAATGAGCTCTTTTAGATTGATTGAAAATATGACCTGAAAAATGTCATAATGACATTTCATAATAGTGTTATGTTAGTTTGTAATGCTCAGTATATTACACAAATTCATCAAATGCTACAGAATTAATAGCACCATGCTACCATTCTTATTCAAATTTTAATGGGTATGAGCATCTATATTTATACTCGGGAGCTCCAGATTAGGCAGTTATTTGGTTCTTCATAAATACAGAAAATCAGTGACAATCCAAAAACCTATGATAGCTAAGAAGTTACTTAATATGTAAAATGAGAATTTTTACCTTTTCAGCCACCAAAACAGCTTCTTTACTAGAGTTTAAAAGGAAAAATATTTCTTCTGGACGTTTTCTGGGATGTCAAAAATAAAACAAAACTGTCTTGTAAATATACCCAGTGTTCAGGACATGGAAGAACTTTTGTCCTCCATGGTCCTGTCCCTCTGACTCATGGATTCTTGGACCATTCACTCAGTTCCGGGGGAAGACAGACCCCTCTCCCCAGTGCCCAGTACAGCTCCAAAGGTAAAGGACGGCTTATGTGTGGTAGTAAAGAGAGTAGCTCTCTACTGTTCATGAGAGTGACGCTCTCAGACATTACATCTTATCACTATGGCATTTTTTATCATCACCTGTGGTGCACAGAATAATCGTCCCCCAAAGATGTCAGCATCTGTAAACATGGAAGTCACATGGCAAAGAGAAATGAACACTGGGGCTGGAATTAAAGTTGCTAATCAGGTGGCCTGATGGCAGGAAGCTTATTCTGAATTAAAGAGCTAGGTCCAACATAATCACAAGGGTTCTTAAAAGTAAAAGAGGATAGCTGAGGATCAAGGTCAAACAGATGTTATAAATACTGTACTGGCCATTCCTGGATTTTGGAGATGGAGAGGGACCATAAGTCAAGGAATGTGGGCAGCTTCTGGAAATTGGTAACTGCAAGAAAATGGACTCTCCTCTAGAATCTTCAAAAGGGACTACTTTCAGAGTAAAGGGTCCCAAATTGCCTTTCTGATATCCAGAACTACAGAATAATAAATCTATGTTGCTTTAAGCCACTATTCTTGTGCTAATTTGTTAGAGCAGGCACAGAAAACTAATATATTATCTGTTTAGAATGAGTAATTATGCATTAATGAACATATTTCAATACCAAATAAAATATTTTGGCACTCTCAACCACAAAAGTTCTAAAAAGCTGTAAGATACAGGGTTGACCAATCTAATTAAACAAAAATACAATACTGCTATCTGAAAGCAATGCAATTAGAAAAGGACATGAGACCACAGGGGTAAGAAACACATGGCTATTGATCCGTGCAAATCCTGTATTGCTAAAATGCAGGTAAAAGAACAAAAGGAGGCAAAAGAGAATGATGCTCTGTTGAAGAGACTCCTGCTAACTGGAGCTGAAATGGAAGCTACCAGAGATGAGCCTGCATGGGAATGACCACCAAGTAAAGGATTCCCTTCTGAGCATGCGTGGGAGGTGGGGCTGGGCCCCGGAAGGGTGAAGGACTCTGGGCAAAGGAAGTGCAGGCAATGTCTGTGAATGGTGACCAAGAGATTTGCAAATGCTTCACTCGATGAAAACGTTTCTGTTTAAGCAATGATGACATTTAGGTATAATGACCTTGTAGAACTCAACTTCCCAAAAAGACATGGCTCTAACACAGCAAGCCCCCTAAACAACAGCCCCTTGGTAGCTAGAGAAGAGCTCAGCACGGCCCATGCCCTGGTGAGTCACAGTAAAACGGAAGCAGCAAAGAGGATAATGGGAGGGGCTGGGGATATAGCTCAGTGGAATAAGCGCTTGCCTAGCAAGCGCAGGGTCCTGAGTTCGATCCCCAGTACCGCAAAAAAAAAAAAAAGAGGATAATGGGACCCACAGCACTTCCTTGAAAAGATGAACATGGTGGTGATATGAATTTCCCAGGGAAAGCCAACAAAACGGCTAAAAGCTGATCAAGTTTGCTCAATACAAGAACACCCAGAGCAACAATTGGTCAAAACTGATTTTACAGTCAAGCATTGAGAAAGTTAATCCACTTTTACTGTCACTCAAGTGAAAAGAAATTGGCTGAATGAATTGACAGAAGTGTGTATGCACCACACTGACATATATCTATATATACACACATACATCGGGTGGGCTTTGAGGACCATCAGTATGTGAGAAATAGAAACACAGAAAAGGTTTTAGGGAATCCAATGAGCCGTCAAAAACTATATGCTGAATACATGCATTTCCAAGAATCAGAACTAACAACTCCTCCAGTATGAAAAAAATCACAATATTTAAGTTTCATAATTTTAAGAGAAATTGCTTTGCAGGAACTTAAGCTCACATAGTCGTAACTGCACGGAGTTACTGGCTCCAATAACCAATCAGAGGCTGCATAGTCACACACACATCCTCAGGGAAGAATGTGATAGGTTATCCTGAGGACTAGTACAGTGAACTTCATCACAAGAAGGCCCGAAACACAGCCTTGTCACTTCCTAGCTGTATAACTGTTGGCAAGATGTTTCTGAGTGCAAATTCCTGCCTTTGTAAGAAGAAACTAATAATCTATCATAATGCATATGAAAGCCATCTGCAAATGAGGCACGATATTATTATTTCTCCCATAGATATCATTATGCTACCAAGATTTTAGAGCCACATAACAAAGATCATGTAGGGTTTCAAGTGGAATTAACTCTACACGACAAATATAAATGTAATAACATGTTGGAAGATGACTGCACCAAGTATACTAGGTTTGAGCCACGACAGCAAAGCAGAAGATGCTGGCCCAATAAAACAGCTACTTACAATTTGACAAAATTGGGCCAGGGACATAGCTCAGCAGCACAAGTGCCTGCCTGGCAAGTACAAGGTCCTGCGCTTGATTCCCAGTAGCAAAAAAAAAAAAAATTTGACAAAGTAAGTAAAACAGCGGAACTGATTATTTAGAACTATACTATTAAAAATAAAATTTAAATGATGACAACATAATTAAATATCTTGTTCATCTTATAAAAAAATGAAGCTTGTCAGAGCCAATTATTTAACATTTTAGAAACTTATGTGACTCCTGATATTCTGGCTTAAACATTTCTGAAACCAAGCATCTATCAGATTTGATATCTCCTCAAAAAGCTGTGATGTTTAGATACTTAGAATAGTACTCAGGGCATTTAACAATGTGTGATTTATGAATATACTATACTGATCACTTAATGGCACCTCTACATGGAATATAAGTCTACCCACACTGCCAGCAACAACTCATTTACTATAATGGAGTCTCTTCTGTCTTTCAGCTCTTATACATTCTTCGAATTCTTTCAAGTGGGAAACACAGGCTGAAAATGCCCCCCCCAAAATAAGCAGTAGAAACCTAGGTAGGAGACACAAGGGGAAAATTGCACTACAGAAACTAGAGGTCATTTTGTTTGAGAATTTACTTAAATGGCAGCATCAAGTAGGGAGGCTCCTCACAGTGGCAACCAGTGAGATTTCTGCACTATGATGACTGTGACGACATACGCAGACACAAGGAGTAGGGAGCACAGACCTGATGCACTAATCGGGAATGTGCTTCCATGTTTATGAGAGGTTCTCCCACCGCGCATAGGGGACAGGAGCGAGAAGAGTTCAAGTTTAAAAGTTCTGCTTCCTCACCACCTGCCCAAATAGTATGAGGTGCTTGCACATTTGAAATTGTGGCTGAGTCATGAACACAACCATCCCTTGGAAGGAGCTTTCCCTTCTAGGGGCAATTCTCCTGCTAGCTTATTCTGTGACCTTTGCATGTAAAATAAACATAACCATCACAAATGACAAACGTACATCTTCTTGTATTTAACAAAGGTTTGTTGAGTGACATTATGCCAGCCATTGTTCTAAGTGCTGTATGGTAGGGAACAAAAGGGGCAAAACCCAGAACAAAACCTTGCCCTCATGGACTTCAATTTCTGATTGAGGGAGACAGAAAATATCAGCTCCTAAAGGCAACAAGGACACTGAGCTCTGCCTTACTAAAGAGTAGTGGTTTGCATTAGCATGGGAAGAAAAGGAATGTGTGCAAACACGTTAGAAGTGAGTCTTGACCCCCCCAATCTTTATGCACAAGTCAAATCATATTAAAAGTGGTACTAAAAATAGGCCGAGCAGTGAGCCGTGCATTTCTGCAGGTTCCCCTGGGATATCAGAGGACCAGCTCCCGTCCTGCAGGCTCTCAGAAGCAAGTGCACAGCACTCCCGCGTTTTCACCCCATCTTTGCATCCAGGGCTCCTTCCCACCCTGCCCACTATCAAACGCTGCCATTACAGTCCACAAAGGAATGTAGGTCAGAAGGGTACAAGTCTCCAAGATGAACACACTGAGTGCGAGGGGATGGAGGTCTTCAAGTACAGTCGAGTGCACTTTTCTTGAGTTAGGAACATGAATAATCCTGATCAAGAACATGCACCAAAACAGACTGAATTATGGCTCAGAGTTTTCATTGCTCAGTTGCAGCGATGTAAATGCATGCCCTTGACATAGTCTCCAAAAGGCAGAATACATTTCCTCCACGGCACTGGATTTGGGGCCAAGTCAAGTGCTGTAAGTTCCATTGCTTAAGCAATGGGACTTGGCGTGTGTGATGCCAATGAGGGCTTGAAGTGCACTTGAAAGGACACAGAGCACTGTGACATGAAGACCCAGCAGAAAGTAGAACCACGCATAGACAGAAGAGCCACCCCATGAACCCACACACCCACAAGCAACAACAGATGAGTTATCCAAGCCATTGCTCTAGGGGGTAGTTTCCCACATGCGTAGTGCGGTAATTAACTGATACACCAACCGTGATGAGCTTTGCCGCCTTGCCTTGCTTGTGTCCTAAACACCCTACCGAAATCAGCCCCTCCTTCCCGGCCTCCAGGCTGAGATCAAGCATGAAATCAGCTCCACTGCTTTCTGCCCCTGCTCTTGCTTCTTAGCACTCGGAGCAAAAGCGATCATATAATGTCCGCAACTTCCTGGTCCATGGCTCACCCATCACTGTGTACACAACCCTTCTCTCTACTCTTAACCAAGACACGAACTTCTTCCCACACATGAACTTGTGCAAATTCCCTCAGAAGGTGTTGATCTCCTCTAGTCACCTCCAGTGCGATACAAGCAGGACTGAGAAAATTGGCAAGAAAACCTTAATTTCAGCCCGCCATGATCCAGTATTGGCCTGTCTTTTCAACAATATTTACTATTATTTCATTTTGTTATCCTGAAAGCTGAGCCCATAATAAGTTACAGTTTCTGTAAACGCTCTTGAGAATTTCCAGGTCTGCACTGTTTGGATTCTTCTCCCCACATAGGAAAAACTGCACCTTCTGCCTTATCTGCCTGACCGTACGCCATGCATCCTTCAGCACTCAGTTCCAGCATCACCTCCACCTTGATCCTCTCCTTTTTTTCCCCTCACTTCCTTCCTCTGGGTCCCCAGTCACCATCTGTCACTTTTGAACCTGCCGTTATAGTTACCTGAGTATCCCCTGCGGCTCCCCTTCTACATCCATCTGTAAAATGTTAGCTTGTTCACTGTCAATACACCTGTTTATTTCATTGATAAAGTTTATGCACATATCCCTTTCCCAGTGTCAATAGTATTTATAATGGAATTTATACAAAACAGTAAACCTTTTTCAAGGATGAGACGGAATAAATGTAAGTAGAAGCCCCATCATTTCTTCTGTTACCACTAACAGGTTGTGATGTGTGCTCCCGGGGGCAGGAGGTTTCTGCCATGGGGCTCACCATCCTTGGAGCTGGAATCTATATCTGATGCAAATTTGAACTCTCCCAACACAGCTGCTGAGTCCCTCTCTGCTGCACATGCTGCCATGGAGGATGGTGCACATGTACTGAAAGGATGGACGGAGGCTGTATTTCTCTTTACTTGTGAAGCTCTATGTAACAATGTATAAAGTCAAAGAAAGGGATCGCATTTGGTAATCTGGTGTGGTTCCTAATTAGCTGTGTGACTTTGAGCAAGTCACGTGACAGTCCTCGTCTTTGGTTTTCTCATTATGAAGAATACAAGATGATATAGTCTCTGAATCTCTATAGAATTCACAAGCACAAGGCTAGAGGTTGGAGTGATAACACCTTAGCATGATGGATAGATTGAAGATGGGATCAATTTACAAAGTCCTCAGAAGCTAGGTGAGAATCTAGTATTTGATGAGAACTACTAAAGCAACCATGCCCTGCTTTGCCTATGTGGATTAGGCAGAGTCAGGATTGATTTGCAAGGTTCCAAACAGTGCCATATAACCTTCCCCCAAGCAGGGACCCTGGGGACATTTTCCTGACCGCAGGCACCATGGCCCTTCAGCCTAGCTCCCCCAGCAGAGCTGCTCAAACCGACCAAGAATCCAGGCTAGCAGGGGTGGGCAAATGAGATCACACTCCTTGAAACTTCAAACTGGAGCCTATTTAAAGCAATGGTCAGAAGGGAACTCTGCTCATTTGCTTGACCTTGGCTCATCTCTAGATATACCAAGTGGTGGTTTTACCTCCCTGTGAGGCTTCATGCATGGGCCACAGCCAAAGGCAGATTTCCGGCCCTATCAGACCAATTATTTCACAGGACATAATAAGTCCCTGGTCTGATGTTCCTTTTATTTCCATTACAATCTCATTCAATCAGCTTCTGAGTGCAGTGACAAGACTCGACTTCCTTCCCTTGAGAGCTCTGTCCACTGTCCAGTCCTTACTGCTTAAAAGAAATTTTTACTAATGGTTACAGTACTTTTTCTTTCTTAGCTTTAGGCCCTAGGTCCTGGTTCTGCCATTCTGAAAGAGGGTGACTAATCTTTCTCTCTCCCTCATTTATACAGTTACCTTGAAGGTATTTATAGATTGTGGTCACTTCCCCCACAGCAGCCTTTCTTCAGGGAGGCTATAAATGACTTCTGCACTCACTCCACCCACGTATGCTTCTTCCAGCATTCACATCATTTTTGTGGCATTTCTTTTATTTCCTCTACATTTTATTTCCCTCTTAAACTGTGGAGATGTGAATCACAGTTAACTTTCCAGATGTGGTTAGAATCTTCTGAGGTAAGGTGGAATAGAGCGATTCCCTATCTCCACCGCTTAGACAACACCCTTCCTTCCAAATCATGGTCAGCCTTGGCGTGCACCTCCTGTTTTGCTGGTCACCAACTCTTTACCTTCTGTGGTTTTCAGAACTGTCAGCTCTGCAGTTAGCTTGCTGCGCCTTCCTTCGGACCGTGGCCATTTGTAACCCTAAGTGGACAACTTTCTGTTTATCACTACGTCTCACCCTTGACCCATGGGTCCTATTTCTAATCAGTGAGGGCCATGAAGCTATTTCTTCCTAACTTTACTTGAGGGGTGCTTATGTGGCTGGCCTGAAAACATCTAATTGCTGATGTTCCTCTACTTGCAATGACACTACATTCTAATAAGCACGTCGTAAGTCGAAAATACCTAAGTAAAAGCTACATAGAGGCTGGGGATATAGTTCAGTTGCATAAGCACCTGGCTAGTAAGCATGAGAGGTCCTCAGTTTGATTCCCAGTACCAAAAAAAAACAGAAAATAAATAAAAACCATTGAATATACTTAATCCAGTGAATGTCACAGCCTTACTTAGCCTGCTTCAAATGACCTTCGAACCCTGACATTACCTACAGCTGGGCAAAGTCATTTAACACAAAGCATATTTTATAATAAGGTGTTGAATGTCTCATGTAATTTATTGGATACTATACTGAAAAGGAAACACAGAATAGTGTGAGTATCCTTTTGAGCCATCAGAAAGTAAAAAAAAAAAATCTTAAATTGAATCACTGTTAAGAAAGGAGTCATCCCTACAGTTGAATACCAGACCCTGTTCTTAGAAAGCATCTCAGTGCATCTTGACAGAATCATTTCTCACACAGACACTGTCTGTGGACATCTCGGAGCACTTGTTCCTGACATCAGGAACAGCCGTGTTTGGTCTCAGCTTTGGGATCTGGCTGTGCCATGGTGTCCTTGCTAAAAGATCCTGGGTCCCTAGGCCGATCCTCACCAAGACAGTGGCCTGTAGCCCCATGTGGCTACTTAAAGTGAATGCAATTAATTAAATTGATCAAATAAATTCAATGGAACAAAATGAACTAAAACCAAATTTAAATTCAACTCCTGAGTTTCACAGGCTACAATTGGAACACTCAGTAGCCACAGTGGGAGTGGGTGCCACTGTGTAAACATCAGCCATTTCCACCTTCCCAGAGGACAGCGCTGTTCCAGGGAAGGGGCCCACTGCCCCCATTTTTACGTTCCACAGACCTCACCGCCAGGTGGTAGTTCCCTCTACTTCTTGTGCTCCGCTGCCTGCTCTCCTCAAACTTTTCCTAAGTTTCCTGCTCCCCACCTTCATTCCCTACAGACTCATCAGAAGCACTGGTAGAAGCCAGGCCCTGGGCCTGACTCTGGGCTCCAACAATGAATAAGGCACAGTCCCTGCTTAAAGGTAGCTTCCATCCTGGTGGAGGAGACAATGAACAAGTATATGTACAACAATGTGTAGGGGAGGAGCTCTGAAGCAGGGAGCACGGGGCACGAACGACACAGAGATGGGACTGTCGGAGAAGGCCTCTCAGAAGGAGAGACATGTCTAGACATCTGAACAGTGGAACATGGGGACACTTTAGAAGAAAAGGAGTGCAAAGGCCCTGGGGCAGGAGTAAGCTTACCATATTTGAAAAATGCAAAGATGGCTAATGCAGCAGGAGAAGGGTAAGGAAGAGGGAGAGTGATAGGTAGGGGAAACTCAGGCTTTTTGGGACCTGAAGCTTATGCAATTTACGGGGCACTCTTTTAAGTCAGAGAAAATAAGATTATACACATAAGATTAGGGGCGCTCCCAAATCTTGGAAAGAGCCTATAGAAGGAAGGTGCATGAAACTTAGGCTTCACTTGTGGCACAGTAGTTTAGGCCATTTCCAGAGTAAGAAGATGTCAAAGGGGTGGGTGGGGACAGATCTGGTGGGGCCTTGGAGAGCATGATAAAGACGGGAAGTCACAGGAGTTAAGTCTGGAATGGGAAGGGCCAGACTATGGCATCCATTCAGAAAAATGCCTGATTTAAGCTTTCTCTGGCTTCTGGGTAGGAAATTGACAAGGGAAATGAGGACCAGGCTGGGCAGAGGAAAGTCAGCAATGGCGAAAGAAATGGCTGTGTTTGAGGGTGGTCAGGGCGATGGATGACACAGACTGAGTCAATAAGAAGTGGATCAGAGTATTTTGCAGGCAGAATCTATACAACTTTTCTTTTTTTTTTTTTTTTTTTTTGTGGTACCGGGGATCGAACTCAGGACCTTTCACTTGCCATGCAAGCGCTTATTCAACTGAGCTATATCCCCAGCCCTGTACAACTTTTCATAGGGAAGGTTAAAGAATCCTATATTTATAGTCAGAAAAGGTGGAGGAGAAGGTGGCAAAGTTTACCAACATGGCAAAGCACCAAGTTTAGAAAAGAAGGGCCAGGGATGTAGCTCAGTGGCATAAGCACTTGCCTGGCAAGTACAAAGTCCTGAGTTTGATTCCTGGTACCAAAAAAAAAAAGTTTAGAGGAGAAAATCAGGAGTGTGAGTGAGGTGGATGAGGACAGACCATAATGTTTATATTTGCCATATATTGCCATAAACCTTTGATCATCAGGAGTAATCAAAACTGCTATGAATTAAATTTAAAAATTTATTACAGTGAAAGATACACTGCCATTAATATCCCCCAACATAATCTCCCTTGCTTCACATACCCTTGATCAGTCATTCCAGCTACTTTCTGAAGCAGTTCTGAAGTCCTCTTTCATGCATGCCTTTAAAGCAATGAATGCTGCTGCCAAGAGCCATCCAGTGGGAAGGCAGGCTCATAAACACATTACCGCGCATCTTTATCCACCTTAATCACTAGACCTGGTGCCCTGCAATTTCTGGCTCCTCCCTTAAGTCAAAATGACCACAAAAGGTAAAATTCTGAATTGCTTCAGGACATAAAAAAGCCATGGCAGGCACCTAGAGACACTCACAGAAGTGGCTTCTAGAACTACTTCGGAAGGTGGCAAGAATGGTATGTGTGTTCAAAGCGAGGGGGGCTATTTTCAGGGGGAGTAATGACGATGTGCTTTTCACCATAAAAAGTGTGATATATGCATTGATTCCATTTTTTATTTTAAAGAGAGAAAAAAAGCAATAAAATGATACAGAATCTCAAAACAAGATGATAGGAAATTAACAAGGGTTATTATATCGCATGTGGTTATCTTCAAAGTAGTTGCTCAGATTACAAGATATAGGCATGCAGAATGGATCAAACAATATAAGTACTAACAAACAGTTCCTTTCAATGAGCTCATAGAAATTTGTAGTATAATTACCTTAGATATCTTGTGTGTATAGATATATAGATAGATATAGATAGATAGATAGATAGATAAAAAATTTTCCCTTCCTTCTTTTCTCCTTTCCTCCACCGCAGTTATGATTCCATTTTTTTTTAGCACACCTTGTATTCACTGTCAAATCCCAATAACCTAGCGTGGCCCTGGCATCTACTCACTAAATATCTGATGAATGAATAAAGATTGAGTGAAAAGGGGTTACGTTCATCCTTGTGATGGTCCTGTATGCTGCCTTCATGGTCCACAGTGGCTTTAGGACAGTCTCACCTGTCATGCTCCTTGAGTGGAGTGGCCCGGAAGTGCTAGAACAAAGACCCCCATACTCTGTTCTTTCTAGGTGTGAGCACCTGGCTTGCATGCATGCTTAGTCTTCTGGGAACCACCATGTGCACTGTTGATACAATTTGTAAGTGAAAAAGATGCTGGTTCACCTGTATCTTCTAAAAATAAGGCATGGATTGCACAAGAAGCAGCTGGAGAGCAGCGCTGAGTGACGGATGACTGAGTGCAGCCTGTTTAACAGAGTCAGGCAAAGGTGCTCTGCTCAGGGGAAATGGTCTTCCAGATCCGTGGCATTTGGACTTCTGAGTGAACAGCATAGAGGAATCAATGCAGTTGTTCCAGGAAGTCATTCTCTTGACCTCTCTCCAGACCCCAACCCAGTATTACTTGCTCCCGATTATGTTCAATCCAAAGTGTGTCTTACAGGCTCTGCCTCCAAAATGTACCTCGTGTTCATTCCCTTTTCTCCTTCTTCACGGTATGCAGTCTAAGTGCGGATAGCATTTCCCCGTCTCCTCCAACAGCCTCCCAAACTCCTAAACAGCCCTCCTTCTACCCGGGCCTCTTTTTTTTTTTTTTTTTTTAATAGACATAGCTTGGGAGACAAATGAGATTTAAAACATAAGATTTCCAAAGGTGAATTTTAAAGGCGCTCAGAGGGGAGAAGGCAATAGAGAATATCCTTCTCAAGTTTAGCACAGTCCCTTAAGTTGAGCGCCTTCAATCCAGCTTTCACTGCAAAGGGTTCTTCAAGGAGGGGCCACCGAATAGCTTTGCGTTTCCTTCCTCCTATTAAAGATGGCCCTCGGACACTTTTATCCTAGGTGAGGCCATTCTACTGTCGCACCAATACAGTTACAGAAGCGCGTAGTTTCATGCTCTATTCACCTTGTGAATCTTTTAACCTGACCTCTCTCCGCTGAAAAAAGAAATACTATGGGTTTAAATCTATCTGCTATCAGCTGCAGCAGGGTAATTCTTACCCTAGGGCCCCAAACCCTCATTTCAGATGGGCTAATCCGAACCTCTTTGGGAAGCAAAGCTATTTCCTTCACTACCTGGTTTGGCTCTGTGCTGAGCCCCGGTTATATTTAGGCAGTGGAGGGGAAAAATAGGGATATTAACCTCTAACACTGATGAAAATAATAGCCACAATAAAATCGGGATGAAAAACGCAGGGGTAGTAATTATTTGTCTCCACCTTGCCCCAGAGGAAATAGCTCTCAGATAGAGCCCTGGAAATTTGTGGAAGGGTCCCTCCATTTGGGGTTTTATAGGCAGGTGTAGGGACTTCCGGGAGGCAAAGGGAACTCGCCCGAGCCTCAGACAGTTTGTCAGCAATGACGGAGGCCCCAGTAGAGTCCTGCGCCTCTTCCTCGATCTGTAGAGGAGGAGAAAGCCAGGATGCAGGTTCTTGGAACCACTTCCCTCCTCTACTGGCAGCAGCCTAGGGTGGAAAATGTACTAGGCTATATTTCAAATAACCTAAACCAACTGGCAAAAAGTACTAAATTCTTGCTTTTGTGTCTGGCTCTTAAATTCCTGCAGACCTGACTTAACAGACAAGAGAGGGTCATAAAACAGAACCTGTGAAACAAAAATAGACCTTTCGGGACTTCTCATACACACACAGCAGGGGTGCCAAAATCGCTTTCATTTTTTCATGTTTCAAGTCATGTTGCGCTTCCTCCGCACGCTCCTGTGTCGGCGCGGGCAGCGGGAGGGGCGTCTTTCTTTGCACCACGTGTCTGTGGGGGACATGTGTGGGGTACACGGGCTTAAGCTCAGAGGGCCCGTTTTTATGTAAAACAACAACTCCACTTTCACGCAACCTCTCCGCTCGCGTAATTAATTTCAGGCGCCTAAGAGAGCAAGTCTTGCTTCTGCGCACGACTCTACTGCTGTGGTTTAAAAGGGCTCTCTGCTTTGAGGTTTCCTCTTTCAGAAATCAAATAATTTAGATCTTCAAAAAAAAGTACACAAGTGCCTTCTGGCTATCGATGACAGGGAGTAGTAATAATAGAAAATAATAATAGTAAAAATATGCAACCGCGTTAATGCCAGGGACCTGGGGATGCAATAGACAGAAATGAAATTAGAGGGGAAATCATGATATTGCTGAAGTGCACCGGTGCTGCTCTCACACTAAGACCAGGGGGATTGGGATAAGGTAAAGTTAATTGCATTTCCAGATGACAAACCTCTCACCTCTGAACTGAATGGCTCTTTATAAAAGCTATCAGTAATAAACTGTAAATCTCAGCCATGATTGCAAATAAAGGTCATCTCTTCCATGCTGCCACTTTCCTGGGCCTTATTACATTCCTGCCTGAACCGTTCTCACTTCTTAAGGTGTGCCAGCTGTCCATATAAGCACTCAGCATGGCTTGCTTGCTTGATTTTTTTTTTTAAGGCATGACATTATCGGATTTACATCCTCGCACATGGTGCAACTGAATTGGGCCAATCCCTAACTCCTGGATGAGAAAGCAGCGTCCAGAGGGAGGATTACTCTTCGTCTTCTCCCATGATAGAAAGGAGGTCCTGCAGACCCATACTTCACAACCCACCACAGCCAGGCTTCATAAGAAGCATCATGCAGCAGCTCCCACACTGATTTTAGTGGTGGTGAACCTGGCGCAATTTTCCTTTCTGTTATGTGCGTGCAGAATAAGAAGCCCTGTTCCTTGCCACTCCCTGGATCAACAAGCCTCCTGTAGAAAGCTGAGTTAAATTTAAACTTAATACAGTTAAGGAAGTATTTATCCATTTCTACTACCTGGGCAGCACTGTCTCAAAAGTCCCTTTGCATTCGTGCATCTCTTAATGGTGATGGCTGATAGTTAATGGTTATTTATTCTGTGCTGGTTGTGGTGCAAAGCACTTAGTATAATGTGCCTCATCTCCTTCTCACACTGACGAGGGCTCGTTGCCATGTCATCTCCTTTTACAGGCAAGGACACTGAGGCTCAGGGAGGTGGTCACCCTAGGTTTTCCATGAGCGCAGGTGGCAGAGGAGGGATTTATTTTCTTCAGCGGAAGGAACCCTCAGATACCCGGGATGGGACTGAGGAAGACGGAGTGCTCCCGAGTGGCGGCACGCTGAGGTTATTCCACCAAAGGCTGAATACTGAGCTCACTGCGGATGCTCATGCCCAGGAAGTGACCCGTGCAGGAGAGGGGAACCAGATGGACTACACACTCCCAGGAGGCAATTCTGCTCCTGGAGACGCTGCACACTACCCACCACCCAACTGTCCCAAAGTGTTAAAAAATAAAATCAACCTTCAATTTAAAAGGAAGCAATGCCAGTTCTGCTTTTATGTGAGTCCCCTCTCCATGTACACATTTATTTATTTAACCCCCATGTGATAGGTAAAATGTCAGTTCTGTGAGATTTCAGTTTCTCTTTTAATCACTTTCTCTTGTTTACAAAAGTAGTTGTGTTAAAATGAATGATGGAAATACTTTGCAGAATACTCAAGTGAAGGTTTAGATCCACAATCATTCCCTAAGTGGTAGAAGCAAAGTGTATTCTCCAGTGTTAAACTAGGTTTAACTATTTTCAAAAATCAGGGAAGATCTAAGTGAGAACAAATGTTGTTTACTCAGTGTGACAACTATCTCCCATATATATGCCTGTGCACTGTGTAGATTCATTAAGACCTCACACACTTCACTCTTGCCTTCCAGGAGCTTTTAGTTTCATCTTGTTCATGAAAATAAAATGGGCAATAAGACAGGCAGTGTAGGATGTCACTGATAGTTTAAAAGTAATATTAGAAACTATGTAAATACAAAAATAATGACCACCAGTAAGTTCCCAAACTCAAAGAAAGTGAAGATTCCTTCATGTTGAGGAGCCTTTCACAGGTAGGTGAAAGTTGGGAATTCTTCTGTGGAATATTAACCATAATCTTGCTAGATGGGACATTCACTGGTGAGTAAGAAATGAAGAAAGCCACCAGTAGGTTCTGGGGAGAGGAGCTAGAATTCAGTGTTTCTCCTCAACATCTGAGACTTCCTGGCTCTCCATCAAGTTCTGAGCATCCTCAACCTGCCTCAGGGAGTCCCCATGAGATGGTTATGCAGACTAGGCTGAAATAAGCCACATCTTCCATTGGAAACACAAACCTAGTACACAGCTATAGCATTCCTAAGCATCTCAACATCTGCAAAACTACACTTTAAGAATTCTTGGGTGATTTTTTCTTTCTTGATTAAGCTTACATTCACACATGCAAGACCACCAAAGTGAAATCGGTGAATATAATAAAGGCTGTGTTGGAATGAAACACAATCCAACTATGATGGTTCAAAGTTAATTCTTCAGGTAGTGGTGAATATAATTCATGTTTAAAGAGATGACAAAAATACAACTATCAAGAAGGATTAGAAGAAGAAGAAATAATGTTGTGCCATATTATTCTGGTAGATGATTAAGGAAAAGAGGTTTGAGGGCCCAAAGAATGACATTGGCCTATACTAGGTCCTAAAATCCTACAAAGTTTATAAATTCTCTCATTTACTTGACCATATCTGCCACGTGCAATGTGTAAGTCCTACAAAGACAAAGAATGCTCTAATAAATAAGGATCTCAAGCATAGCCGTGTACCACATAATAATGTTTTGATCAATGTTGAACCACGTATATGACATTGTTCACATGAAATTGTAATGGAGCTAAAAAGTTTTTCTGTTTCCTAGGGATGTAGCCAATCCTTATGTCCTGATGCAACACATTACACATGTGTTTGTGAGGTCGATACATACACACCCATGGTGCTGCAAGTTACATACAAATACAGAATATACAATGAAATATGGTACATAGCACTTGGCTCTGTGACTGGTTTATGGGATCAGTTTCCCATACTTTTTACTGTTACTGTGGCATGTACTCCTTGTGCTCACAGGTACACCTGCAGCAACCTCACACATCTCTTGTTTGCCATGTCTCTTGACTGTATCAAGAAGCCACAGTGAATGATTGACCTCTGCCTGCTAGGTTTGTACAAGAGCAATCCATCATGTTCACACAATGACAAAATTACCTAACAACACATTTTCCTGAACATGTTCCCATTGTTAAGCAACATATGACTACAGCTCCAAAACTGAAAACCTACACCAGAGAAGCACAGGTCAACAGTGAAATCAGAATCAGAGTTACACTTTCATTGTGCAAAACAGAAATCACATCTGATGAAACAATTACCCTATGACTTCCTGAAACTTTTTCCTCTCACTTGACCTGTACTAGGTCTCCGAGTCAGCCATCATTGACTCGTATAAGCAGGAGGGCTCATTCCAGTGGACTTCTGAGGCAGGCTTGTCTTTCTCTGTTAATTTCTTCCAGTTAGCAAATAACTTTGTATTTTCAAAGTGGAATATGTACCCAGACTTCCTGTCACAGAAGCATGACATAACTTCCAAGGGTTATTACCAGGTAAAGGCTGATTTTTTGACACCTATTTGCTATTTACAGGGAAGTTCCTGGGTACACTTGAAAGGTATTATCAGTTGCTCAATAGTAATGATAACGAAGAATACTTGCCTGTAAAAGCCACAGGTTTTGTTTATTCCATATTAAAATCATTAGTAGTGATTATGATGAACAAAATAGAAAGGTATCATTTGCTTGGGAAGATGAAGAGATTAATATAAGTTAGGGACTTTCAAGGAAGCATGGGTATGAAAGCTAGTCATTTTATTTAACACTCCATGCCTCATTGCCTGAGCAATAGAGCACCTTGTATAAACCTGGAATCACTATGCTTTCTGAGTGAGACCTGTGCTTCTCAAATGTCAGTGTTCATCAGGACCCAGCCTGAAGCCTTTGTAGGGTCCTATCCCCAAAGACTGTGATTGAGCTGCCCTGAGGAGGCCTGAGAATTTTTATTTCTAACAGGTTCCTGGGTAATGTTGTTACTTGTCTTAAAATCATATTTTGAGAAGCAATGGTATATTCAGGGCACCACAAATTATGGTCCGCTGTTTGCTTTTGTCAATAAAGTTTTACTTGAGTACAGCCAGTCACTCTCATGATTTGCATATTACCTACATCTGCCTCATACTACAGTTACATGGTTGCAACAGAGATTATATGGTCCAGAAAGTTGAAAATATTTACTATTTGGCCCTTCACAAAAAAAGTTATTCACTTCGGATGTAGATTATAAGCAGTCATAGGAACTTCAAACTGGAAGGAACATTTTTTTACCTATGCTCTATTCTATAAAAGAGGAAATCTGCCCATGAAATTGAGAAAACCTCAGATGGGATCCTAGATAGGGTGCCCAATGGCTAGCTCAGGGTTCTGGTCACTATAGAAAGACCCTCTTTGGTTAAGACTCACATTTCAGGTCTTTAGCTGGCAAATGGCTCAGTGCAAAGCAATCCCACATGCCAGTCCTGTCTCCAGCTGACAAATCTGAAGCCTGAGACCTAGGAAGAGGTCAAGGCTGAGCCTGTTTTACTAGGTAGGCAACACAAGTGTTAATATATGAAAAAGTGACCAAGGGGGCAGTGACTTCAAATTTGTTTGAAATCACACTCCTTTTGTGAATTTGCTAGAAGTTAAAGACCTTCTACCCCAGAAACATGCATAACATTCATAAAATTTTGCCTGAGTAATAAAGGGCCTGTATTCCTGGAGGCCCACTCATAAACAGCAATTTTAAGGCCTTAATTTCTGGTATTATGAGTTCAGGAAACACAAGGCTCATTCTCTTCTTCATCCTTCTCCTCCTCCTGCATGTCCCTGGGTGGATGATGGCCACTTGCTGAACATCCATGGCTCCTCCTGCAAGCAGACAGGGCCAAGGAGGTCTAAAGACCAGGTTCTGAGCAGGAGTGATAAATATAACTGCTGGGCACAAGTTTGAAAGGTTAACACATGACTCTCTGGTTCTGTCCTTCTTTGTAATAAAGGAGACCTTGTGTCCCAGGTTCCAGGTGGTCAAGACGGTGAACATGAGAGGCCAAGCCCCTGATTCACTGTGTGTGGAGCAGACATCTCTCCACCACTGAGCTGAGGCAAATGTACACTATAAATTGGGAATAATCTTTTATTGATGCATTATCATACCACCACCTAACCTATTGTAAGACAGTGGGTAAATTTTGAGAATACTGTACATGAGTTTATCAGACTACCTCATCTTCCAGATTTAGATTGTGAGTGGGATGAAAGAGTGGGTTGGAAGGGAGAGAAGTAGCCCAGCTCTCCCCTTCAAGCTCCAGGCACTCACTTTAGCTGCTAGGAGAGTGGGCTGTTGATGGACTCACACCTGGCTAAAGACAGCCACCTTGGGCATCATCTGCATTCAAGACTGGTTAATGTGAGTTTCTCAAGGCTCAATACCTTTTAAGACCATGCTAAATAGCCATCCCAGCCCTGGAACTCCCCAAGGGACCAGCAAAGGCCTCTGTGGAAGCCACGTCTCTGTTCAACTCCTTCCTCTGCCCAATCCCACTCTGCTCCTTCCATAGGGGTCTCCTTACCAAGGGCATTTCTCCCCAAACTCTTTCCAGAGAACCCAACTGAAGAGGGATACTTAGGAGAAGAAAGAAACAGTACTAAGGATAGACAGCAATCATTTTTGTTTTGTTTAGTTGTTGTGGGAACACAGTGGGAGGGACAACACATAGAAAGAAGTTTGTGGCCTACAACACATGGGACAGTTTCATCTTTCTGCTAGAAGACTGATGAATTATTCATTCAGCCCTATAGGCGTTCTAGTTGCTAGTCAATTGTAAATCAATCAATGGTCTTTATTACAAATAATAATAGCTAATAGGGACTTGAATGGTCATAACTGTATAGATAGGTCAGCCCATTCGATCTTTGCAACAATCAAGTAAGATACCATTATTGCCACATTTTCCAGATGTGAAAACTAAAAGTTAGATGACCTACTGTCAAGGTCATGCAGCTAGCAAGAAGATGAGAATCAGAGCTATCCTAGGCACTGAGTTCCACTTTATCTTGGATGGCACTGGATCAACTGGCCACATCTCTACCAGGCTAATGCTAATCCAAGGAGTCACCTGTCAAAGTGGCAATGTGTTTAAAAAGCAAGAAAGAGGAGAAGGTGAAAACAACAGGAAGGAGTGTCCTGTGGGTGGTAATAGTCACATGAGCAAAGCTTTACTGTGAAAGTGGGGGTGGGAGGAATCACAGGAAGAAGTCTGTGGACTGTTCAGGAGAGAATGCCCGGGAGAAGAAAAGAAATAGGCAAGCGTTTCAGCCCTGGAATCATACAGACTTATGTGACTGGAACAAATTATTTAACCTCTCTGAACTTCAATTCCTTTGTCTGTACAAAGGGGAAGAAAAGAATCAGCATTTCAGGACTAAGAGGATTGAATGAGAAAATTTATATCAAGTCTTTAACCCAAATGCTGGGCACCTAGAAAGCAAGAGAAATACTTGATAATCCGGACTCTTTCCTTCAACCAAGACCCAAAAAAGAAAAACAAATGAAGACAGATTCACTCTTCCAGAGTTCGTTTTTAAATTTAAAGATTTTCTTTTAATGTTATGCACACAGTTTTTAAAAGCCAAACAGCTCTGTAAGACCTCTAACTAGTAGTCCACCAGTTCACCCTCTTCACTCCTAATCTTCTTCCTAGAGGAAACCCCTTGGAATTCTTTTATTTAGTTCTTCTTGTATTTGTCTCCCTGTTCCTAACTAATCTGGTTTATTGATATTTCTGTTTTTGCTATATTTTGTCGCTGGGACTTGATCTCAGGGCCTTGCAAATGTTAAGCACACAGTCTCCCTAGCATCTACTGAGGGTCCTTGGTTTTCTCTGTCTTTCAAATATTATCTTCTGAATTTAGACTAAAGAAAATGAAAATCCAAATCTCTTATAACCCTAAGCATAGCAGGAATGTACCTTTGTATCACTGTCCTGATATAGTTACAGAAAAAGTTTTGTTAAATCAATATTTGCTGATTACATTGTATTTTCCTATATAAACGTATTTGCACATAAGCCTCGTGGCTTTTTAAAGTTATTTTCTGGTATAACCTTTTGTTTTCCCAAGAGTTAGTAGTATCCTCATGTTTTCATCTTAGTTTTCTACATGTCTACCATTATTTCATCCCCATGTTTCCTACCATATTTATGCAAACAGTCTGGATTATCGACCGTAATAGTATCTTCTTTCATAAAGATATCCAGTCTGTCTTGCTGCTCTGAATTAGACTGGATTTCTAGTTTAAAGGCTCTGCCCTGTGGTCATCCTGAGAATTTCCTTTGCCACTTAAGTGTTGAATCATCTATTCCCTGGATTACTATGCCTTCTTTTTTTGACTACTCCACTGTTATCAGTAAAGAAACAGGGGAGGTAAGTTGTGCCCTTGCGCTTAGGCAACTGTTTGACTCAACATAAAGTTCTACATTGGAAACAATTTTTATTGTCTTCTGGTTTCCAGAGCTTCTGTTAGGAACACTGGTACCATCCATATTGCCACCCCTTCCCTCTCTGAATTTTTTAATCCTTATTTATATGAAATTATTGCCATATTTGATCATTGACAGCATACTTTCAGAGCATTTTTTATCTTAAATAATCTTTTTATAAACAGCATCCTACTTTTACTTCAGGAACATGACATCTTCTTTTCTCTCCCTGAGTACCTTGATTTTGTTTTTATGTTTTCTTCCACTTTCTACACTGTTTCTGGTTCCTCTGAGTTTGTTTTTCTCTTCATTTTTTTCTGTCATCAGAGTAAATGTTTCCTCAAATGTCTGGAGGGAATGAGGCACATTAAAAAGCTCTTGGGACCTCTTGATAGTGTTGGTGTTCTCTGCATTCAGAAAGAGACTGGATTGCTTCTCTGAGATGCCAACTAATAACATCTGTGGACCCTTTTCTTGTAGGGTGGTCCTTTTCCTTGAGAAGAATTCCTCCGTTCTCCAGCTAGGAGTGATAAGCCTGGTCATAATGTTCTCCAAATCAAGTGGCAGGCAGTGCCAAGGAGGTCCCATTATTCAGTCTGCAGACTTTATTTAATCCCTATGTGTGTATGGAACAGCATCTTTGACTCAGCTGCACCCAACACCTCTGTTCACCCTCTCCAGTGCTCCAAGCTTCTAGAAGGAAAGAGGTGTTCACTTACAAACATAGGGTGGAAGAGTCTTGGATCAACCATCTCTTCTGCAACTTCTAACCACTTGTCCTATACCAAGCCCTACCCATACCCATACTTGAATCCCCAGAGGAAGCCAGTGCCTCCAATGGCCAAGTTTTTCATATTTCAGTACCTGGTATTGGCTCAATTCTTGACAGTATGTTTTTTGGAATGTAATTCCATCTTCTTGTCATCCCCTAAATTGGTTACCATCAATCCAGTTGTTTCCCAGATTTCAGAACTTGTTGACATTTATCTGCCAACACTTCCTTTTCTATGCTTTTTATCCTTGGGATTTTATGCTTTTTTTTCTACCTAAACTGTCATTTCAGTAAATCTGAGAGAGCACAGAGATAAACCCATGTGTTCAAGCTGCCATGTTTCTGAATTACATCTTCTTAGGAGATGCTCCCCCTAACTACTTCGATCTGATCATTGGGGTATTTCCTCTCTGGAATGCTAACAAATGATCACCTCTGATTTATCCAGTGCAATATCAGAAGGAAAAGCAACTGAACAGTGTAAACCTTTCAATAAAGCACAAGACAGGCTATGATTAAAATGCACTCAGGAATCTGTATGGTGGGTGCAAGCACAGAATAGCCTCTGCAAACGCCCTCATGTGTCCCATCGTGGATGACTGAACAAAATTGATAGCAACAATATAAGTAGTGTTAAACTACTCAGGATGTCCCGCAGCCGGGCACGTTCTGTGGCCTCTGGGCTCACTGTCTCTAACATCTCCATGGCAGTGTTGCCAGTTTAGATGCCGCCTGGGTTCATTACGTATTCAGGCAGCATTTGTTTAGTCTTGAGAATGAAAGGGAGTAAGTTTCATGTAGCTTCATCTTAATGAAAGTTTATTATGTTGTAAATCTGATGTAATTTCAGGGGCTTGCTGCCTTGCCTGATGGATGAGTTATCTGGCTTAGGGATCATAAGGAGTGATTTCATAATGTCCTTACCACAAGTTCCAACACTGGAGAGACCTACTCTATAAATTTACATCCTAAACACAGTCACCATTTTCTTAAAAGATGTGTGTATCTGTGTCTCTGTGTACAAATGCACATGCACTCTGATTAGTTTTTGTGTTAACCAGGACCCAGCAGGAAGAAATTCACACACATTCAGATGGTTCAGCTGAGAAATGTTTAACGAAGAGACTATTCATGGAAGTGTGATCTGGATTTAAGGAAACCGGGAGGAGATAGCAAAGCACCCTGGGGTGAGCAACAGTATGGGAGCCGGTACTACTCTCCGCCTGCCAGTGCTGAGGGAGAGGGACGTCATCAGAACCTCCTAGGCAGAGAATTTGCCAGACAGGAGCTGTGGTATTTAGTAGAGAAAGGCAGCCAATTCTGATTCAGGAGAGAGGGAGCCAAAGTGAAAACACCACAACCTCACTCACCTCCTGCCTTCTGCCTTCTACCGAGTCAGAGTCTTCCTGTGAGAGGGACCGAGCTGCATGGCAAAGGAAAGGTACGTGTAAAGTCATCCTTCTGGGAACAGAGAGAACAGCAGAGAGTGTGAAACAGCCAACACGGGTGTTTGCAAGAGATTTTGGATCCTTGAGTCTTTCAGACAGAAAAGAAAATATGGCCCAGCCAGGGTTAGTGGCAGGTGAATTCCCACATTGCAAAGTGACTTTATAAGAGGCTGGTAATATCATCAGATTTTACCCCATTGCTTTGGTGTGTTGTGTTTGCTTTGTCCAAGAAGCTGTCAACTCCTGGAGAGCACATATTTGCATACAGAGATCTAGAACAGATTAAATCCAATTTACAAAGGAACACACAAATAAAAAGTCACCTCAAATTCTCTATGTCCAAAATGGGAATATGGCAATGGGGAAAGAATCTGAATTTCATGACATACTTGACTTCAAATGCTATAATCTGCATGTTCCAAATATCCTGTTGTCCAAAATAAAAAGTGCTAGAAGGAATCTCAGGAAGTATTGTTCTTCCTGCTCCTACGATAACTATGTCAAAATAGGACCGATGGTTTGGGGCGCCTTTGGATTGCAGCAGAGTGGCAGATCTGTCCTGTAATACACTGCCAAGCAGCGACAGTGCAACCAAAAGCTAGCCAGCCCACAGTCTCTCTTTCTTGAGGTTTGGAATTTTCTCCTTCTTTCTCTTTCTTTCTCTCTCTTTCCCTCCCTTTCCAAAATGGACACTCAAGCCCCAGGCTACATAACTGCTGAGGTTTTATTATAAAATAAATTTCAAAATAATGGTTGCAAGTCTTGGAAGGAAAGAAGAAGATGAAAAAGAAGAAATAAACAAGGCTTTTTTCTCCTACTAAATGATAAATTAAAAACAGCACTTCGCTGTTCTGCCTCATTTATCATTGCGTTGCACTCTTGCCGCTAGAGTTAAGGTTGTGTCAGCGTTTCCATTATAAACCCCTATTTTCAAGGGTTTATAATTCAGCCATAAAAATTGGCTCCAGGCTGCAACTTGCCATGCAAAAGATCTCATTGTAGAACCAAACTTAGGGACAAATTTGGGGGTTGAGGGGGCGGTGGTGCACTGGGATTAACATAACAAAACATTTTGTCATAATTGGTGGCCCTTCTCTCAAATTCAGAATGTGCCCTGGATTCCTAGACCTTAGAGTGATCGTATGTGTCCTGAAATACCAAAAAAAAAAAAAAAAGGAAGAAAGAAAAAGAAAAGGAAAGTTGCATTTATTTATCATCCCTGAAAGCAATCATTGTAAGGACAAAGTAGCACTAGACACAGATATACGCTAAAACTCCACTTATGGCGCATATTTCTGCATTTTCCATTTACATATTGCCACTCATTGACAAAAGCAGATCCCAAATCTGTCTGTTCCATCGTCATTTTTTATTTTATCACAACTCCTGTAAAAATGTGAAAAGAGGGATATTTGCAACTCAGCCAACTTTGCAACAGAGCTCAGCAATTCTGATCCTAAATGTCATTTCTACCATTCCTCCTGTCTTTCCGCCTCAGAAGATTTGTTCTGCAAAGTAATCGTCTTCGTTCTAGTGTGCCAACTCCAGAGAAATCCAGGATGCCTCTGGACATCATTTGCTCTGCCCCACAAACACCTGAGTCTGAAATGTAAGTTAGATGGCCCTGTTCAGGTGGTGGCTGTCAATCTTCATTGTAAGTTTATTTTCCAGGCATGTTGAATAACATCCAAGATGTCATTAGACAGACAGACATCGACCTGCCAAGTGGGCTGTTGAGCTTTGAGTGTCAGCGATGCTCAGCAGAAAACTGACCTGCATGGGCATCTCCCCAAAGTCAGAAGCGAAGGGCACCCACAATCCCCACAAGAGCAGAAGAGTGCTCAAGCAAATGGCTTCAGGTGCCTCCTCATGGAGCTCAACATCCACTCTGATACTTGATTCAACACAGAGCTTTGGGGATTTAACTACCAGAATTGAAGCCAAATGTGCTGACTGGTGGTTTTCCACCTTTAGCAGATATCCTGCTTTGTCCATCAGCAGAGTTTCTGATGTGCTAAGTCTGACTCGGGGAGAGAATTTGCATTTCTTACAATCCCCTCAGATGACACTGCTGTTGATGTTGGAAATCCTACTTGTAAACCACTTGTTTAGATCTTTCAAACATGGATTAATGACAATAAATGTGTGTTGTGATGCTCTAAATGGTATGATTCTATAGCACTGTCTTCTCAGGGGCCTTTCAAAGTATTTGAAAATGAAGTCATTGGAGTTTGTGGAACCCTTGTAATGATATAATGATCCATAGTTTACAGATGGGAAAATGAAAGGCAAGAGCTTTGTCTAATGCCAGGTGATAAATCACTGGCAGAGACCAGATGAAGAATCAAAATTCCAGACTCCTTAATTCCACATCCAGGTGTGTGCTGACCTATGCTGGCCAATGGGCCATTCTTCATAATATTAAATAACAACATGTGCTGCCCATAGATGATTTTAAATAGAATCATGATGTATTCAACATGTAGTAAGAAAACAGACCATTTTTATAGCCATATGCTATCAAGATCTACTTTATATATTCACCCACTTTTATTTCAGTCATTGGAAAGGATGCCTTAAGAAATGCACCATGAGTACAGGGAAATGGCCTCTTATTTCCAGAGGGAAGGGGGGGTGGCCGTGTGAGTCCAATGTCATCACAATAAAGCATGCCAAGAAAAATTCCACAGAAACATCTAGGCGGCAATAAACATGATCTTATCTCGCTACAGCCACCGAGAAAGAAGCTGGCGATCCTAAATCACAGGAATAATGTGAGGTGGAAAAGAAAAAGACAACTGTGGACAAAATAAGAGACGAAAGTTTTATTAATTCTAAATACGCTTTCCCCGTTGGGTTTACACTAGCATTTGTCCTAATCGGTTCCAGATGTTCAGCGTCCTGTAAGTAGCTACCTAGGAGAAACAGTAGCTTGCTTCCTTTAAGTTTAAAAGGGTGAAATCATGGAGCAAAGGGCTGATTTACAGTTTAGTTAAATCAGAGCCCACAGCACGAAGGACCAGGGAACAGTAAGCTACGGGGGAAGGCGAAATGCTTGCTGGAAAAGGCTGGTGGCTCAAGAGTTAATGCCAACCTTTTCTTTGAATGCAGCCTTCTGTAGTAGCTAATGAAGGTAATGAAATATGACATGTAGTTTGGCCCTTGACCATAGAGTGCACCCCCCGCCCCTCTGTGCTGCGAACAAAGCCAAAACAGATGTAGCGACTTCTGTATGGTTTGGGGTTGACGTCTGTTACACAGAGCAGGTCACCGCGCACAGTCCCAGAACGTTCACTTCTGACACACGCGGCATTATCTGAGAAGATGCTGCCTTTGTTTGTGTGGTGGGGAGAGAAGGGAGGGACTGAACCAGCAGACGGGGACTTGCGCTGCTGCAAACATGAAGCCAAATTCCCCTCCCATTCTTTGCCCGCGTCCTGCGCCCGTCCTGTGTTTGCCTCTTTCCTCCTCTTTCCTGACAAAATGGAAAAACAAAAAGCATCCTGACCTTCAGGGGCCATAAAGAAGCAGCTTGGCTTCAGCAAAGGAGCCATCAATAAAGCTGAATTGGGCAGGGAAAAAAATCTCCCTGTATGTTTACCGCTGACTGATCTTTAAGATGCAAAGAAAGGGAACGATACCCAAGGATGACTGGGATTCATTTTTCTGAAAGCTGCCTCCATTGGTCACTTTAGATAATGAGAAGGCAGCATCTCCTTAGCAAATAACATCAGCGTTTCAGGTTTTCTGACTAACATCAGGCTCTGCGCCTTCTGCCTCCATGCAAGCGGACATCTCTCAAGTGGAAATATGCTTCTTACAATGAACAGCACTTTGCCCAGCGATGTGGCTGGACTAATGGCAGCTGTATCTGCCTTGTGCACTCCTGGGGGCCACTGGACTATTTGACTGTGTGATTTCCCCCCCTGGGGATATCACTCAAGTGGTTATCTTTAGAGAAAATATCATCAAATCTTGGCCTGAAAGAGCATCTATTTTTTCTTTTCCAAAAGGTCAGACCTTCAGCAAAGTTAGGGTAAAAAAAAAAAAAAGAAAAGAGGAGGAGTCTTTACGATTGATAGGTTCTTCGCCATGATATTTATCATTCTCGGCAGAGATACTGACAGGTGCCTTCTGAAAGGGGATCCTGTACCTTTAACCTTGCCTCTGAATGCATTCTTAATTTGGGATGCAAGCTGAGGTTCAGAAACGGATGGCCTTTGGGTGGTGGGGGGAGGGGTGGGGCTGGGTTTATTTATGAGGTGTGTGGAAAATTTTGACATTACATTCTAGAGCCATTATTCACATGTTACATGACACAAGATTGGCCCTTTTAATGCAGCAACATCACATAAAAAAAATTTGATTTTGTCCTCTGACAGCAGGCTGGTCCTCTATGGCTCACCCACTTCCTCCCTGAAATGCAATCTTTTTAGGTGAAAGGTCACAGGAAAGCGATTCAGTCAGGCTTCTGCTTTCACCAGACCACAGAAAACTAAGGTTTGGACTAAACTTGCTCAGAAACCCAAAGTGCAGGAGAATGAGGAGGGAGGGCTGGACAGGAAGGAGGCTTTGGGGACACAAGGGCTCACTGATCTTAAGACATAGCTACTTCTAAGACATTGTAGCCCAGCCCTATTTAATCACATGATGCACCTAGCTGACAAGGTGCCTGGATACAAATGAGGTCTAGAAGGTGTAAAAAATTTGACACCTTTAAATTGGACAGTCCTTTATTCTAACCATTCCTTCTCCCATTGTTGCATATGAGGACCACAAGACAGTAATGGGGAAGGTGTAGGGACCCCACTCTGCAGATGAGGCCACTAAAGTCCCCAAGGAGCAGGCTGTCCAATGTCATAGACATGCAAGTGGCTGATACCACCTGAACAAAGCCTTTGGGTGCAAGAGCTTCTCATCTTTCCTATTTAGCCAATTATTCTAGACCTTCTGTGCACCCGATAGAATTCTGTGAATGTGCTTTTATCTCAGTTAAACAGAGCTTATGTATTGTACCAAAAACTCGTAATCATCCATCCCACATGTAACCGTTGTGTTTTTCGTGTTGGTATAATGTCATGATGTCCAGAAGCTCTAAGATGAGTTTCTAAACAAGGGCAGGGAAAGTGCCTCAATGCTCCCCATAATTAAAAAAAAAAAATCCAGGAGGGAAACTCCCACCCTCCATACTATTCAGAAACATAGCCAGGACTGACTGGCTTCATTTTTATTGGCAAAAACACAGTGAGCTCTTGAAGAGAGTGATGGAAATAGGAACTGGCTCAAGTTAATGCGTATCAGGGCTGGATGCTCTGGGTGTCATAAGAGGCTATGCAGAGGTGGGGAGAGATTGTGGATTCTGACTGTGGCAGGGAGTCTAAGAGGAAGGTCAGGTTCCCTGAGCATCTGGCTTTCATGCACATGTCAAGAAAACTCTCTCCAGAATCTGAAAAATGAGTCCCATGACTTTGCTTTGTGTGCAAATCCCATGAGTTGAAAAGACCCAATTCATTCTCTCTGCTCAGAGACCCCACCTACTAACTCAGACCAGGCAGGCTTCTTAACAGCTTACAATGCCATGTTCATGGCCCAGATCAGAGATACCATTGGAAGCGAGTTGCAAGCCGGAGCCAGTCTTCACTGATTTTTGATCAGCATGGAGATGCAGGTTGGCTGGCAAGTAGTGACAGGAATATAGAATCTTTCTCCATGATTAAAAACCTGGTCATATCCACGAAGAGTGGCCTGACATGTGAGGGGTCCTATAAGATCTTAAAGAGTAGAGATCACAGCCACTTCTGCTGAGTTTCTCGAACAACCTGTTCCCTGCTTTGATATTGATCACTAATCCCTTACCTAACCTAGAATTGCATCAGGAATTTCATTCTTCAGTAACAAATGTTACAGATACAATTTAAGAAGTGCTTCTGAACATGACTGAAATGGGATTCTTCCTACGAGACAGGGAACTGGAGTAGACGACCTCTCCTACTTCCTTCCAGGTTTTGCCTTGAGCTGCTGGTATAGGCTGGACCTCAGAAGCCTGCCAATATCTGAATGCTTTTGATCTATAAAACTTGCAAATTTACAGGGCTTTACTTAATATATCTCTGAGTTTTGTAAATAGATAATGTGCAACTCTTGTACGAATCACATAAAAGGGGAACCAGCATAGTTTGAGACATTATTTCCAATAGAATGACTATTATATAATGTCATAATTGCGTTATGTAATAGGTATCTAATTTTCTTTTGCTTCCAAAGGCAAAACATAACAATATTTTTCTTTATTATTCATGCCCAAGAAAAAGTTAATAAAATACTATAAAATATTATCAAAACCATTGAAGTTTTGCACAGCCATTGTCAAACAAAAGATGAAAATGAGGTCTAAAAGACAGCTGTAGAGACTCAGAGAATCACATCAACAAACTCTAAATGCCATGACCCTATGAAAAAAAAATGTGGCTGGTAGCAAAGAAATTAACTAATTTCATCATATTCTCACTGCTCCTTCTCACAGCCCATATCCAAGGAAAACAGCCCAGGCAGTGGAAAATTACAGTTTTCCAATAAGAGAAACCAGCCATAGCTTTGTATTTTCATTTCAGAATGAGTACACATGTCACAAGAGAAATGCTAGCAGGCTCCAGAAGTAACCCAATGCTATTGAGAGGGGGTGAGGACCCGACAGAGCTATAAGCTTTAGAGAGGCTCAGAAAGGCTGTAGTCGCCCTCACATATCCTAGTAACTGGAGTGCAAGGGAGGGCACAAGCAGGTCAAGGTCAGCCAGAGGTCATGGCACCTCTGTTGATGGGTTCCATAATGGTCTGGATAATTCATGCTTGGAGGAGAGCTTGGGGGTGGCTACATGAAGAGATAGCAAATGGGACCCAAAACTGGCTTACAGCTCTTCCATGAAATCTGGTGGACACAATTTTAACCCTTGCCTTGCTGCAGCTGTAACACGTTCCTGATACTGTGTGCTGAGGAGTTCTTAGATGGAAGAAACTCTGTATGGTAAGAAACTGAACACCATCTATGCAGGCCAAGTGGTTGTAGCCAAGTTATAGCAGCTCATGGAGAGGGAGAACTGGTCCAGAGTTTAAAGACCCAGGTCACACACTGGAAGGGGTCTCATGGCCTGTTTCTACAAGGCCACACAGCCTTCATGAGCAGTATTCCTGGAATTCCATGGAAGAACAAAACTGGGACCCATGAGTGCACCCAGGACTACTGGTTGAATGCTTTATTGCTATTTGAATGCAAAAAGTGAATTCCTCACAATTTAAAGTCAAGGAAGCCCATGGAAATTAGAAATCTGTGATAGCCAGAGAATGGCTAAAATCTTTTAGGTCAAATTCATGGAATGACAATAAAACTGAGAAGCTAGCAAATGTAAAAGCAGGATTGGCGTAGAATTGGATCAATATTGATGTGGTAGAGGAAGAACTGGGTAAGTGATAGAGTTAATCCTGTATTCCTCACCCTCAGCTTCCTCACCTGGAAGCCAGGATGGCAGGAATTACAATAAAATATGCTAGTATATAGGAAAATTTCTGAAAACTTGAAAGCAATCATTAGCTGTAGGTACTACTATTAATATCATGAACGTGTAGAGTAATAAATATCATTGTTATCACAGTGACGACGTACACACCAACCGAGGTTCAAGACGAGGGTCTTCTGTTTGTTGCTTCACTTTGGTTATGTAATAGGATGGGGAGGAAATAGTTTCAGCTAGCGTCAGAATTCCTCTCTGGGATGGAATCATCTTTTTAAGAAAGATATCCCTAATAAGATGCTTGGAGGGGGAAGGTGAGAATTTGATGGCTTGATTCAGAAGAAAACAAAGGCAGATGCATACACAGGTGGGAACTGGGGCTGGGGATGTAGCGCAGTGGTAGGAGCCCTGGGTTCCATCCCCAAAGACTGAGCAAAAGAAAAGAGAGAGACAGAGGATTGTGTAGAAGGAGCAAGTGGGAAAGAAATAGAGAGCAGAGACATCCTGGATGATAAGAACTGGGAAGCCAAATCCAAAAGAGATCGAACAGTGAGGTGATCTATACCTCTGCACTCCCCAAAGTTCAGTAAATCTATGTGTTCTCACACATCCTAAGCAAGTGGTGTGTCTAAAGGCAATTCAGGGAGTTGGCTGAGCTCCTCAGCTGTATTGAACCTTACAGACAACAGACAGACTTCGGGACTATTTCTAAGATGAACTGACTTGGCAAAGAAGTGGGACTGTGGCAGCCAGAGGTAACGACAAGGATGGAAGTCTGCAAAAGTGTCATGAAAGTCATCACATCTTCATGGACATACTTGGATGGGAAGGGCTTAGACACCTGGCCTAGAGATTTTTCATGCCCTAAAAATCTGCATATCTGAGTTACAAACTCTTTAAGCTGCTCAAGTGGCCTGCGAGTACTAAGGATCCAGAAACATAGCAGAATACAGCAAAGTCTCCCCATGCCCACTGCCCTCCAAGTATCAAAGCTCTTCAGACCTTTGTTTGAGCCTGATGTGTCTATTCAGAATCTGCGGCAGCTGATAAAAGGCAGCTCTGGGGCAAAAGCTGGGCTATTCCAGGGGAACCACCCAGGTCAGGAAAAAGAAATTACTCCTCTTCAACAAGTCCTAAATCCGGCCCCCATAGGAAACATATCTCTCGGACTCAGTCTCTACCTCAGAAAGGCAATGCTTAGTAGTCATGCCAAAGGGCTGATATGAGGACTAAATGAGTAACATCTGTAAAAGTGCTTCTCAAAGTGGCAAGGTACCACGTAAGTCTACATGAGGCGCATCTTCTCGCAGGGCCACAGGAGAACGCTGCGAGGGCTCAGATTGTGAGAGCGTACATTAGATGCTCAGGGTGTGGATGTCAAGCATCCAGAGAGCGGGGCTGTTGGAAGTTGGCACCAGCCTCCTCACCCACTGGCTCTTTTGTGCTTAACACAGCTAATCCCACCCTGAGCTTCCCCCAGGAAGAACACAGCCTCCCTGTGTCCTCAGTGACACTCAGTTTGGGCCATGCTGCTGCCTTGAAACTGAGTAGATCGGAAAATAGGGAAGGATACACTCCATCGGCTCTCTTTGGTTCCTAGCTTTAGAAACTGATCCCATACTAAGCTGTGAAGGATGGAGAAGATGAAGAGAGCTATGTTCCCTTCATTCAAAGAGTCAAAACTCCCAGGATTGATTTCTGCCAATCACCACCACACACACACAATGACCATAACAACGATGATGACTTGGCATCGACATCATCACTAGGAGACTACAGCACCCTCACAAGCCCCATGGACGGACTTACTAGGAGCCCGGATCACGGTGCAAGTGGGCCCTTTTTGGGCCCATAAATAATTACTGTGATCTACGGTTTGCTTTTTTTCTTCTTCTTCCTCATTCCACTTGTTCTGAAGTCTGCCCACAAATTCTCCTCACGCCAGTTTAAATCACAGTAATGAAACCTCCAGGCTCCTCCAAGGCTACAACCCTGGCTGCCTTCTTTGCCAGTTTCGCAGCCTGATAGGACCTCGACAGTATCATCCATGGAGCTGCTGACACAAGTCGGACCCAGACACTTGAGCAGGACTCAGGCAGCATCTTGCAGGCTGACCTCCACGCCACAGCTAAAGTCAAGAGAAAAGACTCCTTTGCTTCTGTGCGAATGGTCCACAGGGAAAGGATACTGTGCTCTCTGACAATGATTTCTGACATGCTGACTCTATAAATGCTGGTCAGCTAGTAGGTCTTGGTTCTTTAGCCCCTTGCCAGCCCTGGTAGTTACAAACCAGAGCATCTCTCTTCAGAGCACAGCAACTGCAGCCTCCTCATAATGAGCAAAGCCAACAGCAGGGGCACTGCCCACAAATGAATGTTACCACTTAGATTCCAGTAACAGTGATGCTGGAACAAGCTGCACTCGGTGCCTTTTATTTGTACTTACACTCAATTATTTCGCATATGCTACAGTGGAAATGTTAGAAAAAGGGTTTGTTTCTTTTCCTCCAGCTGTGTCCTTTATCCTCACTGGTAAACTCTTGGACCCTGGCTCAGCCCCAACCTTAGGGACCATAGTGAACTACACCAGTTCAACACAAGTCCGCAAATATTTATAGAGCCCCCAACTTCAGGAATGGCTAGGACATATTTTCTGAACGAATAAACACAACAGAATGGACCTTCTTAGGTGGGAGGGTGACAATGGATCTTGTCCGCCAATAGATATTAGCCCACCAAAAGAGTTGTTCTTCTGCTAGTTGTATCATTAAGGAAGGACCATAATGCAGGGGACAGGAGACCAGATCATTTCAGGGCTAGTTATTACATTTATTCTGAGCATAGCATGTCATTTCCTTCTGCCTAAATTTCCACAGCTACATCATGGATGGAGATTTCCAGGTAATCTTCTTGCTCTAAACTGTGGCTCTGAGAGTTCCACAGGGGGACAGCACCCCCTGACACAGGTACAGATGGTGACAGGCCCACTGGACCCTGTGATGTCAACGCTGTCATAGTTGTGTTTGTGGCTTTCACAGATCCACAAAGACTCTAGCGTATGACCACAGGCTACGAGACTTGACTTTGTGTGTTCCCCTCCTTTCTGCCTTGGTTTTCTCACCCGAGATCCCTTGTAACTTGTATTCTGGCTTTCTCTAATAGCTCCACCTGAAGGAGAACAAGGAAATGTGTTGGGAAATCTACACCAGGGTATCTCTCCTTGCCATTAGAGAAACAGCTCACCTAAAAGCACGTGTCCTCTGCAGTCATCCTTGTTTACGAAGGACAGTGCATTAGTCCTGTCAGGAGGAACAAATGAATCAATTACTGTGGCGATGTGCCGCAGCCTCTAAGCCCAGGACCGTGGGAACTGTGCCTTAACAGCATGTTAGATGCAAAACACATGGCATGTTTTAATTAAATTGATTCTTTATAAAACCCAACCCCCAGGATGGTAGTGCCACACTGTCAGAAAGGCATTATGCTATCTTCACGACCCCTTCAGGAAAGAGGACCAAAGGAGAGACAAAGCAAAAGCAATCAGAGGTGTAATTCCATCGGGAAAGGGTGGGTGAGTGAGCCCCGTGCCAACGTCTAGCTGTCTTGCTATGGATGTCTCTCAGTGTGAGAAATGGCCCAGAGAATTTAGAAAATGCTAAATTGCCTTTTGATGACCACAACTTTCAATAGTCTTCACCTCGTGGTTCAGAGAATGCCAAACATACAGCAGAAGCATCCCAAGCATTGAGGACGTGGACAGGTTTACGGCGGGCGGGTAAATGTACCCTAATGTGCAGAAAAAGCGAAAGAGGAGAAGCCCAGGTGTCTCACTGCCGTTAAGTGCATTGTGGCGTCAGACTAACAAGCTGCACATAACCGTAAAGCACACAAATAGACACTGCCCCACACCCAAAGACTCTGACTTTTCGCACTTACAGCTTTGCTTGGCATCACATTCAGAAGGTTGAAGGGAGACATTTTCTCAACAAGACCAAAACTACATAGAATTTATAAAAATAATTGGATACATAGGACAATGTATTCTATATTCTTGTAGTAAGTTATCAACAAAGAATTACTACTTCTACTACACAAAGAACTTGCACAAACCACTAAGAGAAAATCAGACAACTCGATAGACAAACAGGTGAACAGATATGAGAATGAGAAATGCAAAGGGCTGGTACATGTATAAAGCGTGCCAGATCCCAGGGACAGTCAGGTAAATGCAAATACAGCAATAATGAGGTATCACTGCTGAGGGGTTGTGGGTGTCAGTTTTGACTAACCTTAAAGACAATGATGATATCCAGTGCTGAGGACAGCAGGCAGGACAAAAGGACTTATGCTCACTGCTGAAGGAGCCATGAATTGCTACAAGATATAGGGAAGGTGATTGAGCTGGGCTTATTAAAGATTAAGAGTCCATTTACCCTTTGCCATAACAATCACATTGATTGGAATCTATTGAGGAGAACAGAAATAAAATCACTAACATATAGGAAATTATGTATCTGGACGTTTACCTAAAATTTGAATATTATTTTACAAATGTTGATTTCCCTAAAGGCCTATGAATAGGGGAATGGGAGGCTACATTCGGTTATATGACTTTATAGAAAACAATTAACTTATTAAACAGAATGAGACCTTGAAAGATATTCTTTATAGACTATTAAATTTTTTAAAGTACACTTTAAAGTTACATGCGCAATATGATGTCAGCTTTCTAAAGTAAAAAAAAAAATTCTCCAAGTGTGCGCCTGTGTATGTGTGAACCAAGATAATGGTACAAAAAGATTTCCATCAAATTATGGAAATTTAAACTACAGAGGACAGTGGAAATGAGGCAGAAGGGTGGAAGGTAGAGGCCATACTTTTCTTTTGTGCATATTTATACCTTTTATCATTGTTCAGCTTGCTAAAACTAGGACGTAATAAAAACAACAGCAATAAAATAAAAATGTTAAAACAACCGGAAAACAAAATAAAATGACACAAAAGGCACACCAGGTTCTAGCAGCTGTACCATATAGCTGTATAACAGTAAACCTTCCACCGACTGCCCCAGAGTCCAGCAAAGTTCCTCTGGCCTAATGGATTCTCAGAAAATGTTTGTTGAATAAGTTAATGTTAAATAGACAAAAATATTTATTAAATGTGCTTCAAAAATTAATAATTTCAAGGTCCAAGGAAAGCTTTTTGCTCACATTTTGCTTCTCCATCCTTTAAAAGACAATGGCTTAGTATCTGAAAAATTATTTGATGTAATTCATAACCCTCCAAGGGCCATTAGAAGCTTCTTGCATCACAGCAAATATAAGTGTCTCATTGAAAAATATGTGGGTCTTTTACAATGGCTGGTCTCACCTGGGGAAAATGTAACTGCTTCTATTTCATTTTGGGTGAAAGACTAAAAACGCTTCACCTTTCGGACATACTGTAACAGTCCTGCAAAGCCATTTTATGTTTTCCTCTAAAGTCTAGGAAATCTTACGTGGCTAAAGCACTAGACACACACACACATACACACATGCACACGTGCATGCACACACATACACACACAGATCGATATATCATGATGATTTGGCCTTCAGTCTTTTTTTTTTTTTTTTTTTGCGGTACTGGGGATCGAACTCAGGACCCTGCGCTTGCTAGGCAAGCACTTATTCCACTGAGCTATATCCCCAGCTGGCCTTCAGTCTTAAGCCAATGAGTATACTAACAAATTACCTGCTCAGTATATTACTTGCTACTTCTCTGACACTGAGAAAATGCCCTAAATGCCCTGTTTGTAGTTTTATTCTGGTACCTACGAAACTTTTCCATAAATATCTGTCCACCTAGCTGGTATATATTTCTATGCCTCTCTCTCCATCAATATGATCACTTTCTAGAAGCGAGGACTGTGATGCTCTCATCTCTGCACACTGTAGATTCTCACTCATGAATCATCGGATGGAAGGAGGAGACAAAACCACTCATCATTCATTTGCTGATACAGCAAAGGGATTGAGTACCTGTGGGGGGGGGGCGTCATTGCTCCACCAGCTGGTCAAAGCACAGACTAAACAACGCACAGACTGGTCAAAGTCTAGGTCCTTGTGAAGCTTAAATTCTATGGGCAAGCAAATGCACACAGATGCGTGGGTAGGATTTCCTTTTTGGTGGTCTGTGAGGTAGAGTAAGGAGGCAGAGGGAAAGGGAACAAGAGAAGGTCTCTGAGAAGGAGGTATTTGACCAGATACTTGCATAAAATGAGGGAGCAAATCACCCATGCAGACAGCTGAAACAGAACTTTATAGGCAGAGAACAGCAAGTGCAAAGGCCCTAACACAGGAGTGTGATCAGCAGATTTAACAAAGATCCAGGAAGCTGGGGAGGGGAGCTAGGGGAAGACCCCAATAAGTCACAAGGCCATGGCTTAGTGAAGCCCGTGACACTGCTCCCTTTGGGAGCAATATGAGGCACAGCGCAGAGGCCTTCATAGACATGGATGGGCAGGTCCTCATAAGAAGGACAAGCTGGGGACAGAGTGGGGAGGGGCTCTTTCCCAGCCTACAGCATTTGCTGGTGGAGAGTAAAGGATATAAACCAAGCCCCACCGTGACATCCTGTGCTACAGTCCCAAGGCCTCACCACTGACAGCTCCGTGACACTGATCCTTCCTTCCTTACCACCTCCCCTTCTCCCCTTTTCTGATCGTAACATTATTAGCCTTCCTGCAAAATGTACACTTTGGAAAAACTAGTGAAAGATGACACTTGGGAAAGGAGACCAAGAGGGCTGATGCTACTGGTTCTTCTACCCAAAGCTCCTCCAGCCTGGACACGGACCCACCCCTTTGGGAGGATTTCACTGGCCACGGACTAGAAAAAACCCACCGTCCTGTCAGCAGACTTGAGCCGAGCCCAAGCCAGTGACAGTGTTCTGCCTACGCCACCCACCAGGTGACAGAGCGAAGCGGGAAGGGAAAACGGCAGGAGCTTCTAGCATGGACATGGACTGAACACAAGCCAAACAACTGCACCTAAAACTAGATATCATAGGAATGTTTCTTGGGGCATAAATAAGCAATGGGAATTCGGAAAAAAGGGGGGCACATCCAGTCGGGGCAGCTCTAACCGGGGTACCTCTCATCATCACCACACAGACAGCTGACATTTGCGATATGGGCATCTACACGATATACATGTTGCCTCAAAAGCTGCTTTGTAGGTGTACATTATTATATAATCCTGTCCTGCCCAGCTACGGCACAAGTGCAACCAACTGCCAGTACCATGTCATTGATTTTGTTCTTCCCTTCCTCCCTCCTTTCCTTCCTTTCCTTCTTCCTTTTTTCCAAGAGGATTTGTGTCTAAATTTAGGAAAACTCTAGATATATGTTTTGGAAACATATATGACCACAAAGCTAATTACACCAATATAATTTGTTAAATGTGCTTTAAAAAATTACCCACACTCTAAAGGAAGACTCCCATGTACCTACCAATTCATTGAGAACACCGAATGTCTCCTTTTCTTTCCAACACACTTTTTGAGGAGGCATTATACCAGGCTCTGTGCCAGATTACAAGTATCAGTTCATTTAATTTAATCTTCCCAGGAATCCCTGTGAACTTGCTACCATTATTATTGCTACTTGACAATCCAAGGGCTGGGGATATAGCTCAGTGGAATAAGCGCCTGCCTAGTAAGCACAGGGTCCTGAGTTCAATCCCCAGTACTGCCAAAAAAAAAAAAAAAAGACAATCCAAGATGATAACTTGCTCCTTAAAAATGGAGGATGCAGGGTTCAAAGCCAAGGTTTCATGTCCATGCTTAGGAGCTCACCTTGAGAAACCCTAACTCTCAAAATGAACCCTCCTCTTAGGAGCAAGGCAGGGAGAGGAAAAGACACACACCCTGCAAATGGTCCTCTTTCCTTCTCAAGAATACTTCACAATGAAGACCTTGGGGGAAAAAAGAGGAGGCAAATGCTTAAAGCCCTTCCTTTGAATTATGAGTACATTCTCATAGTCTAATAAAAGAACTTATTTGGGAGAGGAATCAGGAAACAAATATTAGAAAGAAAATTGTTTGATTTCACTCTCTTTATTTTGGTAAATAAATAAGATTCTTGTTTTATGGCTACTATTATATTTTTGTTATTGATGCCGAAAAGCTTTAAATATCAGAAACAAGAGTTAGACACATTAATTAACCAGTCCATAAGCTTCTGAAAGTGAGGTGTGTTAAGTCAGGTTTTCGTTGCTGGGACAAAATGCCCAACATACACAGCTTCAAGAAAAGAAAGTTCACTTTGGTTGACGGCATCACAGGTGTCAGTCCATGGTCAGCTGGCTCCAAGGCAGAAGCATCATGCAGGAAGGACATGGCAGGATAAAGCTGCTCAACTCAAGGCAGCTGGGAGACAGAGTGAGAGCCACAGAGAGGGGAAGGGGACAGGGACAAGAACAAACCCTTCCCAGTTAGAGTCCCAGTGACCTACTTCCTCCCACCAGACCCCACTGCCTAACAGCACATTTAGCTATGAGCTCTTGAGTGGATAAATCATTCGCAAGGTCCCCATCCCATGATCTAATCATCTTCCAGAAGCCCCACCTCCGGACACAGGAACCTTCTGCGGGAGAGTTTTGATCCAAACCCTAACATGAGAACTCCACATACCTTATGTTCCAAGTTGAGAGAAGACAGATGGATGGGTGGATGGACAGAAGGCAAGAAGGCAAGAAGAAAACAGAAACACACACACACACACACACACACACACACACACACACACAATCAGCATTGTAACTTAGTGTTTTTCAACTAGAAGGCAAATTGATAAATGTTAGCTAAATGAGATCAAAGCAAGCAAACTAAAGGTAGCGTGCAGGATGGGAGAAGCCTGGGTAAGAGACAGGAAGAGCTGAAAGTAGACATCCCAGCTTAGGTGACATGGGACCATGTAAGCACATGAGTCAGATTAAAAGGAAAGCACGCACTGGCTTGAGTCTCCAGAGAGCCAGAGAAACAACTTACAAAAGAAAGAAGAATTAAGAGCTGGAAGGATTCAGAGCATGTCACCCACAAGCACCAAAGCCCAGCATTCTAAGCAACTATAGACCAGAACCTGCTGGAAAAGGAAGCGGGGTCTGAGGACACCAACCAGTGAAGGTGTCACAGTGAGCCGCCCTTCACAGGAGAATTTATAACAGTCAGCTAAGGACAGCGCTGGATAGACTTTACTCTCTCACATGTTTTCTAGCTCAAGTTTGTTTTTGTTCTGTTTTGTTTTGTTTTTGCAATGCGCTTGTAGCAAGTGCAAAGTTTTCTAAAGAATCAGCCCTAGATGAGAAAAGGAACCCAGTGGCTGATTCCTGTTCTCCTCTGCTGTCAGAGTGGAGGTGGCCTTGTCCTGATCCGAAGAGGCAGAGAGATCCCAGGAGGAGTTAAAAGGGCTCCTTATGGCTACTCCTAAGGTCCTGAGGTAGAAATGCCTTCTTGGCAGGAGGCATCATCAAAGCTATAATGCAGGGCACCCACACAGAGCACACTGTCCCGCAGTGGCCATGAAAACCCTCCCAGTGCAGAGAAAGGGGTCCCCACGTGAAAGCCTGCCCTTGCCTCCATGGGGAAGGTGACCTGGCAGGCAGGTTTACTCCACATTCCCTCTCCTCCACCTGTCACCCTCTCGGACATTCTGAACCCAGCCTCGAGCTGGGTCATGGACGTGTGAACTCTGCTCCACACAAAGCTGCCTGATCATGGGGCTTCTCATCATGCCTGCTTCATCACTGCGATGCTTAACAGCAGAAGTGCCCTCACTGGGGAGGCAGCAGAATACAGCGTCCTAAGGACGGTAGGAAGAACAGGAAGGTCTCATCCTACTCGGCCCCCATGGCTGGCTGCTGACCGGTGAAATGGGAGGAATCTTAACATGCATTTTCCTTTGGGCTCTGATCATTTTAATCTACAAAAATGGAGACTGGGGTGTGGCTCTGTGGTAGAACTCTTGCCCAGCAACCACAAGGCTCTGGGTTTAATTGCCAGTAGCACAAAAACCTAAATAAATAAAGAAAAAGCAGCTCCGTTCCGTACCCTAACCTCACCTATAGTTTCCAGAAATCATTACGCTGTCAGAGCCCAACACAGCACGGTGAAAAGCTCAGCTCGGCCCAGTTTGCAGGCTGCAGCTGCCCTCCTACCTGTCTGGACATTTCTACCTAAGTGCACTTGGAGGGGACCAAACCTTTTTCTTGCAGCCTTCACATTGCAATGCCTGGCTCCTCATCCCTGGCAACTAAGCAACAAGCAAATCTGGGAAGTGGAAGTTGGTGACCTGCAGTTTGCTGTTAGGATAGCTGCTGGATCCCAGGGCTTAGGTACCGTATGTAGGGTTTCTTCTCTGCATTTCCGTGAACTCACCGTAGTCTCTCCTCCTCAGCCCCATTTTGCCTGCTGCTTCTGAAAACACAGCTCAGTCATGTGCTCAAACCCAGCCCTGCAAAAGCTGTGCGTTATGTTCTGAAGCTGCTTCCATTTACCTATGAGTGCCTCAAGTTTATCATTAGGACAGAATAGTAGTCTGTGGTGTATAAATACATTCTCCTTATCCCTTCATCTCTTGATGGACATATTTGCCACCACACTGCTGCCCACTATCCACCAGACATGCAGCAGAGCCCTCCGAGGCATGGCTCTCCAGGTACTGAGTTCCCTGTCACTGGGGACACTGTCACTGTTCCCTGTCACTGAGGGAACCGAAGCCCAAGCTGGGCATCCACTTGGCCCCAACCCTAAGATCTTATGAGCCGCTCTCTAAAGTCCCCTCACCACCCCTGAATGCTCTGCTGTTAGCTCCCAGCACCCTTCCTCTGTCCTCCTGACATGACAGTTTCCCCTCTCTGCTCCTATTACCCGTCTGTACCTCTATCACAGTATTTGCCACACTGTGCTACAGCAGCTAATACTCTTCATCCCCCAGAGCCTCACAAACTGGTCACCTTCCCAGAATTCTGACCGTAGGCTTGTCTGTCTGGGCAGCTGAAGTCACCATAAAGAAGCAAAGCCAGCATCTCCACTCACCATAGCCCTCACTATTGCCTCACACCCCACCCTCTGACGGGGTGTAAGGTGTAACCGCAGTGAAAGCTATAACCCTTTCTAAACAGAGGCTAAGCTTTGCTCAGTTTTGTACTCCTCACCCACCCAGCCTAGTACAAGAAAAACAGCTCAGTGGATGTTTGATGAATAAACAAGTGAACAAACCCTTGAAGACTTGGAGGCAGACTAAAGAAGCACTTGGCACAAAGGTGGCAGACAGGCCAGTAACTCAATGGTCAAATGTGGAAGAGAGAATCTGCCTTCACCTCTGTACATCTAGCTCCATTTATAAAGAAGAGATGACAAAACTTACCTCCTCCTTACTAGGGCGCCACGTGAAATAATCGGCTAAGGGTGGTACTGTTTGCACTAAGCAGAAGACACTAATGCTCCTGTGAATGCTCAGCCTGGAGCTCCAGTGAACCCACTCAGGGCAGCCAGCAAACTAAATACCACAATGTATTCTATCTTTCTGTAAATACTCAGCTACCAATGGAACTATGACACCTTCCTCAGAGAAACCAATCTCTTTCGCTCTGGACCTCTGTTCTCTCCCACCCTGCCCCCTTCTCCAACACTCTCATCTCTAATTATTTTTTCTGTTTTTGTTTTTGTTGTGAGATGGTGTCTCACTAAATTGCCCAGGATGGCCTCAAACTCATGATCCTCCTAAGTGGTGTTGTTTGCACCAACACACCTGGTTTTCATGTAATTTTAAACTAACACTGAAGTGAGAGATGCACTTCCCAGGTCAGCAAGCTAGGATTCTCAAGATGCAGGATCAAAGCAGCAGAGGCTACCCTTGGGGGACAGTGGCCAGAGCGTCTCACTCCATTTAAGCCATGTTCTCTTTCTTGACCTGAGTAGTTTGCACAACTGACAATCAATTCATATGCACAATGAATTGTCTGTGTTTCTCTGTGTATAGGATAATAAAACTAAAAAGAAAATAGCCAAAAAGAAAAAAGATTCACTTTCCCCTAAAAAAAGGGACAGTGAATAACGCAGTCCAACAGATGGCAAGCACTACGCTTCCACTATGCTTCCTTTCCCTTCTTTTGCAAAACGTAAAGACCGTCTCATCCATCGCAGGACTCTCTGACCAGCCACAAGCTCATTGCAGTCACCTCCCTTCACAAGCCTACTCCGTGGCAGTGCTTCATCAGGGAAGCCACTGCTCTTGCTCTGAGCCAGCAGCCGTCGCTTCTTCCCTCCCTGTACTCCAGGCCCAATAATTCCTCCGATAGTCAAGGACTCCTTCCCTGAGCAAAGACACAGATCATGGCTATCAGCTGGGTCCCTTGGCAGCTCAGCTCCAGGCAAGATTTGTTCCCTTGTTTGTCTGGAGCTTTGGTTTTAATTTGTAATGTTTGCTTAATCTACTATTAGTTGGGCTGAATTTAATTTAACTCATTGTAGCAATTCATTTCTTTCAATCTTCTATTACCGGGTATCACTCTTAAGTTGTAAGTGATTTTGCCTTTTCTAATCATCATGTTGGAGCCTGTTGGCCCAGTTATTCCTCTTTGCAAGTAACATCTGGAATTAAAAATATATATAATTGCAGAGAGAGCAGAGTGATGGGAATGCGGAATGTGGTCTGCATCCTCCGTTCTTTTCATTAGCTTCTATATTTTAAATGAAATCAGGCAAAGTGATAATAAGGAGTTACTTCCTTCCCCGCCACACCATTGTCAATTGCCGCCTGCAGAAATAGCAGCCAGCCAGACCTTTCTTCCTTACTGTAAGTCCAACCACTTAGCAATTGTTTTAAAAATTAAAACAAAAAAAATCTCTCATTTGGATTATAGCCAATCATATCATTTGGGTGTTTATAACCACTCTAGATTTAAAGGCAGAAGTAATCTTGCATCTTCACAATTTCATGATAAAGCTGCAGGTGGTCTCATGGTAAAGATGTCTTTCTATACAAATTTCAAAGTGTATAATAGTAGTTTTTCAAAAAAGCTTAATTTTATCTCTTGTTTGTTTTGTTGTTGTTGTTGTTGTTTTTGTTTTGTTTTTTTTCGGTGGTACTGGGGATCAAACTCAGGACCCTGCACTTCCTAGGCAGGCGCTTATTCCACTGAGCTATATCCCCAGCCCTTTATCTCTTGTTTGGACCTTACATTGTTTAAAACTTCTTAGAATTACAGGTCACAGCTAGGCATGGTGGCACATGCCTGTGATCCCAGCACTCTGGGAGGGTAAGGAAGAAGGATCGCAAGTTCACGCCCAGCCTGCACAACTTAGAGACACAGAAAGACCTTGTCTCAAAAATCAAAAGAAAGAAAGAGAGAGAGAAAGAGAAAGAAAGAAAGAAAGAAAGAAAGAAAGAAAGAAAGAAAGAAAGGAAGGAAGGAAGGAAGGAAGGAAGGAAGGAAAGAAGGAAGGAAGATAAGATAGATAGGTCTGGGGATGTGGTTCAGTGCAAAGGCCTTGGGTTCAAACTGCAGTATTGCATGCATGTGTGCATGCAAGCATGCACAACGTGCGCTCACGCGCTCACACACATACACAGTGCAACTCATAGCCCACATTACTGCAACACTAAGACTCACCATGATGCAATCAATTCAGCTTCCTCCACAATCTCCCAAGAGATTTTTTTAATTACTAGACTTATAAGAAGACTGATAACCACCAATTTTAGGGAGCCTCTCTCCAGCATAACGGGAGAACGGCAAATAGAGCACACGGATGCAAACCCGCACAAAGCACTTAGCCGGAAGCCTGGCTTCGAGTTAGCACTCAGCAAGTACTGGAATAATGAGAACGGTGCCCACTGTCCTAGAATCCATTATCATGTAGAATATCCCATCCAGTTTGACGTTTTATTCCTGTAGGGAAACAAACTACCAAGTTCTCTTTCCAACACTCACATTTCCAAACAGAACAGGCACTCCTTCCAAGTGTACAAAGTACTTTTCAATAGGAGCAATGACTGCTCTCACTAAGCCCTCCCTCAACGTAGACCTAAATTTAGTAAGAGAAACACAGGGCAGGAGGTGACATCCACAAAACACTTGCAAATGGCCTCCAAGCAACATAGAAAAATCTTTCAGCAAATTGCCTTCAACCCACCCCAGAATGTATCAATCATGCAGAATTTATCTGGAAGAACCCGCCAGGACCCAAATCTCATCTAATGTTCACCTATTTTCCAACCCTTGGTGAAATCAACTTCATAAGGACAGTGGTATTTTTTCCCTGCACACTTTGTTGAGACTGGCATGCATCAGGAGATGTAGGGAAACCTATGACTTTTCAAGTAACTGAAATGGGTGGCCCTACCCTGCCTTTCATGGGCTCCATATCTGTGTCATTATCTATAAAAAAAAATAGTACAGAATAGATTAGACAAGAATCTAGACAAAGGCTACCAGCACACAAAAACACAGAAAATAAATTCTATATGTCCAAACACATACACATATGGACCAATAGGAACAGATCATCTATTTTACCTCTGCTATCTTACACTGAAGTATGTGGCTGACATCTACCTGTAAAGAACATAGTCACGGCAATGACAGAGACAGGAAGCACTGAATGATAATAATGTTTCTAACATAACCTTAATGGTAAGCTATCAAAAGAAAGAGCATATGAGAATGGCTTGAATCTGCATGTTCACTGGAAGGTGAGCCTGCCTTGTATTTAAGTGAAGGATCACCAAATTGGAGTAAGTGTACCACCTCTCTTTGTAAATAAAGTTTTATTGGAACATAGTTACTCATTCATTCATATGTTGTCTGGGGCTGTCTTTGCTCTACCATGACAAAGTTGAGCAGAAGTGACAGACACTGTACAGCTCACAAGTGCTGAAAATATTACTTTCTGACCCTGCACATTAAATAGAAGTTTGCCATCCCCCAACCCTATCCAAAAGAGGCTTCACAAAGGGGATTTTAAAGAACAAGAAAAAAAATAAAAGAGCTGGACCTTGAAGGATGGTTAGAGACTCAATAGACAGGAGGACTCTGCAGAGGGGAAGAGGGACCCGATACTGGAAGACCTGAAGGATGTTTAGAGTAGGGAAGATGAACTGGATGGCAACTGGACACAAGCCAGGGGGCCATGGGCACCTGGACCAAGAAGACAGGACTTGACTCTGCAGAGAGTCGGCCAGAACTGTGGTTTCTGGAAAGAGTGTTGGCAAAATGAAAGATTGAAAGAGACACAATTAGAAAGTGTTTGTTTAGATGGTTCGTGATTCCTGGCAGGAGACGCAGAAGGTCTCTGTAGCCCAGAAGCTGGGGGCCTGGCCTTATAGGCATGGGCATGACATAGCAGGGAAGGCTGAACACCATGGCTTGCTAGGGAGGAGGAAGGAGGAGGCATTACCAGGGCTCCTCCAAGGCTCCTAACCCTGGAGACTCCAAGGCTGATGGTTTGCCAAGGAGCCACACCAACTGACATGTGCCATTTCCTGAGCTGACTGTCATGGCCATGCCTGAAAGTTTCATGCTCCCAGTCAAGTTCAGAAAGGTTCAGAGGCAGAGGCCAGTGTCTCCCGCGGCTCCCCAGCCCAATCAATGGAATACATCGACTCACTGTCCATGCTCCTGAGCAGGGCGGGTGCCGCACTTTGCTGCATCTCCAAGTTGCTCTGACAGCTTGATATCCTGTCACTGCTAATCCTGCAAGCTCAACAGACTCCTTTTTAAAGACTTCAACTAAATAGGTGGCTATTATCATCTTTCGGGGAGTTTCTCTCCGTATTCTCCTTTTCATGTTACAGATACCTGTTAACAGCCAGTCTCAAAGTCACAGTTTTGACAGGTAGATTGTAAAGTTCAAGTCAGAGCCTCATTTTCCTGCTTTGTCTGCAAAGGAGTTCTGATCACCTTGGAATATCCACTCTATGTCCCACAAAACACTCGGGCAGAGTCCCCATGACTGCCACGCTGTACAATCGGTCCTCTTCTCCCTTGTGACATGCAGTTGGGTCGTAGGGCACTGGACATTGTTCAGGAAACCTTCTGCCCAGATACTCATTAATACTGCATTAGTCTGTAAACTCAGAGCAAGACGCCAAGTCCACCTTGCTCTTACTTGATGGACTTGAAAGGTCTGTTGAATTTATAGCGGGATAATGTGGAGCCCAGCACCTATTTATGAGTTGATCATTTGTTTCGAACCCCCCTCAAAGTGCCAAAGGTTACAATTCAACCAGGGCCTGCACTAATGCCACGGGAAGGCCAACAAAGCCAAGTGTATGAAAGTTAAAAGCATTAATAAAAGTGTGACTTATAAATTACTTCATCTTTGTCACCCTTTTTGAAATGGGGTGAGAGAGGCCAGGGTAAATTTATTTTTTAAGTGCTTTCTGAGACCCGAATGGGTCAGGCTTGAAATGCTGTAGTCTATAAATCATTCTTTGCAGATCTGGAGGATGCTTCTGCATCATAACATTAACAAATATTGATTTATTTTATCATTTGCAACTGTTTATGGTACAATAGAAATCCTACTTCATGCAAAGGGGGAAAAAAGGAAATACTTATTTAGGGGCAAGGTAGCTAATTAACACCTCTGGTTGCCAGGGAATAAAAAGAAAATGGCAATGGTATTTCAGCGTATACAGGAGTTCATGGCAAGGTGATTTTCATCAGGTTAGCTGACATTAACTCAGCCCCCACCCTAATACCCCCAGCACCACAGAGATGGATGGATTTTGTGCTATGCAATTTTATGTACAAATGGCATGTGTGAGAGGTCCTCTCACCAACACACCATCATTATGTGACACCGGCCACAGCTCCTGTGAGACTCAAACCTAGGAAAGGGTCAATGGAGATTTCAGACCCCTGGCAACTCTGCCAAACTTTCTATCAAAGCATTAAATGAATAGACAGACACCCACATCCACACCCAATGCAAGGAGAGGTTCTACAGAGATTCATTTGGGGCCACTGCTGGTGCAGTGAAGGACAATTAACACCAACTACCTTCAAGGAAAGAGAAAGGGAAATGCACAGTGTGTTGGAAAGGGTTCATGGTGTGGCTGTTCTTTCTCAAGTTGCACTCCAGATTTGTTTCCCAACTTTAATTGCTCATGATTTGGGCCTTCGCCTAGCTGACAATACAGGGCTGGAGACTGATTATTCAGAGGGGTTCAGTGATCTCTAGGGTTTCCTTGGGATAAACAATGACAGAAACATAAACAATGACTAAGAAAACTTGAATTGAACACCTGACAATGATTAACATATATGAGCTATACAGGAGGACTCCAGGAAGTAATCCTAAAGCAATACACTTGCTTTAGAAATCCATGCAGTGACACTGGTCTCTCCAGGAGAGCCAAGCAACTGTTCAAGTCACTCACAAACTGACCAAGCATTCCTTATGTCTGGCAACAAGAAAAATGGTCTTCTAGGGAGCAGGAAGCTGGTGGCATCTATACAGTGACCCATCAAGGGCAGAGAAATGACTTAGATTCCCTTGCAATAGTGGGGCCTGGGAAAATGTTTACCCAGTGGCAAGAATACCTGAGGTTAGAAGCAAGGTTTCTCAATCTTGGCATAACTGACCTATTGGACCAAATAATTCTTTGTTAGGGTTGGTGGTGAGAGGGAGTGCACTGTAGGGTATTTAGTCGTATCCCCACATCTACTTCATAGAGGCCACCTCCACCTCTGGCAAAGGTTACTGCACATGGGTCCAAATGTCTCTGGAGTTAAAGATCTCCCTCAGGTGAAAACTACAGTTAAATAAAAGAACTCTAAGATTTTTGTTCAGACCTATCCTACCAGCAAACTTGCCCAAGCCACAAAATTTAGGACTTGAGTTCTCCATTTACAGTGTTTGGCACTTTGTGTTCTAACAGCGGAGACTAAGAGGCTGAGTAATGGACCTGCACCTACCAATCTTAGCCACCATGGAAAGAAGGAGCAAGAAGACACTTTCAGGAACAGGAAGAAAAGAGAATGAGGAACTACAAGCAAAAAGTACAGGCAAGCATAGGATTGGCAAAAACAGATCCCATCTCATGAGGCAGCCTTAAGTTGGAAGAGAACGTATTTAGAATGTCACAGTAGAATTCAGTGCAAAGGACTGAGGTCAAAGTTGATTCCCAAGACTTTCTTCATTTGAACAAAAGAAGCTACTGTCCTCTGGTCAAATTTAAAGACTCATAACCCACTGACAATTGTAGATTGGATTTCCCCAAGATGGTGGCAACAGCATCTTCTGTCCCACATGTTCTTCCATAATGTGGCTTTGCCCTGCCCTCACCAGGAGGTGCAGGTTTCTTCTCTTTGAATCTGGGTGGCCTCTGTAGCTGCTCCGACCAATGAAATATGGCAGAAATGATCAACTATCAGAAATGGGAGTGACTCTTAACTAATCAGCAGCTTCTCCTCCTTGCATTTTGGAATGTTCCCTCATGGGACAATCCCTCTCAGAACCCAGCTGCCATATTGTAATATTTACTACTTACTACCTGCCTTGACACGTCAAGTGGCTATACTCTGACTGAAAGTCTGGTTTTTTTTTTTTTTTTTTTTTTTTGCGGTACTAGGGATCGAACTCAGGACCTTGTGCTTGCCAAGCAAGCACTTATTCCACTGAGCTATATCCCCAGCCTGAAAGTCTGTTAAATTCCCAGCCAGCCCTACAATGGAGTCATCTTGCTCAACCAGTTCAGTCAAACTCTAGTCTAAGCCAACATCTAACTCCAAGAAGAACCTCCCTACTGAGCCTCATCAACTTCTGAATCATGTAAGACATCATCATAAATCATGGTTTGGAGTTACTAAGCTTTAGGGTACTTTGTTAAACTGTGATAACTAACTGAGATACCAACTACATGGATATTTCTGAGATGCTAAAGAGACATGTTATACTGCCAACAGCAGTGAGATTTCCATATGTTGCCTTGATCAAAGGAACTGGCACACGGTAGAGGCAGCACCTATTCACAGGGAGCTGAACATTTTCCACTTATTACCACATTGTGCCTTACAGTCCACCTAGGAGACAACCACTGTTCTTGTTACACTTTACCAAGGATGGACTGAAGTCTAGAGAGCTTAAATTTTTCCAAAGTGACCCATATGCTAAGTGGAGGGATAGGTTCAAATGCAAACTATCTCCAAAACCTAACTTTACTGGTAAACTGTGGGGAGTTTTGCCCCTGATTTAGAAGAATTGACAGCAGAGATGGCTCTATCAAATCCTATTGGAGGCCACCATCCTCCCACCTCAATTTAGAAAGTAATGCAGTCAGCCACCATTGTTCCCCATAGATGGGTCTAAACATCTCTTCTGCTTCAAGAAATGTGGCCACCATCTTTGGTGCCATTTCTGAAGGGGTAAGGAGATAAAAAGACTTCAATCTTCTGAGGAATGAATTCCTACCCTTTTTAATGCCTCTGCCACTTAGCTCTGCCTGTTCCCACTGAGAGGCCTGAAGCAAATCACAAATCCTCTGCACCTCAGTCCTCAGATGTACAGTGAGAATTATTCATACCCACCAGGGTCATCAGAAGCACTTGACATAATGTATTATCTCAGTGTACCCCTAGCAATGTATTGGGAAGGCCCCTGTAAGCAACAGCCTGCTTAGAATATGTGTCTGCACTGCACAGTCAGAAGATAGAGGAAGTCAGATTGTAGTGTTTATGATTAGAATTTAAATAAATGGCAGGAGATGGACAGCCCTATTGAGCTGCAGATACATCCCTCCTGCTGCCCACAGGAGATGTAGGACTGGGAGAAGACAGTTGTTGGGAGTGCAGGCCTCACTGGGAAGCCAAAGACACTCTAGTCTAAAATCCACACACATGGGCTGACCTTTGCAAAATCCCTGCTGACAGACTTCTGAGATCCTCATACATCCTAAGTCCACAGTGCTAGAGTGGATGTACCCCAAAAACCCCATGCCTGGAAATTCTGATACTTGGATGCCAATTCCAAAGAGATATGCCCTCCGTGTGTACCTTTGAGCACAGCCCAGGCATGGCCTTCTGAGAGGATTCCCTACCTGGCCTTTTATGCAATCTTTAGTTACACAGAAAGACACCTCTGTTGGCACAGCCAGTGTCACCAAAATGTTAAGAGTGGGTCCAACACCAGCCTAGGTGCGATTTCTCTTTCCTATCTGTGTCCTCTGAGCATCTGCTTTCTCATTCTCTGTGAAGCTGGGTTCCCCCCACCCTCTCTGGGGATGCGAATACACAACTGGGACTCTGATCTCCATTCACCGTATCACCCTGGGCTGGAGCTTTCTTCTGTAAAAGCCCAGGAAATGCACGATGGTTCACTTACATTAGGTTTCCGCCAGCTCCAAAGCCCACATTTCAAAGGGAAAGCCACGATTCATCCCAAATTCACCATGTTATGACTTTTGTGAAAGGCCCTAGACACAATTAATAACACAATTGCATCTTAACTCAGAATTTTCCACTTGGCAGCTTCTCCCAAGTTGGCTGTCATTGAAAAAGCACCTTTACTATCTTATTTTTTTTTTAATTTAAAAAAAAAACACTAAAGGAAGCTATAAAGCTTTACTCTTCGGTGCTAATGTCCACCTGGGTTCTGCTCGGCATAGATATTGAAGTAGAAAGGAATCTTTCTCTGATATTTATTGTGAAATTTGTGCCTGGCAGGTGTAGCTAAGCTCTGTTTGAAAAGAAGTCACATGTTCAGATGAAACTGACACAATGTGACAGAGACATAATCTATAAATTTCTAACCAATGCCAGAGGAAGTCCCAGCTGTGAGTCACATCACTTGTAAATATTATGAAAGACAACGGTCATTAATTTCTATTCCTCAGATAATGTATTAAGCAAACATATGCAAGCTCTGTTACAAAACACTGAGACCAGGAAGAATGAATGATTTTCAGCCTTTCGGCCATTAGTTCACACATTCATTCTTTCAGCAAACTGACAGATCACGGGCAGTATGTCAGGCACTGGGCTCTGTGCTGGGGATGGGACAGTGAAGCAAAGTCCAGTTCCTGACCTTACAGAGGAGTTTAGTGTCCAATGAAAGGGGCAGATGGGAACCCTCTCATCATAGAAGTAAGTAGGAAATTGTATCTGAGCCAAAGTTCTGTGGTGCAGGAAGCTCTGCCCGTTTATAATGTGGAAGTTCTACCAAATCCATGAAGTCAGGAAAAATTTAAGGAAGTAAAGATCTGGGGTCAAAGTAGGGGTCCATTCGGCAGAGAGAAGCCAGGGGAAGGAGCATTGCAGACAGGGACGGCAGGGTGGCCAGAGAAGCCGTGGTGCAGGAAGGAAGGCAGAGTCTGCAGGAGCCGAGACTATGACACAATGTAACTCTCAGATCGCCCGTTCCTCACAATCACACACATGACAGGTAACAGGTAACACAGCTCGATCGCCCGTTCCTCACAATCACACACATGACAGGTAAGAGGTAACACAGCTCGATAGCAAAGTAGGAGCTAAGTCAAGACCCCAACTGATCCTGGAAGGGCTGCAAAACAGGGGTTGACTCTGAAAAGATCCCAGTCGCAGAGTTAACAAACTAAGTCCCCAGGCAAAATCTGCTGCCACTTGTCTTTGTGAACAAAGTTGTGCTGAACCCCACCTTGACCTCTCACGTAGACATTATGTCTAGGGATGCTTGTTCCCCTCAGCGGCAGGACTGGGGGTGGGCTAGCAGGACTGTGAGGCCCATAGAACTGAAAAACCTTCACTCTCTGCTCCTCTACACAAAATGTCCTGGGACCTGGTCTAAAAAGATGAGTGGGGTTTGATCTCAGTGAGCAAGGAAAGAAGGATACCAGCACCTATTGCCTCTAGGCCCTGCAAAAAGCAGGCTTTAGCACATCTTTTAGGGGATGCCCAGATTGATGAGTCACAGGAGGGAAACGACATATGATGAATAGATATTCATAGAAACATCTCAGAAATCAGTAAGACAAGTCCCAGTATATCACTGAGGCATATGTTCCTTCACAGACTAGTTCTACCTCTAGGAAAGCCGATAGTATGTGGGCATCTTCTGAAGTCTACTCCCTGGAAAGAATGACAGAGACAGGATGCAGAAAATAAATGAAAACATTTTGCTGAGGTGTATTTGGAAAAGAGTGGTTCAAAAAAATGTTTAATCAGTCACTTTATTGAAGGACTTGTCAGAGCCTTTAACATCCTTGCATGCTCTAGAAATCTCTGGGAGAAAGGAAAAGTTATGCTGTCTGTTTTAAATTCATTTGCTCACAAATTCCTTGTGGAATACCTTGTCAGGATGGGCTTACTTAAAGCATACTTTGAGAGACACAGCTCTGGGCTCCATAAAGCCAATCTCCTTTTCCTAACTTCCTCCAAAACAATGTCGGAAAGGTATTTCCTTTCAAAATAGCTTTGAAGCTGTCCTAAGAGAAAAATGGGTGAGCTGTAGCCGTCCAGAAACCTGTAGGCACCATGAGAAGAGAAACTCTGGTCCCCTCAACCTCTCCAATCCCTTCCACACAAGCCCTTGGATTTGGTTCTGATTTCATCTCAAGAATCTCATATTTGGGATTTCCTGGCTTGGCATTTAGTGTCCCTGGCATTCGCCTCTTCTCTCTTCTACAAATTGTCAACATCATCAAACTGCACCTGGCTCAAAACTCCTCAGTTCAAAGCATAGGTTTATGAGAAGCCAATAAATGTTTGTAACTTCTTGAATCAACTGTCTTATTGCATTCCAATCCTGTGTGCCACATTTCTTTTGAATATTGTAAAAGATGAACTTCCCTGAAACTATGCAATAAGCAAACGAACAGTAGCCTGCAAGCTCAAAGTCAATAGGAAATCTGTTGTGGACACAGCCACCTGCACTCCCTGCTCTTGAATTTTCCACCACAGAAACAGTTCCAGGCATCTGGCAGATCCCAGACTGATACTACCCTCTGGAATGTCAATGTGACATATTTCTCTTTCCCTTTAGGCACATCCAAAAGACTCAAGAGAAGGTCAATAAACATTTCCAAAAGCAACCACAAAATACCCATATACATTCTAGACCCTCTCCAGGCAGGCAATTCCCAGGGTATTCACAGCCCTGGAGAAATGGGCCAAATTTCCCGTTCTCAAGGCTAAAGGGATTTGAAAAGGGCAACAGCAAAATCACACCACTGATGGTGCACATCCCTGAAAGCAAAGTCCTATTTCAGAATGTGAGACTGACATCCGGAAATGCTGGGCCTTATGTCCACTCCGAAGTCATCACACTTTAGCAACGAATCCCTACAGGGATGGAGCAGCCCTGGGGGCTCTGACGAGAGGTGCTAAATAAATGGGTCCTATCGTTTATTAGAGCATAAGAAACAGATTGGAATGGGCAACATGACAGCTGGACGCAAGAGGATTCAGATGAGTCCGCACGGCACTTGGATTCATCTCCATGACATCCATTAACATGAGCAAGTGCTGCTTTCCGGCACCCTGTGCGGATTCCTCAGCTTTTGCAAAGTCAATCCTTGACTTCCCTTCTGTCCCTTAGTCCATTTAATGCCTCATTATAAAATAACTGGCAAACACACAGCTTTCTCTTGTACAGCTCTCCTGCCAAGGATGATTCTTTTCAATGCATCGTTCCTGGAACCACCAGAGCGGGGAGAGAAAGGAGTCAGAGGTAGAGGGAAAGAGATGGGGAACTGGAAGCGGGAGGAAAGCCTGCTTATCATGGGCTTCCCTTTGGGGATGGGAACGGGCAGCCCAGCACCTGTTGATCCTCATCTATTCCTTGCCTAATTGCAGCGTTGTCTGCTTTTGTAGCATACCTGAAACTATGTGCTTTTGTTCCAGATGGCAGTTGCCTGCCAGATGTGTTCTGCATGGCTTGAGGTTGCTCAGCTGCCCCCAGCTCCGGAAAACTCTCAGTTGAAGCGGGGCTGTTGGGATAGAAGCCCTCAGCTTGACTTTACAAGGCCCACTGACCTTGTCTATGCACTAGCATGAAACCCTCAGCTGATATCCCTTCATACCAGCAGACAAAGACCAAAATAAGCAAAGCACACATCACTGACTCAGGAAGCCTTTTTGGATGTTAAAATTCTGACAAATGAAATTATTTTAAATACCTCCTTCTAAAGGTTTTAGCCAGCAATTTTTGATAGTATATGTTCAATACACTTATACACATTTTGAAAACTGGTCATCTCTCTGAAGAGTATTGGATAGAAGTCCTTCCAGTCCAAGCAAAACTTTCAGAAGTTCTAAAAATTTCATGTAGAACAGTTTTAGGTAGACCTCTAGCAATTCTTTCCAAAAGTTATTTAAAATTACCTAATTCATTGCAAGTCCAGAAAAGAAATAGGAAACACAGTTTTTGTCCTGAAGAAGCTCAGAATTCTAATGAATGGGACACAAAAATAGGTAAGAATAGTAACTCCATATTGAACAGCAACTTTGCAACAGATATCATGCTGCATTATGCCCATGAGATTTTGTGTGTGTGTGTGTGTGTGTGTGTGTGTGTGTGTGTGTGTGTGTATTCTCAATTATTCTTCCTAAAATACACAGCGAATATGTTATTATGCCCCCAAAATGGATGAAGAAACCGAGATTGAGAGAAATGGCACAAATCTACCCTAACGTGCTATGTAGTGCAGCCCAAAAGGGAGAGATGGGGCGAGCTTGAGTCTCTAGGAAAGCTTCTCTGGAAGGATGGACCAAGGTGGCCTCTAGTGCTGAAGGAGACCCAAGACTGATTCCAGGATAATGGACTGAAGTTCCTCCCCTCTGAGCCCTTCATAGCACAAGGCACTCCTCAGATATCTGGTCTTCTGCCATGAAACACATTTCCTAATTTCATGGTACAACAGGGCTCAATAAAAAATCAAGTCTCCTTGCCCAAGTAGAGAAATAGTAAGAGCAACTGAAGGTGCAGGTGCACCCTTACCAGTAAAAAGAAACACTGTGATACACAAAAAGGCAACTAAGAAGTGAGCCATAGAATCAGGTGGAGTTTCCTAAGAGGAAGCAGCATGGATCCCAGCCAATACTGGGCTTATTTTCCCCAAATTTACCAAGCAGTGAACACCACATGGAATGGGTGAGAGGAACATTAAGAGTCACAGGGTAGAGTTCTCTGCACATGGAACAAAACATCAGGAAGGAAGAAGGAGGTCTCCCCAATTGGGCCTGCCACAAATACAGCATTTAACAGTGAACAACCTGGGTTGGATTTTTGCAGATCATTTATGGAAAAGGTAAAGATAGGAAGGTTACTCTCAGAAATAATTGCTAAAGATGTTCTGGGAGCAACTATATGTTATGGATCCCTAGCTACCAAAAACAAAACTAACCACAACCATATCTGAAGCAGATTCCGCACAGTGGGCAAAGCCATGGACAAAGTGTTTCCCAAAAAGGCTGCCTGTGAGACAGGGAAGTACAGCAAGGCAGAGGTGCTTTTGTCTGAGGGACACAGAGCAGCAGCTGAGAGAATCAAGCCATGACGTTCTCCAGCTTCAGGATTGCTTGCTAGAGGAGAGCTGACTCTCTCTAAGTATTTAAAAACTATGCTTAAATTTCCTGCTTTCCCCTGTAGTAATCAAGGCTGGTTTTTTAGCCAGCCTCATCTTTGACTGAATGTGCCTTACTTCTTGTGTTCTTATCACACTTCCACACGCAGGCTAACAGCACGGTGGAATTCAAAGAGGACCCAAAAGAAGAGTGGGTTCATAGAAATGGAAAGAACTGTACTTACTTTGTATGGAAAGGAAAATGGAGGAAAGTGGAATCATGTTTCAAGGACATAAAAGCTTTCACTCAAAGATGAGAACAATCTCAGGCCAGAACAAGAGGGAAGAGATTCAAAGTACTGCACAAAGGACTTTTTATTTAATGTGAGGAGGTTGTCCTGAGTATCCCAAGCAGACTTAGGAGCACCTTCTCCACTACTCCCTTTCCACATGGAAGCCATCTGCAAAGAAATCATCATCTCACTGTATCACAAGTGTTTGTGTGTGAAGTCTGTCACCCCAAGAGACAGTAAGCAACTTTAGGATGGCATTTAACATCATGCTTCCATCAGAAAACTCAACAAATATGTGTAAGCTCAATCTATCTGAAGTGAGGTCCTTAAACACAGAAATGGATTATTGAACAAGCTCATTTTTGTGAGGATAGATTCAGTATTTAAGAAGAGTAGAATCATTTTTAAAGCAAAGGAGAATAACACATGAGCCACAAGTATGACTCTAGTAGTCCCTGGAGCTAATGGCAAAGGTTCAGTGCACATTTGAGGCCATGTGGCAGCTTATACTGCTTCATCCACCTAGTCTCTGATGTGGACTGAAACTCACTTAGGACAGTTAAATGTGATTACCATTGACTGGCCACATTCAAGGAGTAACTGTAAGCATTCATGGCTCACCATAGACTGTCTTTTATGCCTCTGGGACTCTTCAAGTCAGTGTCAAGATGGAACTTCTGAAAGACCAAGTTTAGGAATGACAAGGATGATCACAAGTTCACAACCTACTTGTGATACATCCTTTAAAATAAGAATAAGCCAGAACCGGTGTCAGTATCTTTGGAATGCTGTCTTCCTCTAGCTTTACCTAGGTGATACAATTCCCCCATAAATCTGGACATCTCTTTGCTTTCAACTCTTCGAACTTCCAAACAATGTGACAACTGCCTTTTGGCTGACGGACTGTGGTCTTCCATGTTCCTGACCCACTCAGCTATTTAGTCAACACCTTCAAACTGCTGGAGACCAAGAATGTTGGAGCGAAGACACCAATGCCTTTGAACATGTTCATTGTCTTCTGTTCTTCAAATACATACAGCTGTCCTCAACGAGCTCTCCTGTCCAAGTTCTAGAGTCAAAGTGGGAATAAGAATTTTTGGACATAACCACATCTGCCAAGTTATATTTCTGCTATTTCCAAAACAAATTCCTCCACCTTTCAGCAATGGCAGGGAGAGAGAAGACTGCCCGTATAACCACAGGGTCACTGCCCCATGTGTGTAGATATGACAGGCTCACCCTTTAGCATTTCTAGGTATTCATGTCAACTGAATCTCTGCACAGTGAGTGCTTTTCCTATTTAAAATGTTTGGATGTTGCCAGATTTTGACTGAATCCGGAGAATTACTCTTGTATCTGCAATACTCCAAACAGGCTTGGAAAACCTTTCTTCTGTCAGGATTTAGGTCTCATTTTTTTGTTTGTTTGTTTTTGTTTTTTGTGGGGGAGCTTGAACTGACCAGAGCTACAGTCAGTGTGCACCATAACTTTGTTTCAAAGTTTTACATGTTCTACTGCAAGAAAAGATGTCTGGTAGGAGTATATTTCTAGTCATTTTTTATGGATCCTGATGAAATTTGTTACATGAGTATATCATAGAGAAAATGACTCCTCTTGCTAGCTCAAAAAACATGAATATTTCTAATTCAAGTTACACTTGGTGAACATCAGATACATGAGGCTTCAATACAGTCACAGACTCAAAGGATCACAATAAATCCTAACACACCTTCTTCTAGATCACTAAAAGATGTAATGAATTCAAAAGAGTTTCACAAATTGTAAAAAGCTGCTTAATCAAAGGTGGGTTTTCACATTTGGAAGTTACATGTCAAAAACAAGGAATGCTTTCTAGTCCAGTGGAAAAGAGGTGCTTCCATGCATCAAGCTTTACACCCGGAAGGCAAAAGCAGTGTGGCTCTTACTAAGGTCTTGCAAGTCAACTTCTGTTGTGTGTTTGCATGTGTGTCTGCTTGTGTGATATGCACTGGAAGGTCAGGGAGACACTGGAGCTTTCTAAAGTCAAGGATGCATGAGAATCTTCCTAGGATGTTGCATTAACCCGAAAGAACAATTAACATCTTTCATAAAGAAAGTCTGAAACTCAAATACCAAGACCTAAAGACCGTAGAAGTATCAGGGCCTCAGAGACAGCTAAGGAAGACACTAAAAGAAAATCCCACAAAGACAAGGGGAACCATCCCAGCTAACTGCTCTTGAAGTCAGAGGGTATTTCCAGCCTCCTCTGGCGAGCAGGCTGGGGTTTGCTGTAGTGACCTACACTCACAAAAGTAGGAGGAAAGTTAGGTATATACAGACAATGAAGTGAAAATATAATCTGGAGTGTTTGGATTACATCTTGAGAACCTTCCAGAAAGGGACATGAGTATCTAAAGAGCTGACAGATTAAATGGTAGTCCTTCCATGCCCTTACCTAAGCAGCCACAGTGAAGGAAGGAATCAAACAGTCTTGGTAAAACTTCAGTTCAGTGGAACACAGTAGGGCTAAAAACTACATTGAATGTTTAATTTTTTAATACATTATGATAAAAGACATGCTTTGAACACACTTATCTCATTGTTCCCACCACTTTCAGAAGCAGTTCTGGAAGTCTTCTTTTCGGTCTCTACTTGCACTGTTGTGACTACCTTGATGTGTGGCATGGATCTTCCTTTCATGGTCATTTTGACTTTTGGGAAGAACCAGAGGTCTTGTGGTGCCAGGTCTAGTAAAGAAGCTTGGAGAAGACACACCATAATGTTTTTATGAGCTGGCCTTTGTGTTGGATGGCACTTGGCAAGTGAACCTCAAAAGATACTCATGAAAGAAGACTTGCAGAACTGCTTCAGAAAGTGGCAAGAACAGTGGGACAAGTGTGCTCAGAGGGAAGGGGAGCATTTTGTATCTTTTACTGTGATAAATTTTCATTTCATACTCACTGTAATAATCCCTTGTAGGTAGAGTAGAATGGAATGAAATGTTCATGGACAATTTAAATAACCATCCCTGGGAAGCTGCCTTAATTTCCTCAGAATAAATTCCTGCAATGATAGCTCTCTTCCCCTCCCTGAGTTGAGGAACAGAAGGAACAGTTAAGAAAGGCAAGGCTGGTGAGCACCAGGAACCTAGCTAACCTCTCATGATAGGCCAGTCTCAGGAGATGACAGCTTCCCTCAAATATGGCAAGTAGGCTCATGAGTACATTTATTCCTTCACCCCAGCCCTAACTAAAAGACTATGATCCAAACCAGGGAGACACTCCATTTCAGGCCCTTCCTTCCAGACTTAATAATAACATCAGCCATATCCCTCCTCTCTTTCAGTCCCCAAGCCTTCCAGCACCATCTTTCCATCTCTGTGCCCTATTCAGTGATGTCCCTCAAATCCCCTCTTGCACAAGCCAGTTCTCTTGTCCAAGTAACTAGGTTGAACAGGGACTTGAGTCACCATCTTTCAACATCCAGCCTTGTATCTGGTACAAAGAAAGCACTCAGTAAATACTGGCTGAATGTTGGAAGAAATTACTTACAACCCCAATGTCATACTGCAACTACTGGACTCAGAGATGGAAATGGTAGTAAGTTATAAAGAGGAAAGAAGGGAGACAGAACAGAGAAGGAAAGGAAGGAGAAACAATAATCTAGCCATGTCCTCTTGCTGCTAACAGGAAGCCTTTGCATAGTCTATAAAGCCCAGAACCATAGAAAAGAAAGACAGAGAGGCTGTCCCTCTAATCACCCATACTTGTTCTTCAGCTCCTAGCGATGTGACTATTTTACTTCCAAGGATGCCCTGGATATTTATTCTAACCTGATTTCACACGGACATAGAGCAGTTTTCCCTGACCTACTCCTCAAAACTTGGCTGGCTTCTTCTCAACAATCTCCTGTGTCAAGTGAGGAGGGAGCCCTTTTTCCTGCACTGGTTTCCCTTTGTGCTATTTCGCAGACCTCCTCCCCCTTACAGTTCTATTTTTTTTTTATTTTAAAGAGAATAGCAAAAAAAAAAAAGAGAGAGAAAAAGAAAAACAATAGCAAAAGACAAAACAAAGCAAGAACATTAAAAACGATACAGGGTTTCAAACCAAATGATAGGAATTAACAGTGGCTGTTATAGTACACATTGTTATCTTCAACAAAGTTGCTCAGATCACCAGATGTAAGAATGGAAGATTGATCAAACCATTAAAGAGAGTAAGAAAAGATTAATTTTTTTAAATTAGAGACAATACAAAGTTTCACTAGACAAGATGGTAGGAATTCACCAATGGTTGTTATACTGCATATTGTTGTCTTCAAATCAGTTGCTCAGATTACCAGATATAAGCATGCAAAATTGGTGAAAATATAAAAAAATTTAAGCATTAACTGTTCCTTTCAATAAACCACCAGACATCATAATACAGTTATGGCAGCTCTCTATTAGAGGTAGAGCTTTCGAATATTGTCATCTAACAAAGGAGGATTTAATTTTCCCTGTGTTCTAGAGTGCATTGGGCTCAAAAGTGCATTGAAGGACAGAAATATCTCACGTCCTCAGCACACATTGAACCTAGAAGATTCAGGACAGCTGTGGCTCTCCAGAATTCTCTGGTAATTTCTGTACACTCTGTGCTGTCTCACATTGTTCCATGGACCCTAAGTGGCCTTGCAGAGCACAAACTGCGGGAAAACCAAGATCATTCTTTAAAATAAGTAAGCTGATGTGATTTCCATTCCTCCTGCCATAAAACAAATCCCCCGGGCAGCTATTTCACTCTCCCAGCTGCAGGTGGAGGTGGGGGCCCAGACCGGGAAGGAGGAGGTTGGATGAAGGGAATAATACAACCAACAGGAAGAAGAAAGCAGAGGCCTACCCCCTGCACCCCAGGGGGACTGGAAAGCCACCAGGTAAAGCCATATGAAAGTGGCAGGGGAAGCACGCATGCCTGACTGCCACTGTCCAAGCTACTGCCCTGGAAGTGGGAGAGTGGCCTGTGAAATAGCATAAAGGGAAACCAGTGCAGAGACAGGGCTCCCTCCTCCCTCGGTGCTCAGCATCAGCAGAGTATAAAGAGGTTGACTCCCGCACCTCACACCAAGCTGAAACCGCACCTCACACCAAGCTGAAACCGGAAGCAGCTAACCGATGAAAGGGTAGGGGCAGGGGCCGGCCTCAAAGGCCCTGAGAGCCATAGACTTCAGGGCAGACACCCTGGACCCGGAGTCACAAGAACCATGCACTGACACCAAAGGTCAGTGCTAAGAAGAGCTGAGTCCGCAGGGGGATTCCTGGCAGGGCCAAGAGACAGAAGGGACCGTGATTTCAGACTTGTAAACTACAGCACCAGTGACAGCAGGGGCTATGGCTTATATCTGGACGACCCCTAAAGTCTCGGGTGCTCATAGGGGGCGCTATTGGAACAAAAATGGATCAAGCGGGTGCAACGGCTAAATGCGATGTTATGAAGCGGGTCCCTGGGGCTTGAAGTAGAAGGCTCTGTCCCCCTCCTGGACTCCTCCCCTTGCTCTGTGCTTCCCGGCCACCATGGCATGAGGAGCTTTCCTCTCCCCAGACCCTCCCACCATGCCGATTCTGCCTGGATCCCGCAGACTATGGGACAGAACTTCTAAAAACAGGGAACCCAAATACTCTTCTCCTTTACACTAGAGTGTGGGTACTGTGTCCCAGCAATGAGAAAAGTGGCTAATACAATAGAATGCCTTGCAACCTGGCAGCTGCGGGATTCTGTGAGAGCCTGGAGGGGCCCCCCAGTGCCAGAGCCACCATCTTCCCTTCCCATCCGGGACACGTGACCCTCCCCTGCTCACCCAGGGATTCTCTTGAAGAAGAACAGGGGCAAGGGAAGAAATCTGAAAGAGCAAAGCTTTACCCCCACAGAGACCTTCCCCTAAGAAGCTGTTTAAATTATTCAATCAGACCAGATTTTATTTTTTCCCAGATATCCAGCAAGAGGGAACTACTACCAAAAAGCAGATGTGAACATTCCAAAACTACTTTCTCTGTGCACATCAGAATAGAGTATCTAAACGTGCAAGCTAACCTCATGGTAATAGTGTATGAACAGTGACTGCAAGTCCCCCAGCGTGGCACTGCCTAGCGCTTGCTGCCACCAGGGAGAAAGGTAGCTGAGAGGGGGGCAGGTCCTCTGCAAGCTACCAAGCCAGTCCTGGGCTCTGAGTGGCACAAAGCCACCAGTTGATGCAGATAGGCAGATTACATGTAGATGGATGTTAGACCCTCAAGCCTGAGTTATTTCTGCTTAGCAGAGTGGTGTCCAGCTGGGCCCCATACTTTTCCCAACATCCATCCCCTCTAGCTCGACCATCATCTCCCTTTGTGAAGCAGTCAGATGACTGTTCTAAGTCATTATGGGGGTACACGGAAGAGGGAACCAGGAGAGAGAAAGAAGGATAAAGGACGCCACGCTGTTGCAGGGTGAGTATCTCACCTCTGAAATGCTTAGGACCAGAACCGTTTCAGATTTTGGAATTGCTCAGGTAAATTTGCATTTACATAATGAAATATCTTGGAGATGGGAGCTGAGTCTAAACACAACATTCATTTATATTTCATATACACTTGACATGTCAAAACTCAAGGTAAATTTATTCACTAGTCAATAATGTTCTGCATGAAACCAAGTTTCATGGTGCATATGAATTTTCATTGTGATAGCACATCACTGCTCAAGAAATCTGAGATTTTGGAGCATTTCAGATCTCAGATTTTTGGATGAGCAATACCCACTCTGTAGTATCATGGTAGGAGAATTCAAAAAGTAAAAACAATTTAGAAACTTTGCCCTATTTTTATTTCAAGGAACTAACACAAAGGTTAGGAGCTGCCCAACCATCAACCACAGTCCGGGTAGATGGCTGTAACAATTTCCCTAAGATCCAGAGGAACTATTTCCTACCTGCCCACTGCCACCTCCCTATCTCAGGTCCCATGGCCCAAGGAAGGGACAGCCCACCCAAATCACAATGGGGCTTTTGTGCCTTTTTTTTTTTTAATTCTCTGCCAACTGAGACCACACTTTACAATGCAGAATCCACCATTCAACTCCTGGACAAGTTTTCAGCAACACATTATGTACAAAATAAAAGGCTGTTTGATTGATTTCCTTTTTTCTCCATTTTGTTAGTTGGATTTCTTTCTTTGTTTTTGCAGAATTTCTTTAGAATAGGTGTCAATTTACTTTGTAAACATTGTGCTTAATTGTTTGTAAGACTGCAGAAGAACTGGCACAAAGTGAAGTTGTTTTAGACAAGAACAAACAATTTGAATATGGCAGTTGGTGGGGAAGGGAGAACAAAGGATGGGGTTTTATTTAAAGAACGAGTCAATCACGCCGCAAGAAAGACAAAACACAGACTCTTTCCATGAGCTGAGCTGAAAAGCCCAAGTTGCACTGTTTTAAAATGTGTGAAGATATTCAGTACAAAAGCCCCGGATTTGAGCATCGATAAAAGAAATTCAGGAAGAACTACTGGAGTTCACAAAGAAAAAAAAGATCTTTTCCCCTGAGGAAGGGAAGTGTCCTGTGAAACCCTGTACTCAAAGATGACAGGGTCTGGGTGTACAGCTAGGCACGGAATCAAGCACGGACACTGAAGTTTTATGCAAACTGACTTAGCAAACACTCCATCAAATATGTTAAATGCATCAGACAGGAGACAGGAAATATTGAAAACACAGGGCTACAGCACCACAAAGGAAAGCCCTCCTCTGGTAATCTGCCTTCAATCCCCAGTCCTCACATCAAGATACTTGATTTTTTCATCCATGCATTTACTTGGAACTGACTCCAAGTCAGCGGTCAGCAAACATTTTCTCTAAAGAGCCAGACAATAATCATGTTAGGTGTTGCCAGCCACTCGGTCTCTGTCCCAGCTACTGAACTTGGCCACTGTTCCTGAGAGAAGCCACCACGGACCATGCATAAGCAAAGGGGCGTGGCTGTGTTCCATGAAATTTTGTGGGCAATCAAATTTATTTTATGTCATTGGTATATGTCACGAAATATGCTTTTGATCTTTTGTTCAGCTATTTAAAAATGTAAAAGTATACCTAGCTAACGGGCCATACAAAATCAGCCATCAGACCACAGATGGCCCAGACTTCCTCTTCAACCAAATACTTGCAATGACTGCTGGGTAACAGTGCCTGCTCACTCACAAGCATAAGTCCAAATAACGCGTCCCCAAAGAATGAATGCTGTCATGGCTAAACGCGAGGTGTCCCCCAAAGACTCCTGTAATGAATGTATGATCCTCTGTGCAGCAGTGTTCCAGGCTAGGGCCTGGAGAGGTGGCTGCCTCACAAGGGCACTGACCTTGTCAAGGGATAATCCACTGACTGAGCTCAGAGCGGAAGAGGCTACTAGGAAGGAGAGCCCAGCTGGAGGAAGCGTTCCTCAGGACATGACTTCAAAGGGTGTATCTTATCCCTGGCCTCTTCTCTCTGTCGCTCCGTCTCTCCCCCATCTCTGCCATAATGTTTCTTCTTGCCTCCTGGCCTAAAACCAGTGGAGCTGGCTGACCATGGCCTGAGACTGTGAGCCAAAGTATATCTTTCCTCCTTGAAGTTGCTTCTCTCAGGAATTTTGTCACAGCAATGGAAGGTTAACACTGAGGCCCACAGAGCTGCAGAAATCAAAGCAGCAACCACGTGGAACCACAACAGTAAAGACAGGAAATAAAAGTAACAAACAGGAAGGAGGGCTATGAGAAGCGCTGAAACTCAGGTGTGTCAGCTGCAGGTGGGAGGAAGAGCGTGTGAGGACAGGGCATGACAGAGCTGCCATGTTCCCGCCAATGCTTCATCTCCGTGAAGGGAAGTCCCCAGGAGAAAGCAGAGCCTTGCTCTTGTGAATGGGAGAGGGACAAGGAAATATATATATATATACACACACACACAGGATAGCTAAAATAATTGCGCTTCTAATTCCTGTTGGTTTATTGCACGGGACGGTTAACGTTTAATTGCTTGCTCCATCTTACACGCCTGTATCTAGTTATCTGAATAACCACTCTGAAGACAGAAGCAAGTGCTACAACAGCCATTGCTCATGTCCGTCCCCTTGCTCTGAGACTCCGAATCGTTTTTATTGTTTTTATGTTGTTCTGTTTATGTCTTCGTTTTTGTTCTTTTCCCTTTAAAATAAGCAAAAGGAGGGCATAAGAAAACGAAGACACCGAAAATGAACACGTAGCACGCTCCCATGTACCAGGAATTATTCCAAATACCACATATACACCTTCCACTGTCTAATCCTCCCAAAGCCCTAAAAGGTATTATTATTGACCCCATTTCATAGATGGGGAGACAGAGATGTTGAGATGGTAAATAATGTTCCCAAGGGTGGATGGACAGAGTGACGAGATAAGAAGAAGGTAGACAGATAAGACAGAGGGGCAGGTGGTAGAAAGGGCAGCTACGAGATCAGGCAGACAGTAGACAGATGGACAGACAATAGACCAACATGCTGGGAAGACAGACGACAGAAATAACAGACATTAGGTGAGGCAGATAAATGATAGATACATGGATCACCTTGTTAGATATAGATTAGATCCATCACAGATACAGATCAAGTAGATGTGCCAGACGCAGGTTCGGGGAGATGGCACTGCAGCTCTGAAGGTGGAGCCCTGAGCCCCCTCCCACTGCCCCTGAGCCAGGAGGAGAAAGTCTGCCAGCAACGGATTAGTGGATCACCAGATTAGAGGCGAAGAAGCGAGGGCTGGTAGGGGTGCCGCTTTTGACAAGCAGCCATGGCCCTCTCTACTTTTACAAGAGGTTCCTGTGAGCGGAGGTTTCCTAAAGGAGGCAGGTTTGGAGCAGTTTTGAAATGAGTAAAGGAACTAAATATCAAGTCACACACCTGACCACAGGCAGCATGAAGTTTGATGGCCCAAATCCAGGAAAAACCAAGATGCAAGGTGGACTGCAGAGCTGGACATGTTTTCCTTCAAATCTAATGCAGGGACAGATTTTCAAAAACACAGGTTCTACGCACAGCCTGTCTCGTATCCCAGAGGCACTTGCTGCGGATGCAGAGCAGCCTAGCGAGGAGCCCTGTCCTGTGCTGCCCAGCACGCACTACAGGCAGTGCCCGGCTCTGTCCATCTCTCAGGCGCTCACCGGAAGGGAAGAAGTTCACACCAATGACGAAAGCCATTGGTCATCGTCCCCAGTTCTCAGGCCAAAAATGAAGAGAAAACAGCAGCTTTATAATACTCAATACCTAGCCCTATGCTGATTATTCACAGGAGAACTATTTAGTCCAATATGGCTCTTGCAACCACCTGTGTCACCACAAACTGAATCTTTCTGTCAGGTCTCCCTTAAAATATCACCTTTTCCCACTCCGCAAAGACAGATGCATCCCACTCAGATCCAGGCAGCTGGTTTGGGAAGAGATGCAAACACCACCCCCTTTTTAAATTCATCCAAACTGGCCTGTGCTGGGTGGTGGTGGCAGTCACCACTCGTATGTGTCCGTCGTCAACAAACCCAGGCTTGTTGGCCAGAAGTGATTTGGATTATATGCAAAGTGGATCTCAAATTAAATAACAGTTAAAGTAAAAAAGGAAAAGGAAATATTAAAATTGCTGCCCGGACATGGAAAGCTTAAAAGACAAAAATGTCTATCATTTCTGAGCATCTGCCTGACTTTTGGAAGTGAAACATGAATAAGCCAATTAAGGATCTCATTTCCGGGTGACTGACACGTCGCATCTGAGCTACTAAACTAGTTCTGGTTTGGGGACTGGTAGGTTCCACACGTCAAGCTGTGACTCTGTTTAAGCCAAGTGTTCCCCCGAGGCCCTCTTTGGCTGTCTCTCTTCTCCAATTGAGTCTTTGCAAGTAGCCCTATAAACACGCTAATGAATGAACGGACAACTAATTACCTTGTAAATATGCATGAATAAGCACAGGCCTCGGATTCCTCCGCAGTCAGCCAAATGTCTGGGCGCCCTCTTGCTACTTACTTGTGCATGAGACATTGTGAGATGGCTCTGGTAGAAACCGGGCCCTCTCCTCAGAGGAAAACCTTTCAACACGCAGAGAAAGCACCTTAGGGTAAGACTTTAAGGCATCATATAGACACATATTAAATATACGGAAATGTCACAGTAAAATGCAGCGATTTGCCCAGTTAATATACATTCGTAATTAATATTTTGGAAAGGTACGTTTTTAACAAAAATAAAAGACACATTCAGCCAGGAAGCTAGGAGTAAGCCATCCAGAGTCTCCGTACCCAACCATCAGGAGGAAGCTGACCTCTCAAGTGAAATTTCTGGTCAGGAACTTTTTTATTTTGGAGTCCTTTTTTAATATAGTCATCCCCACTCTGCACCTCAGTTTTCCCATTGCCATCTCTCTGGTTCTCAAAGATTTTAGGGTTTTAAAGGCCCCTACAGACACTACAGCTTCTCTCACAAGAATGGTAACATCACACTACAAAGGGCCATTTCCCAAAGTGGATGAGATTTGGCCCTGGAAATGGCATCCCTGTCAGAGCCTGCATGGAAATGACTCACTTAAGCCGGATGGAATCAACCCACTGAAGTGCTGAGGGTCAAGGCTTACAGAGTGTGCCCGGAGGTCATAAACTGAAGTGGGATCCTGCAACCACGCTTTAGTAAAGAGGAGAACTTTAGTAAGTTATGTAGCCTCTGCTGTCCTCAGCTTACTCATCTATCACACGGGGCTAACCAGAGCTGCTTTGTAGGATTACAGAGATGAAATAATACATGTAAATGACCTGAACATCCATGTCTAGCACATTCTAATTGACACACGTTGGTATCTCGGTTCATGAGCTTTATTACAATTTCATGAATTGGAACGTGGAAAAGATGGCCACCATCCTATACGTGAGGGAAAGATGGCCTCTGTCATGTCCATCACCAGGTGCAGAGTTCGAAAACAAAGAGAACATGTTGCCAAATGCTTCCATTTGCAAACCAAATTGTTTGCAAACGAGTGTCCATGAACTGAGGCATTGCTGCATCATAGTCATCATTAGTAGTAGTCTTAGGAGACCCAGAAGAACAGTTAACTTTTTGTTTCTATAGACTTTATGGTGTCTCCCTAAATATCACCTAGAGCCGGTCCCTATCTCACACTGAGACAACACAGAGAGGATCATGTTGAACTCAGAACCAAGGCTTCTTGGCCAGAAGAAAGCGGGACATTCAGTAATTTCATAGTAACAGCTTGACTTTTTTTTTTCAGTTGTCTACAATACAGCCTGAACCCAAGGACAGAGCTGTTAGAAAGCAGGGAGATGCTATTTGATCCCCAGTGGATCAAAACAAGAAGTAACGAGTCCCTAGCAATGGCGGTTGCTGCAGCACATTCCCCAGAACAGGAAACATGCTGAACACTTCGCAGTCGCTGTAGTACAAGGTCACATAACCGGAAGAAACCCTCAATTCTAGAGTCAAAGGGATTTCTTCACTGCACAAATCTGAGCGCTACAATTCAGTGTAAAGCTCCTGTGAATGGAACACTGTTGTATATTACAGACATGAGGAATTTTTTAAATCACAGCTTAACAGCTAGAAAGCACCTTAGATTCCATCTGATCTAATCACTTCCTCAATGCATTAGTCCCTTTGAGAACATTCTGACGATCAGTTACCAATTTCAGTATTGGTGACTCAGAACTCAGTAGGTACAGTTGGAGCATCCTCAGTCTAAAAATCCAGAATACTCCAAACTCCAATCTCTTTTCAGTGCTGACACGATGCCACAAGCAGAAAACTCCACACCACAGTACTTTGCTTCTTGCACAAAAATAGTAGAAATATTGCATAAAATTACATCAGAGCATATAAAGCATAAATGAATTTCATGTTTAGATTTGGGTATTATCTTGAAGATAATCTCATGTTTATTATGCAAATATTTCAAAACCTGAAATCTGAAACACTTCTAGTCCCAAGAATTTCAAATAAGGAGCTAGCCTGGAGTCACCAAGTAGTTCATTTCATTTTTAATGCCAATAAAGTTACATAAAAGCTTTGCCTTACATTGTAGTGTCTTCTGTCTCTTCTGAAATCATGCTAGCCTTATGTACTTATAGTCTTTGGGAGCAACTCAGCCTGCAAATAATTTTACTTTCAGGTCATATTACCTCTAAGACTTGAAATTCATAATTTTTCTCTTCTGAGGCTAAATATTGAACTGTTTGGTTCCATCATTACTTTCCAGATACATCACTGTTCTTGTCAACGATTCTTAGATGTACTGTAATTTTATCAATGTCATTTCAAAAATTCCCAGAGGCAGATTTAGCTCATTGGTGCTCAGTAGAATGAGACTCTCACCTCCCATGCTTCAGACATCATACCTCTCTTAATATAATCTAAGCTTTATACTCACTTTCTTAGCAGCCACACCGTGTATGGAATCAGTTCAAGTTCTAATATATCTTTATATCAACTCCTGCAATCAAACCACATCTCCTACAACTGTAGAACTTATACTCATGCTGTTGAACTTTGCCCCACAAGGCTGAAATATGCATTTGTCATGCAACTCACTTCATTTTAACACAGCCTCCTGACCTGTTGCAATTTCTCTTTAAAATACCAGCTCTCCTAGCCAGTGAGTTGGTTCTTTCTGGGCAAGCATACTGGAAAATTATAGTTCCTTATGTTTTCATCTAAGCTACTAATTTGAAATTTTAAAAAGATAACAGGGTCCCTGTTAGCAGGTTGGAAATAAGCCTAAAACAGGGCAATTTTCTTGGGTTGATAAAACCTGAAAAAACAGTTTGTCAACAAACTACATCCTACCTGTCAGTGTATGTTTTCCTGTTGTGTCTACAAATAAAGGTAAATGACTTTGTCAGCATCCTAAATCTGCTAAAACCCAAGATATTCCCTTCATCCACCAAGATAGCACTCTCATTTTTTTAAAAAGTAAAATGGTGCCTTTGGCCTGGTTTCTTTTTAAGAAGCCATGGCTCTCCGGGCTTCATCGTTCCTGGAGACGAGGATACAGGGAAGCAGAATAACACCGTTCAGGCTGCAGCTTTCAAAGTCAATCCTCACCTCCATCAGTTACTAACCTGCACATTGCTGTACAAGTTGGTTCACATTTTTAAGTGAACTAGAGAAGATTTTTAGGAGAAAAGATGAACATATAACATGCTCACATCCAAAGCTGGGACAGAGAAAATGGCCCTTCTTTTTAAATCCCAGTTTGTGGGATTTGGGTGACCACCTACATGGTGTCCTTCTGAAAAGCGGTTCTGCCTCATGCCTGGTTTTGCAGAAACAAGCTTGAGGTGGAGATGCTTGTACACCAGAGCTACAGACTAACAACTCCCTGGGAAAAGAGAGGGGCAGAAAAAAGAGCCACCAGAAATGTGATTTCAGGTGAAATCTAGATTCAGCCCCAGCCCACAGGGCACTGCCTGCCCTGAGGAAAGAAGTAAAGCTTTCACGAGCTTTCCTCCCATGCTTCTCAAGTCAGTTGTGTCCACAAGGATACTCAGGGCTGTGGGATAGGGTGCAGAACCCTCAGCACTTCCAGCGAAACACTTCTCTATTCACCCAAAGCCAAACTTCTGGAGAAGGTTCTAGAAATGAGAAACAGCCTCCTCAGATGGGCATCCACCCAGTGAAAGGGAACCCGGGGTATTTGAGTGTCATATTATCACCAGTATGGAGCTATGCCAGTCACTCCATCAAAACACGGAACCCACCAACAGCCATGACCCGCTGGCAAAAACACACAAAGCTCTGCGCCACCTCCATGATCTTATCTTTTCTTCTTTTTTTTTTGCCTCCTTCAAAACTGTCCCTTTATTGAAATATATTGTGATTAAGCACAATTACCAAAGACCACAACATCTCCACTTCCGAGTTATAGTCTGTCGTATTGCTGTCAAAACATGGCTACAAACTATTTTTTTCTATAAAGAGCTGGAGCATGGACAAAAATATAGACTTCACTACAGGGGGATGAATTAACCACTAGAACATGATACACAGTGAAACCTTCAAGAGCATGAGAGAATCAAAAGCCCAAATGTTCTACCAGAGATACAGCCACATGTAAGATTCTCCTAAAGCCTGCTTTAGGACTCATTCCACCAGCAAATTATAGAAAGACAGAACACCCCACAACCGTAACTTCCAAAGTTTTCTTATTGTGGCAGTGGTCCTATGACATCTGTAGAAGGCAGATCAACTGCAGGTCAAATATTACTCTGAAATCTAACAATGGGAAATTTTGCTGAGGTTCTAAGTTCTTTGGCCTCTTTAAGTCTCTATTTTCTCATTTGTTAAAGGGATGAAACAACATCTTCAAAAGTTATAGGTGGGGTTTTTACATGAAATGATATCTAAAAACTGCCCGACAGGGCTTGGTACATGCTAAACTTTCAAAATGTGGCATATATTTTTAAAACTACTTCAAAAGGCATCTTCAGAGGGGACTAAGAATCTGAAAGTGAAGGTCCACTGAAATCTTGGGATGACAGACTTTCACCATTGTATCAAAGTGTATCAATATATGGGTGAAACTGATTTATCTTATATGTGAGTTTGACACCATAGAGACTTTTTAGAAAATACTGAGGTGTTAGTATCCATAGATTTGTGTCGCTCGTGTTCCTTTTCACACCATCACCTTCCACAGTGGTTCTATCTTTTGGAACTCATGAGGTCACAGTGATGGAGGAGTTGGGGACACTAATGACATTTAGTGACACATCCATGGATGCTAAACACACAACACTCTCGCTATGAACTGTCTCACCTATCTCCTGCACGACTTCTCAATGCCATACCCAGGTCCTCACAAAAATAACGGCATGTTATTACCTGAGGTCAGAGCCCGAATATTTTACATGTACGCAAACCACTTAACCCTCAGTGTGAATATATGAGCACCTTCCAGAAAATCAATGGCCAGGTTCATCCAGTGACCACAGCAGGTTCCTTTGTTCCAGACTCCGCTCAGAGTTGTCATGTCAGAAAATCATGATAAAACATACTTAGCAAAAGCAATTCACCCACATAACATGCTTCTGTCAGTCTCCTTTGGCTGCTGACTCATTCACACTGAGTCCCCACATAGCTATAGGCATGTGACTTCTGCTGTCTCCCAGTGTAGTTGTCCTGAGTATTTTCATGATGAAATGTGTACTTCAGTCTACACTGTTTACCCCTTCCTTTGTTGCATCATTTCACTGATTTCTTTTTAATTTTCATGACTGGGTAAGTTAGATTGTCTACATACTTCTTATCAGGTGAGTATAGAAGATGGTACAAACTATTTGTTTGTAAAAGTGTATGTTGTGAATATGTTGTGCTCTCTTTGCCAGGGATGATACTGGCCATCATTACCCTTGTGTTGTGATTGATACATTGTGTCAGCTTGGGGAGTCTAGAAGTTTGGCTGAGTGATTCAGCAGGAAGCCAGGGTGCTTACTTTGTACACATCCTGAGCCTGTGGAAGAGGAGGGCATGGACACTGTGTGAGAGCTACATGGCTCCCGGGTGGGGGTAGGCTGTTTACAATGTAAGGGAAGAGAAGAGGCTGCTTGCAGCCATTCTTCCATTTTGCTCTTGTGGTTTTTGCTGCATGCTGCTGCCATGAACATTTGCTCTCTGCCATGTGCCACTCTGCCTCGGAACCAGCCAAGTATGGATTGAAACCTCCACAAACTATAAGCTAAATAAACCTTTCTTTCCTTCATTTTGGGCATTTGGTATTTTGTCTCAGCAACGAGAGAAAAGTAACCAAGACACCTTGTGACACAATCACTCTCCCTTTCCAGGACTGATGGCTTCCTCAGGAAGACTAATGGGGTCTTCACCCCGAGGCATGAAAATTCGTCAGGAAGCTCAAAATTCAAGGTCAAAGTTTTGTGTCCATGTGACTGGATGGAGGGTGCCTTTGGAGATTACAGTTTGCTGATAACACTGAAAAGGCTTCCGAATGTCCTACAGGATCTCCTGTTGCCAAATGCTTTAGAATTGGTTGCTGGTCTCCGTTCTCTACCGTGTCAACACCATAACACAGAGCCTCTGACTTTGACATCACAGGGCCTTCTGGCTGAATGCAAAGCAGCAAATACAAGTGCACACACACAAGATTTACGTGCTGTGTGTATGATTTTTTTAAGAGTCAAAGTAAATATCCAAGTAGACAAAGTAGGTACTTTCCTTTTTGTGTAGTAACAAGCCACAAACACTGTTAGCATTGGGCCAACGTAGTTACATAAACTCCCTAGAATTTTTAGTCTCAGATTCTCTTTGGGATGGAAAGTTAACCAATATTATAAAAACACACATTTGTTGCTATTGTAGATGAATAATAATATGGTCACAGATATAAATACACAGAATTGCAGTGAGATCTGACTTTTGCTTCTAGGAATTTAGGTATTTCTTCTTATCTAATAGAAAGGAAATGGCCAAATACTAAATTTGCTGAATTAAACACACAAAATCTTGTTTTGTCCTTCCTCTCCCTACCTAAAACATGAACTAATGCTTATACTTCCAGAAGGCAACCAAAGACCTCTGGCTGTTTGTCTAGGATATAAAATGCTACCATGCTATACCTGAACCTGGGTTGTTCCATTGGATTTTTTCCAGGAAGCTGATGAGGGCAGCAGCTACGAGGGTGCTGCCATTGCTGGAGGGAGGTAGACCGATGAAGACTAGAGGCACTGCTGAATCCATCTGAGCACATGGCCCCTTGCAAACAATTGAGGCCCTTGCTTCTCCTCATTTCTATAAAGCCTCCAAAAGCCAATGTCTTCCCAAGGAAGGGCTTTGGTGTTTCTAGTCTGGTGTGGTGAAAAAGCATAAGGTTCCTTAAATTTTTCTGAGAAATTAACACATGAACACAAGAAAAAGCAGCACTTGCCTCCACTGAAAAAACACCCGCTCTTTGCTTGCAGCCATTTGAGTCAGAGATTGTTTGCATTAATAAGGCGTTAGCCTCTTTTTTTTTATTGTCAAATGCCAGCCGTTCAATGTCCCACATTTGCCCGTGAAATTCAGGGCAATGAAGCTGACAAAATGTAATTTACTTGCATTGAAATGTGCCAGATCCACAATTTACTTCCCAGCCATTCAGGCTGGATTTCACCTTCAGTGGCCTTTTTGAACTATTAGAGAAGAAGCCAACCTTTCTCAGCCACAAACAGCAAGGGCATGACAGGTGGGTGGCCATGGCAGCAGCTCACAAAGCTACTAATATCACAGAGATTTTTCCAGAGAAGTAGGAGAAACTCTTCCCTCACTTCAAACAAGTGCCAAAGCTCTCCTTGAATTCAGAATTAGTTCCCCTTTGGCACACATACCTTAAAATTAATGCAAATTTATAGATGAGAATAAACACACAGGTTTAGTCATCTCTAAAAAACATATAACAAGCTTAGAAAGAATTTACTAGAGCGTAGAACTAAACTAAACTTCACAAATAACCTAAATGTATAAAACATTTCATCATAATGAGAAGACTTTTTGAAATGGAAAAAATAAGTCAGAAAACATACAGAAAAATATCAAAAAGTATGAGTATTTGGGGCCAGATTTTCCATACATATAAAACAGTATTATGTTTTTTAAAAAGTGTCTTCTGAGATTAATGTTCGAGGCCATCTATCATCATGTGTAACACCAAGAGATTTGGAAGAAATAAATGCCCAATAACTAGGAAAGTGGTTAAATAAATTATAGTGCATCCATACTATGACACCACTAAGAAAAATCATGCTGTGAAAGTGTACTTAATAACATGAGGAAATGTTTCCAATACAGTGTTAAAGTTAAAAATCAGTTTACAAAGAAGTATGAATATTTTGATCCTTTTTGCATAAACTGTACAAAAAGCATATGTGCATACAGAGGGGAAAGAGGATATGTGTTCTATGTTAGCGGTGATTGTGCGTAGGTGGTAAGATTACAAATTATTTTTATTTTGTTTTTTGTGTTTTATTCCATAGTTTAAAAAAACTTTTCACATGAAACATCTTGGAAGAAAGACACAGTTAGAATGTTTACGTCACTCAATAGCTGAAAAAAATGAGGACGCATGTAGTCCCATAGTATTCAAATTTAATTTCTCTACGTAACATTCCCCCAGGTTGGCAAGGGAGACAAACAAACAAACAAAAACAAAAATCCTTTCTTAGAAGATTTGGATCAAGGACGAGATTAGTGGATCCTCTGTTCCATAAGAAAACTACATATCTGCCTGTATTTCAAGTTCACATTTAAAATACGTTTCTATACCCAAATAAGACAGCATCTGATTTTTAATGGATTTAAAACAATCCATTCCCAAATGCCTGTAGCATCTGTGAATACTTCATTTAACAATTAGTGGGATTTCCATTTCCAGAAGTATTAGCAGTGATTTTTACAGAGTCAGACCACAGTCAAGAATGTTCCCACCCTTTGGAAGCTCATGGTCTTATCTCTCCCAGCATGCCCTGTGCCCTCACCAAATGAAAACAACAGCTGTAACAAAGACTTTATTTGCGGTCCTCAAGGAACACTAAAATGAGCCCAGGAACTCTGTCAGGCACACCAGAAGTGGGCTTTTATGCCCCACTGTGGTTGGAAAAGAGGTGGACATGGTTGTGGTCAACTGGTCAGGAACAAATCTCCAACTTAAAATAAACTCAAGCCCAGTGCCCTTCATTGTGGCCAATCAGAGAGCAACACAGAAAACCCATGTGCAGATGTAATTCCTTCAGCAGAAGACAGAAAACTCAGCAAGAGCCTTTCCTACCAATTAAAGGTAGTCAATATTGATTATCTGAGGGATTTCCATGCTCAGGAAGCAAATTAGAAACTCAATACCTGAACCATTCCTAAATGTGGTTATCAACTTCAGAGTTTTATCTCATAAAACCAATTCAGCTTAGAGTTTAATTCTATTAAATTAGGGCTTAGAAATAAGATTTGCTCTAGAATGAATGCATCATTAGTTTTAAAATGCAATATACTGAAACCCAAAATGTGCTGTATTACAGTTTGAAGAATAAATGAGTAAAGATGGCATCTAAATGCACTTCTCCCTAAATATATTTACCAGTCGAAAAAGTGATTGTTCCTAAAGACATTGACCGAGTTCTTTGATACAAGGGAGCTGTCCCCTCTTGTTGGTATAAAATAACCTCACTAGTCCTGTACTTTTGTACCAAAGTTTTCACTTGGGTCATTCATCCCCTTATTCTAATCACTAACTCTAAAAAGTAGAGGTAAGGAGTCATTTCATCTTCCATTCCTTTGGTGGTGCTGGAGTTCGAATTCAGGGCTTCCTGTATGCTAGGCCAGTGCTCTACCACTGAGCTACATCCCCAGCCCGCTCCATCTTCCTAGATTGTTATCAAGTGAAGTCCAATTCCCCTTACAGGACAAAAAGAGAGTAACACAGAGATACTGAAAAGGAACTCCATGAAACTATTCAAGGTGTAATATGCTATACCAAGCTTTTTCTTCCGCATCTTTTTATCTTTGCAAAGCATCAAACCCAAGGCCTCAACATGGTAGGCAGGTACAGTTTTTTAATAAAACAGAGAATCCATAAAGACTTCCCCTACTGTGCGTTTTCAGGCACAGATCCTTTGCCCTGGTGTTAGTGACAGATACACACTATGGACATCTTGCAGAAACAGAAAACATGGCCCTGATGTCACCTGGCAAAGGGGCTCCTCCTACAGTGTCTGCTTTCCCCATGCACACGAGGAGTGGGGTGAGCCACACGAGAAAGGCTCAACGGTGTGCATCTAGTAAACAGGGGTATTACAAGACTGAGAATGATAAATAAAATAGGAAGAGGCTCAGACCATGTCAAAGGACCCCCAGGAAGGCCTGCGCATTGAAAGATGCACCAGTACAGGCAAGACAATTGCTGGGTTCAGTAAGTCTTGGATGTCTTGATGACAACATGTGATTTGCATCCATAACAATGATCAGGGGGCTGGGGGTATAGCTCAGTGGCATAAGTGCTTGCCTGGCAAGCGCAAGGTCCTGAGTTCGATCCCCGGTACCGGAAAAAAAAAAAAAAAAAAAAAAAAAAAAAAAAAAAAAAAAAAAACAATGATCAGAGCAGATTCTTTACCACTGAAACTGCATTTGCCATTTAGAAAGAAAATGATTATGTGGTCGTGCATTGCACTGCATCACACTGTATTTTAGAACCCTGTGTGGCATCCTTCTGCCCTCCTGTGTGCTGCCACACATAGCTACCTCCTCCAGAAGAGAAAGCTCATATCACAGTGTCATGTAAATAGATGACAGATGGTTTCATCTAGTATTTCCATTTGAGAAGAGTCTCAGTGTGAAAACTTTTCAAGATACAAAGCTAGCACAGTGGATGTCCAGGGAGCTTCTGCCAATGGAAGGTGATCACAGCTTGGTCTGGTTTTAATACTGGGCTTTCACATATACCATATAGCATGATGATGGAATTCTTAGCACATAATAATCTACAACTTTCAGTAAATTACGGGGCACGTAAGCTGCAATGGAAAGGAGACTTGATGTCTACCCAGCCTTTCTCACTGAGCTAATGACTCACAACCCTTTCTCCTCCTCTTCACTGTCTGTCACTCCATTATTTGTGCAACCCTGATTTATCTATTGAAAAACCAAGCAAAATAAGGCCCAAGAGGACACAAGGAGATGGTAAATTCCTGCCTTTTCCCTGAAAAGGTAGCTATATACCCTCAATATGAATGAACACTCTCAAATTTCCCCATCATGGCAAACTATCCTGAAAGCATCTCTAAAGCTTTTTAAATTTCAGGTGAGGTGGTTTGGGGATATAGCTCAAAGGCAGTAGTGCCTGCATAGCAAGTGTAAGGCACTGAGTTCAATCTCCAGTACCCCCCCCAAAATAGATTTCAGGTGAGGACTTGTATTCCAGATTGTCTAACATAAATTTCTGGAAAGTTCTCTAGCTCCTACTTTACACAAATGATCAATATCACTGAGTGTAGTAGTGCACACCTTTAATCCCAAAACTCGGGGAGGCTGAGGGAGGAGAATTGCAAGTTTGAGGCCAATCTGGGCAACTTATGGCTTTAGTGACACCCTGTCTCAATAACACATAACAAAAAAGAGCTGGGGATGTAGCTCCATGCAAAGGCCCTGGGATCAATCCCCAGTATGAACAAAAAATCATTACTGCCAGGCAAATGGTAAGAAAGTATCACTCAATTTAAACCTATGGTTACATTGTCCTACTGGGGAGTGAAATTAATTTAGTTTTATAGATTAAAGCCTTTGCAAATGTCTGATATGATCACTTAGGGAAAGAAGTGGCTCCACCCCTTGACTCATGGTCTCTCTCTGCCTTGGGGGTGAGGGAGAGAATTTTCAGGTGGAAACTCACAGACCTCTACCTGGAGGCATGACCTTGAAGAAATCCTTTTAATCCTTAAACATCCTGTTTCCCTCCATTTCTAGAGACGAGGAGTAGAGGGTTTCCAGGTCCAACCTTGCTCATGAATTTGGAATTTATAATTCCAGGAGCCAGTACCAAAGGAGGCCTAAGCAGTGAAGAGAACAGCAACACAAAAGCCACAGGGCAAGAGCACAACTGTGAAAGTCAAAAGGAGAAACCTGCATCCTTGTAGCAGGGAGAGAGGGAACCATGGGGAGAAGTTGACCAAAATTACTGAGACTCAAAGACGAAACCACTTCGTGTATTAGCTAAGCTTCCCTATAAAACACACAATGGCAGGAAGTTGCACTTTGGTTCAGAGCATGTGAACAAGGCCGCACAGGACTGTTTATCTGAGAAGGAAGGTAACAGCGTGGGCAGCAAATCACCCCACAGCACGTCTTTTTCGTGCAGCAGGAGTGGTCAGTAGACAAACACCAAAGAGACAGGAACAGCTAATTCAAAAAATAAAATGCAAAGTCCCATGGCCCGGTTCAAATTGGGTTTGACAGTGAAGGTCACAACAACTTCCTGCTTTTGTTTAAAGACACTGCCTTGATCCTCGCAGGATGCAGGCAAACATAATGGCAAGGAGGTCATCCCAGTTCCAAACCATCCCACAGTGCTTTCCCCCACAGTAGCTTTCTTTCGATTCTTTAAAACAAAAGGATGAATTATCAAATGATTGATCATTTGGAGAAATGATAAATAAAATTTTCCTTCAAGCATATTGCAAGGGACGGTCATCAAAATTTCCCAAGCAGCAGTATCAACGGGCCTCTGAAGCCTTTCTGTGCCCCTGATTTTTTTTTTCAGCTTTCCATTTCATGGAAGTAGTTGCCATCTCTCTTTTGCCATTTTGCTTTTCTTCTTGCAATTTTTCTAGTCCCAACAAGTATGAGGAATAGCAAAGCATTCAAGTTTTTAAAAACTGTTTGAATCAGTTGCAAGATTCATTGTCTGTAAAGAAAATTACTTGGCTTCCTACATGTGTTTCCAATACAAATGCATCACATAAAATGTAAAAGACCTCTCGTCTACCATTGCAATTCTTGTGGAGCCATTTTGGTCTTTATAGAAAGATCTCACTTATATCTTAGTGGAAAAAATATATATATGAAGCAAAGCAGACTCGGCACCTTCCTTGGGCCTGTTTTATATTTTTCCCATGCTGTCTCCTTAAGACACTGGCACTTGATAAAAGTTCAAACTTACTTAGGGCAGAACTTGGCTTTCATTTCTTTGAAAGTGATTAAATCCATTAACACACCTTCACCATAAAAGCCTGAACAAGTGTCAGGGACCCAGGGTCCTGACCCCAGTGCCCAACCTGTCCTGCAGGGCATATTCCAAGTCACAGGTTCTCCGTGGGGAGGAGGGGCGGCATTTCCTTCACCCTCTTCTCTAGACTCTCTGATGGAAATAATGCTGTTTATATGTTTTTGCAAATATTTCCAGAGAATTCTGACTCTCAGAATTAAAATCATCTTCTTTAACAACTGAATCTCTAGGTGATCACTGGGAAGTAAAACCAGGGAAGTAAAATTCTCTTCAGTACGGCTGACCAGGAAACCAGTTGCTTGGGAAATCAGAGGGTTTTAGAGCCGGGTTCTTCTAGATTCTCATTTGAGTTACACTTTCAACTGTGTATAAATTATTTCATCCTTTTCCTCTAACCTCAAAATAGGATATAGGAATACACACAACAGAGATTACATGAAATCAACTACACTGTAGTGTAATACTCAAAATGCATGATTTGTGTTTGTGGAGAGGGCATTTGTGTTACTTCCCAATATCTCGAAGGAGCTCTTTCTCACAGTTTGACAGTTACCTGCTGTACTGCCCTGCCTTACCAAAGAAGACTATAAAAGCCACATGTCATACCTCACCCTGTCCCCTCAATTCCCTAAATGAGATGCACCCTAATTACTTATGTGGTGAAAGAGAAGTGCTGGGCACACATTTCCAGGGCTGATCTGTTCTGTGGTAGATTTCTAGGACTCCTTCCTGGAAGCTCCACTGGGGCCTGTATCTCTCAGGCCTTCTCACAGGTTCTGTGAGCAATCTGTATTGGTTAATAATCTCCTTTGACTTACCCAGAGTGAATTCTGTTGCCTATAATCGAGAACCCCACCACACATATATTTGTACAATAGGTACTGTGAAATAGGAAGTTGTCCAAATGAGAAGGGGAACTAGGGAATGTGGAGTGCAAAGGAAGGTAGGGAAAAGAAAGAAGAGAAGGGAAGGGAACGGAAGGGAAGAAGAGGGGAGGGGAGGGCAAAGGAGGAGAGGAGAGGAGAGGAGAGGA